>CM053783.1:618042049-618624549 GCA_028749045.1 Cupressus sempervirens
ATATGTATATATATATGTGTGTGTGTGTGTGTGTACTTGGGTCTTCAGAGGTGAAGGATGATCAACAAACTCCATCATATCATCTATCGATGCACCTCCTAAAACTCTAACACCTACTGAACCACTCCTAACATCATGTCCAACTACTAGTAATGATGAGTGAAGTGGACTGTGTAATTGGCTAGGTAATGGTGTAGAATCAGTGTTGTTAGGTCGGAACAACATGTCTATGTATGATGAAATACCCATGCTTGAACTAGTTTCAATCTCAGACAACCCTCATAACTGCTCACCAAAATCATCAAGACCCTCAGTTGTGATCCTAACATCTCCAGCTCATATGCCTAAGTCATCTATAGAGTGTTTTGAGCCTGGTGCCAAATGTTGTGAGCTACACACAAGTGTATCATCTATCACTAGTGTGGTGGCCTATGTCTATGGAACCATGGGGCTCTGATGTTGTCTAATGGCTTCCATCACTAAGTGAACTGGCATCCCCTGTGTATTAGAAATATAACTAATACTCTGCAACATATCCTCCAAAAAATATAGTGCTAAATCGTTATGTGTGTGATGTCCTGAAATAGCACAAACATCACCTGGTATTGGTAGCCTAGTAGCTCTATATGCCTTATCAAAGGAGGTGCCTAAAGTGCTACTAGATGCCACTGAAGATGGTCAACTAGGTGGATGAGGACATCAACTATGAATATAATGACCAAGAGAATCAGATGTGATACTAGCAGTCGCAGATGCAATGTGTCCAATAGTGTCAATTGCTTCCCTCTGGGAAGCAATGATAACTCTATCTGCAATAGGTGCTATTGTTGGAGTCACTAGAGGTAGTCTCTGTCCAACAAACTATCTAACATCTAGAGGTGGTAGACATTGTGCACTACAATACTAGTCACGATCTACGATCTGACCATGCTCCTGTCCGTAATAATTTGGAATGTCCAAGTAGTTGACGTTGAGCCCCATACAAAACTTAGCATACAACTATTGTGCAAAATAAAGAGGTATCTAGTTGTTATTAGGATAATGACCATGTGTAGATAAAAAATGAGGATAGATCATGCTAGCAATAATAAGATCTCTACATTGTGTGACTCGGTAGCCTCTCACCCTACCCCATGCTCCCTCATATGATGGGAATAGATCTCTTTTAATGATGTCTTTGGGGGCCACCCTCTTGACATCATCAAAAGATGCATCTCCTAAAATCTCAGCCCTAAGCTCCCTAGATATGGAAGCTAATATATCAGGAGTAAATGAATGGTGAGCTCTAAATCTAGTAGTCAAATCCTATTAACTCCTACATATAGTAGCACATATGTTTCTATATAGACCATCATCAAAGGACAATATAGATTGTTGTAGTCTAGCAACCGCCTACTCTAAAAATGGAAATAATGCATCGATATCGATGCATGGAGGTGGTGCAGCAGGACTTCTAGCAAGAATTGTAGGTGTAGCCTAGCATCTAACAAGAGTCACACCTAGAGCCACGCTAGGACATACACCACCTAGAGTTGCACCAAGAGCCACACCAGGAGCTGCAACATGAGCCACACGATGAGCCCTAGGATGAGGTACAACACCAGCCCCACCACAAGCTATAGCACGAGCCCCACCATGAGAAACATGATGAATTACATGAGGAGCCATAACAGGAACTACATCAGGTGTCGCAATAGGAACTGTATCAAGTGCCACAATAGGAGCCGCAACAAGAGTCATAGCAAGCTCATCATGTAAAGTAATATCTATACAAATGTATCAAGAGATAAGTCTACTATACAGATAATTTTTTATTTAGATTAAAAATTATATGTAATTGAATGTACGTCACATGTCTAGATAATCTGTAACATGTACATATCAAAAAAATTTAAATATGATCACATATACATACATGAGAGTTAGAGTTAGAGTTAGAGTTATTTAGGGAGAACTCTTGAATTTTCATAACTTTAGGAATTAAAGATCAATACATAGATAAATGACTTAAATGGTTCAACATGAGTTCGATTAGGGTTCAAAGTAATTGTGCATGCAAACAAATTGTTTTTAAGACTTGTCATTTTTAATGAAGATTCAAAGTAGCTAGTGAGTGGTTCATCAAAACTTGCTAATACACAATTAAAAGTTTGAATAATTCAAAATATAATTGCTTGATTTCATGATAATCTATTTTAATTTTGTTGAGACATGACCATGTGGTGTCACAACTTAGGTTGGTTATCCTAAGTTTGTGAATTTTGTGACAATCGATGGTGTTGCACTTGTGCAATAACTTATCATCATCCATCTACTTGTCATACCAAGGGGTGTATTTGATGCTTATATGGTCCTCTATTGATTTTGTGACAACCTAGCATCACAATATCTCAATGATAGGTCATTGTGCTGGAATTACACTTCAAATGTATTTGTGAAAATATTAATTATTTGAGGATGAAAATAATAAAAACTAAGAATGTCTGAGAAGTATGAAATGGTGAGAATTTATATGAGTGATGATCATTCACCAAATTTTAGGTATGATAAAAACATTAAAAACCTCAAGAGGCTCGCCCTCAAACCAAAAGTGAATTATCACAACCCAAAATGAATAGAGGGGTTCTAGTGCAAGATATAGATTCAAGGATGGGGGAGTCAAGGATGTATTCCTTTCAAGATAAATATGTGCTTATGATATATAAAATTATTATTTAGTATTTTTTGATACTATAAAGGAAATTGGAAAATAGAAAGGTACATGATATTACATCTAATGTATAAAAGTAGGCACAAGAGATGAGATAGAAAGAGTAAACTTACATTGAGATGGATCACGTAGTCAACCTAGTCCTAGAAAACAATTCATGATTTCAACCTAGAAATTTGGTATAGACTTCTTAGTAATTTCTTGATTTGAACCTAGAAATGGTATCTTGTTAGTAATAAGAAATAAATAGAATCCATAAATATGGTTGAATATATGTGCTTGAAAAGTATTTTTGAATCAAGGATTGCTTTCTAAATGCATGTTTATATATACACTTTCCAATCTTAAATCTAGAATATTGGTGTTCTTTATGGTCATGAATGGAAAAGAAGAGATAAGAAGAATGGATAAATTTGGATCTTCTTTATTTCTTAAGAATTATTCTAATTGGTATTGTTATAAAAAGAAGGGAGTGAAATCAAAAGATATATTCAAGAAACGCACATTAAAGACATCCAAACCTCGAAATCACCAAAATGTGGTCTAATAGTTCTTTGAGCCTCTAATAATGGGTGCTAACATTTTAGGAGAGCATAGCCACATTTCCAATCTTGGACTTCTTCTTATCTAGTTATGCCCTTTTTTATTGGTAAAGTGGAAAATTTTATTTGTTCTAGCTTTATCTAAACCTAGAAATGGTATCTTCTTAGTAATGCAAGTAACTCAAAATACTCATGAGGTTAATTAAAATTACCTCTATCTATTCAACAAGCTTGAGGGAATAAAAAGCATATTCCTTTGGTGAGGAGTTAAAGTTGAGAAGAGGTTATTTATTACTAACTAGGAGAAATTATACACTCCCAAAATCTTGGGGGATTAAATATTTGTAATTTTCATAACTTGAATTTGGTCATCCTTCCACATTTAGTCTAAACATATAGTTAATTATTAATTCACATTGGTCCATAATCCATCATTTAAAATATATATAAAATAAGAATGATCGAAGGATATTAGATCTTATTTTATCCCCTAGATCAAATGTTTGGACTGTTATTCTAAAATATATATAGTTTTCCTATTTTGTAGTTTGATTACTAATTGTATAAGAAATATAAAGGGTTCATCTTATTCTATTTAAGTAATATGTTTTTATAATTTTCTAAGAACTTGCAATTCAAAACATTTCTATAGCTCTCTCATTTTGTATCAAAGCATGTTTATTGAATCTAGTTGAGGATTGAAGAAACTTGCAGTAAGGAACTATGAATTATGGTCTTTGGTGAATGATCAAGTATATCAAATACAACTCATGCATAGTCCATTTTGACTATTGTTTTTCTAGAGGAAACATAACACTGGTAACTTTACAATTAGATCATTCAACGCCATGGGTATGATGGTGATGACTAAGTTAGGTAGATACAAAAGAATTAAAATGGATAGACAATGTTGTGAACCTTGCATTCTTCTTGTATAATATCTTCCTTCTCTTTGTTAACATATTTAATAGAAGTAGATCTAGTTACTAGTGTGGATGTATATAATTGGTCTTAAGAAAGTGTACAAATATGTAGGAGTTTGAAATTAGGGTTAGCATTAGAAATTAGGGTTAGAGTTTTCAAGTTAGGGTTAGAAATTAGGGTTACAATTTGAGTTAGGGTTAGGGTTATGGTTAGTGTTATCTTTTAGGGTATAGTTAGTTTTAAGGCTATGTCCAGACATTTTTTATGTTTTCTTATGATTGTTAATGTTGTTATGTATTTATGTATATGATATTTATGTTCTTATATGATACATTCTTAATGTTTGTATATAATCTTTATGTTCTTATATGTATTAACTTTTATTAATTAAATTTTGTAACCTGTATTCTTCAGGTGATACTCTTTATATGTTCTTATGTACATGTATGTTATATTCTTACCTATGCATTAATCTACATTCTTATATATGTATAATTTAGGATCTCCCCTTAAGACATGTCATTGAATATAGTTAATTATACTTAGATTAAGGCATTAAAAATAATAACATATACATAAACATGAATATTGAAAACATACATGTGTCTACATTTAACATGAACGTATTTACATACATTTATGAAATAAAATATACATTAATCTACATTCTTATGTATAATTTAGGATCTTCCCTTAAGACATGACATTAAATATAGTTAATTACACTTAGATAAAGACATTAAGATCAATAACATATACATATAAAAATGTGAATATTGAAAACATACATGTCTACTTTTAACATGAACAAATATACATACATCTATGTTCAAAATAAAAAATACATTTTAATCTACATTCTTATGTATAATTTGGGATCTCCCCTTAAGACATGTTATTTAATTACACTTAGACTAAGGCATTAACATGAATAACATATACATAAACATGAATATTGAAAACATACATGTCTACATTTAACATGTACATATATACATATATCTATGAAATAAAATATGTACATTTTAATCTAAATTCTTATGCATAATTTAGGATCTCCCCTTATCATGTATGTCATTAAATATAGTTAATTACACATTTTACATTAAGGCATTAAGATTAATAACATATATACTGTTTTTTCTAATTTTTTTATAAATAAAACTAATTTTTTTCTAAAAATTTGTTTGTAATTAAACTAATGTTTTTCTAATAAAACTAATATTTTTCTAAATTTTATTTTCTACACTATTTTTTTTAATATTTTTAATATTTTTTAATATTTTTCTAATATTTTCTAATTTTCAAGACTAACATTTTTTAAAATATTTTCTAATGTTTTTTCTAATATTTTCTAATGTTTAAATCCTAATATTTTCTCATAGTTTTCTAATATTTTCAAAACTATTTTTTTTTAAATATATTTTCTAATATTTTTCTAATATTTAAATGTAATGTTTTTTCTAATGTTTTTCTAATTTTTTTTTCTAATCTTTTTCTAAATTTGTTTTCTAATGTTTTATCTAATGTTTTTTTAATATTTTTCTTAAAAAATTCTAAATTTTATATTATTATAAATTTTCTAATGTTTTTTCTAATGTTTTCTAATGTTTTCTAAATTTGTTTTATAATGTTTTTTATAATGTTTTTTATAATTTTTTTCTAATGTTTTTATAATATTTTTTATTATTTTTTTCTAATTTTTTCTAATATTTTTCTAATGTTTTCTAAATTAATATAATTAAGTTTAACATAAATGAACAATAAAAATATTAAATTAACATTAAAATATGCTTTGAAAACATTAAAAATGTAAAAAACATTAAAATATGCTTTGAAAACATTAAAAACATAAAAATAATTAAAATAATGATATATAGACATACCTAAAATAGTGTGAAGATGAGAATCTGAAGGAAAATGACAAGGGGACACTAACCAATAGCAAACGTTCGCTCCAACCTTTGCTCAAATATTCAAAGCCATTAAAATGAACAGTGAGGGGTAAAAAATGGCATTTTTAAGCCTGAATTTGGCATTTCAATATGTTCACACGAACATATTAATTAAGAATGTTCGTGCGAACATTCTTAGTTATTATCAAATATGTTCGTAGTGAACACTATTTTAAAATATGTTCATAGCGAACATTTTTAGAGTGTTTGCGTGAATGTATGGTAAATACAATTTCGCATTTTGCAAAAAAAATTGTTTTCCTTCGTCCCACTAAAGTGGAACCCATTATTGTGGGTTCACCCGGGTGTCATCCCCACCCTAGTCTTACCTTCACCTTGGAGGGTTTCTAGGTTACCAAATATTTTGTGTTATATACTTACATTTCATGGAGTAATACTTAGATTTATTTCAGCATTTGATATTTCAAGTTTTATTGTGAATAAATTAGATATAAGATGGTTAATATGGTGAACACAATCAATTTATTTTGAAGGATGATATTTTTATAGATATTGATTCACCCCCCCGATAGTATCACAGTCTCCTAATAAACTTCCAACAAAATGAATAAACCAACATCTTAATAGTATTTTTCATGATAATTATAGAGCCCTAAATGCATAGACATGCTTATAGATCTAATCACATAATGCATCATGAATCAAAGTGCATCCTTTACTAGATGGTTAAAATAATAAGAAATATGGATATAGGAAAGATCCTACAACACAACAATAAATTGTGAGCCTCTTATATGGGAGGTCATGAGTTTGACTCTTTTCGAGATTAGTAAGTAATAATAATAATTAATCAAAATAGATAATAAAAATTAATCTCAATTTTGACCTCTTACTGATATATACATACATATAGATATGTCACCCCTACTAGGACAACATTGGCTCAACATTAACAGTCAAAGATTCTATCTCCTGGTGCCACTATTAGGGATATAGCCACACACTCAGATTCTAAACTTAGGGTGAATGTACATAGTACCTATTCAGTATATAAGAAATCATCAAACAAAAATACTTAATATATAATAGTCAAAGCACAGAAAGACACACAATCACATGAAGGAGAATAAAACACTATGTAGATCTCAAAAGCAGGTGATTACAACTTAGTTCTCACTTTGTAGTAGCACTAATTGGTAATCCACACATAGAAGTGGTGCAATAAAACACTAAATCATATAATAAAGAATATAATTAATTAATTTGCAACATTAAGAATATATTTACCAAAGGTAAAAGAGAGATATCCACATAATAAAATAACACTAGAAATGAATCCATAAGGAAGATATTTGCTTCATATTAGCTAAATCCATAAGGAAAATATTCTCTTTAAAAAAATATGATGATCGATCATGCCTTTTGAATCCTCCAATTCTTATCTTCAAAGTAGTGGTAACTTTAAAATATTCCACCAAAATCCAAGGAAAAAGAGAATTAAAAGATCTCAAATAAGAGTATTTCTCAATGTCAAAACTTGAAGTGATCATTAAAAGAGAATATGTATTAGAAATATAATTTCAAGCAAAGAGCTTATAATGGTCCCATAGGAAATAAATCCCTTCAAAATTTCCTTGGTCACTAATGAACTTTTAGCTACCCATCTACTAGAGCTTGGGATAAATGTTAGATACACCTTCCACAAATAACTTAAATTCTCAAATAATTATCACATTTGGAGAATGAACTCTATTATATTATAAAGAAAGCTTTTGGTTAGGTAAATGTTCAACCCCACTTGAATTCAAGATAAATTTATTATTTCTAAAGGTCAATTCATGCCCCTTGACAATTGATTCTCTATCCAAATCTAAACAATACGGACTAGATTGGTCCCCTCCAGATCCTCAATGGACTAAAAGCAATTTTGATGGGGCTTCCAAGGGAAACTTGGGCCCCTCAAGTATTTTCATAGTGGTTAGGTTAATAGATGCAATCATTTTGGCTTTTAGTGCAATCACTATGTAAATAATGCAAACAACCATGTTGAGTACCTCACTACAGTTGATCTAGTTATGTTAGGAATCAAGTTCAACATTCATAAGCTACTAGGAATCAAGCTTGACATTCATAAGCTACATCTTGAGCAAGACTCCAAGATTGTGGTAATGGTATTGTAAAATGAAATTTGGATGCATGGTACCTCAACAAGTATATCAAAAAAAAGAAAACTTCAATAGAAGAGGTTCGTGAATTCATAGAGTTGTAGGTTCCTAGGGTGGCTAACTCTCTAGATGAAAAATTATCCAATGTAGGGGTGGTTGGGTCTTTACAAGAAAATTTCAACATCACAAAGTTTTTTAATAACATCCTGCCATATAATTTGGGCATGTGATTATTCAATGATGAATTAAAATACTTGTGGTATTTTATCATAATGACATTAGCCTCATGGTTTAATACATTGAGCAATTATGATCAAGTGAGGGAAGGTGTCCTTGATCCTTGTAATTTGGATTTGGGAATCTCCCATTATTTAAATGTTGTTTACATGCTATATTGGCATTGCTCAAATGGAATGTAACAAGTGCAATGTAATTAGAAAGATACAAAGTCATAATGGTTTTAGATTTGGAGACAATTCATCTAGAAAATTTCATGAGTTTTTAAAACCACTCATTCTACCATATACATAATCCTATTTATTTCATAGAAAACTTTTGGGAATATATTTTAGTGATTTTAATGGAGGAAAACTTCTCATTCAGAACTATTGGCCAAATTTTGCCTTTTGAAGGGAGCATCATAGTCAAGCAACTGCACAACATCTTCAAGATGGATGACAATATTTTCTAGAAAGTTGTTAGGTTCATTTTTGGAGAATATTATCTAAAAATTTACTAGAGGAAATAATTTAATTTGGATATCACATTATTGTGCATAGAAATAAGGATGATGGTAGCACATTCTAAATTTGACGTGCATTTGGTGGCTAGAAATTGTTTGGGTCCCAAGTGGGGAGTGGGTGTTGAAGATAGTATGGAGAGGGATAAGTTAGGAGTGGGCCTAAACATGGGCCACTACCCTTAGTGCATGATTTGTGGTGGCCTAGTAGAACTAAAAACACTCTTGGTTTGGTTTTCATCTGACCCACTATTTATGCACCTGCCGATGGCAAGATTGAGCTGGTGAAAGCTCAAATTCTATCTTTCTCCCACCATTTCAAGTGTGTTCCTTTGGTTTAGAACTAAGGCTCAAGAAAAATAAAGTGATTTCCATTAAGTTTATTTCTCCAATTGATGAATCTAGTTTCCCTATGGTTTTTCATTATATTCTAGTCAAGAAGGGGAGTGGTTTGGGTGTGGCACCACTCTGGGTAAGAAAAATGTAGCTATGATAGAGGTTCATATCTCTTTTCTAACAAGCTGTAAAAAACAATATGGTAGCTCTATTGGGTGTAGAGGAAAGAGGATTCTATCACAAAATGAATAAATTCCTAATTTCTCATGTGAAGATGTAGTGAACTAGTTCAGTTAACTCATGTAGTGAGTGTCTATGGATTTTTTTTGCATTATCTGTGGGTATTTCCTACTATTTACTATCTTGATGATCACATTTTTTCCTTTACAACATATGATTCAAATGTAATAGTTTCTTTCATATGGTGGCTTCAGTGATATCTAGGTAGTTTTTAGGTTGTTTTGGGGGTTTGTCCAAGCTTGATACTGCCTTAATAGAAAGGAACCTTTTTAAACCTATTTTTAATGTTACAATAACATACATAATTAGTGATAAAAAAAAAGTTCTTAACAACCTATGATTCCACCATATTATCTTTGATCAATTTATCATTTTCTTGATTTCTCTTTCTTCCAATCTTAGTATTCTTCTCAAGGACGCTCTTTTTGAATTAATTTTTTTCAAATAGATAATTATATTTGTTTGACTACCATCCCTTAGATCAAAAGAACATAATTTGGGAAGTAGCAACATACCCAAATCACACAGATCAACCATAGATTGATCAATTCCTTTTGAACTGACATGTTCTCCCCTTGCAAATTAACTTTATTCTTAACTACCTCAACCTCTATCTATTGTAATCTAATAGATTGGTAAGTACATACATACATACATTTTGGGTTAATCAAGTTTTGATCAAAATATTATTGGGTGAAAAAGTGGTTAGAAACCTCTTAGTTTTTTTATCCCTAGATATTCTCTTCAACACTTCATTCCTATTTGAGGTTTGAACTAAATTCTTATTTGTGCTTATCCTTATCCTTCATTAGTTTCAAGTGAGCAGTTCTATAGGAGGGAGAATCTATTGAAGGAGTCTCTCTAGAATTATATTTAACTCCATTTTTCTACAAATCCTAGTACTCATAGAATATGTGACATGTTAGGAAGGTAGAGCTTCATAATCAAGATGTTGCATTCTATTGTACTTTGTAAAAAAAAATTCAAATCAAGTTTAACATAAATATGAGCTTAAGAAATCACAAGTTTATTCATCATCTTATATAAGGACCCACTAGATTTCCCAAAACTCATGGTGTCATAAGTGTAATGAGCCAACTTGAGGAATAGATTTACTTGATTATGAAAAATAAGGACCACCTTTAAATTCCTTATTATGGTCTACCAAACAAGAGAAAAGAATTGTGAAGTATCCATTTATTGTTATCACAATCTCTAAATCCCCTTCAAGTCCTACATCCAATGAACCCTCAACTAGATAGCAAGGAAAAAGAAACATGAATTCCCGAGAACTTTCAAATTAAAGCATGATCCCTTAGGTAATTTATATATCATAAATTAGTCTATGAAAGTAATTAAGATTATTCTTCCCTGGCTTCTTTATGATAAATCATTAACCTTTTTTATCTTATATTTCTACTCTTCATCCACTCCCCCACATGTAAATATTTGTTCAAAAATTTTCCTCTAATATCATCCCTTGTAGAGTATTGATGAAATCCTAATACTATATATCAAAAATAATGTCTCTTGAGAAAATAAACCCTTTGTTATAGTCCATGAAATTGATAAAACCCAACCAACACTTGGAAGCCAAAGATATCTCTATCTATTGTAGAGTCACACAAAATTTTCCTCTAATATCATGCCTTGTAGAGTATTGATGAAATCCTAATACTATATATCAAAAATAATGTCTCTTGAGAAAATAAACCCTTTGTTATAGTCCATGAAATTGATAAAACCCAACCAATACTTGGAAGCCAAAGATATCTCTATCTATTTTGGAGTCACGCAAAATGATACTTTGAAAACAACAAAAACCTCTATAAATATTCCTATGCACACCCCATAGACTGAAACTCCCCTCCCTAATAGCTCCAAATTTTATTGTGACTGGCACAGAAAGAAATAAAGAAAAGAAATAGGGGATTACACTTTGAACCCTATCCTATATAACCTCCCTAATCTTTTCTTCATTATCTTATTCATTCACATGTAATAAATGTTGCAAATTCTTACCATTAAGGCTCTCTCTATGTAAAACTTTTATCTAGATTAATTATTTGGATTTGGTTGATTAGCCACATTTCTTTTACTATATATTAGTGCAATAACTTTAATGATATTTTCATTGAAAACACATGCTCTTCCTTAGAAGAATGCCCACCTAGCAAAAGGAGGTACCACCTTCTTAAGTATACCCTATTGTTGACATGCATCCATAAGGTCTCTCTACCTTGCATTCAAATCTAATGACTCAAATTCACATATCCCATTTGACTACCTACACATATTTTTTCATTAAGCTAACTTCAATATAATTGGACAATTTTGTTTATCTCATTCATTCAATAAACTTACCATTTAAATAGTCTTTTAAAAAGTATTACTACACTATTTCACTTCTTTCATATTTGTTCAAGATTAATCCTTGAATTGAAAATAACTAGACAGTTAAAATCTTTAATTATGTTTTATTTATTAGTATTTGTCATAGGCATATGCTATTATAATAAGTTTTAATTATCTAGTCAATAGTAAAACTTATTTCAACCAATTATACTACATAAAAAATTTCTTTAAAAATTTTTAAATAGAAAATCAGTATAAACATGCTAAATTTTAAGTTGTTAATTGTTCAATATTATTATTCTACTTTCTTGTTGGCTATTAGTTTGGGGTCTTTATGTACACTCACCAAGTCATAATGTTACTCACAATTTCTTAACATTTTCTAAAATACATTATTACAAATATGTAAACATAAATATTCCATTTTTTAGCACACTTTAAAACATAATTAATAGTTAAAAAAGAATAAGTTGGATGTAAGATTAATGGTTAAAAAACAACAAATTGTCATGTCTTTTTTTAATCTAAAATATTGTATTTTATAATTTATTGATATTTTAAATTTTGCTTGCAATTAATTTGATATATTTTACGCAACATTATTTTTCTAGGGAATATATTTATTGTCTCACTAATAGTAATTATAAAGCTAGATTTTAAATTATATATTATGGATTGAATATTTATAGTTTCAATTACTAGCCACTAGTACCACTTGTTTTCTATTAATTATGATGATTAAAAGAAAAGAAAATTATTATTTATTTAAATTTTATTTGAAATGTTATCATCAAAAAAAAATTATCAAATCTCTCAATATTTTAAAATATTTTTTTTTATAAATTACAATTAAATATTATATACAAAGTTACAAACATGACTTAATTAATTATGAGCAATAAAAATAGTCTCACACATTCAAATGTTCAAATGATTAAAGCACCATCAAAATGCACAGGTTCTCTTTCCAAGCTAGAACTCAAACGGTCTTGCTTTTTTGTATTTTTAATATTATCGTTGAGAAAAATATTCATCCCTCTTTCTTTATATGAGCAAAATAGGGGCAGATTGTAGTTATTTTTTGTAATGGAATATTGGTCCATGGAAGAAAGGGTTTGAAGGGATTGAAATAGAGTCTACAACTGATTCGGATACGAATTGAATGGCGAGGATTGAGTGGCTGCTTTTTATATACAAAACAACAGAGAAAAATCATTGCAAATAGTAGAGCCAATGTGATATTCTAGTACCATGGATTTAGAAATGATGAAAGATAGATTCATTTGTGCAGGAAAATGCATCAAACAAATGGGAACATAGATTGATTGGAAGTGATGTCTAAAATTTGTTAAAGAAATACTAAATCCCTAAAATCCCATCAAACTGCTTAAAATTGGCATTAATCTCATTTTCCACTATTGTTATTTGTTTGAGGGTTTATGCAACCATGACATCCCGACCATTTTAGTGGTGGAGATTTGTGTGGTTTTGTGAGACATCTCAATATTTGCTATCAGGTAAATTTTACAATTTAGTTCTTTTGAAATTTTCAAGTCTCTGAAAGACTTTTTTGTGTCAACTACTTAGGCTTTGAAATTCTCTTCTCTTTGTGCTTACTACATTGTTCACAACATTAGTTTGGGAATACTCCCTTATATTAATGTAAGTATATCTCCTCTCCACTTCTCCTTTTGTCTAATAATTTAGCCCTTCTATCAATTTTTTTTCACAATTTTGTAGAGGTTGAGCATCTTAACTATGCTCTGCTCTAAATTTTTCATTCTTAATTGGAAGATTGGAAGTATTTATTTATTGGCTTTATAGTCTCTGTGTATTCATGGTTTGTGCCCATAGCTTCATACTGTGCTTATTTCTTTTTGGGTAGGCTTAGGTTTGGTTTAGTTTTGGTTGAGATGGGCACCCCTTTAGACCATAATTATAATGATTTGTAGTTTTGTTGTGGCAGTTTTGAATGAATCTTATTTGCAGTTCTGCTACAACAATTTATATTTCATAAATTTTCATGAAATATGGACTTCATCAACTCTCATTCCCCTGTAGATGATGGTGGGGGGGGGGGGGGGGGGGGGGGTTGGACAAGAAGGATGGGAGGGAGAGGAAGGGGGGATGGGGAAGGAAGGGTAGGGGGTAGGTAGAGTGGGAGGGAAGAGGAAGGGGGAAGTAGGGGGAAGAGGAATGGAGAAAGGGGGAGTGCAAGAGTGGGGGAATGATGAAAGGAGTGGAATCAAGAGAGAGTGGGTGGAGGGAGGGTAGGTAGAGTGGGAAGAAGTGGAAGTAGGATGGGAGTGAAAGTAAGGGAGAGGGGGAGAGGGGAGAAGAATGGGGGAAGGGGGTCGAGAGGGGGAAGAAAGGGAAGGGAGTAGATGGATAGGGAGAGAGAGGGAGGTAGGTAGGGTGGGAGTAAGTGGAAGGAGGATGGGAGGGAGAGTAAGGGAGAGGGGGAGATGGGAGAGGAATAGGGAAGGGGGGATGGAAAGGGGGAAGAAAGGGAAGGGAGTAGAGGGGTAGGCAGAGAGAGGAAGTAGGGGTAAGAGGAACAAAGAGAGGGGGAGTGATGGATTGGGGGGAAGATGAAAGGAGTGTGGTGAAGAGGAATGAAAAGAGGGGGATAGAGGTGGGAGGAGTAGGGGGAAAAGGAATGGAGAAAGGGGGAGTGAGGGAGTGGGGTGAAGAGGAATGAAGAGAGAGTGGAGGGGGGAGGGGGGAGGGGAGTAAAATGGGAGAAAGTGGAAGGAGGATGGGAGTGAGAGTAAGGGAGAGGGGAGAGGAAGGGGAGAGGGAGAGAGAATGGGAAGAAAGGGAAGGGGGTAGAGGGAGTGGGGGAGGAGTAAAGTGGGATGAATTGGAAGGAGGAGGGGAAGGAGAGGAAGGGAGGATGGGGAAGGAAAATTTGAGGAAGAGTGAATGGAGATGAGAGAGGAAGGGGGAGGGAGAGCAGAGAGGGAGGGAGAGGGGGAAGAATGGGAAGGGGGTAGAGTAGGATGAAGTGGAAGTAGGATGGAGGAAGAAAGAGGAATGGAGAAAGGAGGGGTAAGGGAGTGGGGTGAAGAGGAATGAAGAGAGAGTGGGGGAAGGGAGGGGGGATAGAGTGGGAGGAAGTGGAAGGAGGATGAGGAAGGAGGATGGGAGGGAGGGAAAGGAAGAGGGGAGAGGGAGGGGAGAGGGAGGGAGAGGGGGAAGAAAGGGAAGGGGGTAGAGAAGGATTAAGTGGTAGGAGGATGGGGGGAAGGAGGAGAGGAGGGAGAGTGAGGGAAAGGGGAGAGGAAGGAGGGAAGGGGAGAAGGAGAGGGAGGGTGGGGGGATGAAAGGGAAGAAAGGGAAGGGGGTAGAGGGGGGAGAGAGAGAGAATATGGGGAAGAGGAATGGAGAGAGGGGAAGTGACATGAAGAGGAATGAAGAGATAGTGGGGGAGGGAGAGGGAAAGAAGCAGAAGGAGGGAGGGGGTAGAGGGGGAGGAATAGGATGGGAGATAGAGTTGAGAGGAGAGGGAGATAGAGTTGGGAGGAGGTAGAGCAAGGAAGGGGGCAAGTGGAAGAGGGAGGGGGAGATAGTAGGGGGAGAGGGAGGGGGGGTTAGAGGGGGAGGGAAGAGGAAGCAAGGAGTAGGGGGAAGAGGAACTAGGAAAGGCGGGGTGAGGGAGTTGGAGAAAGATGAAGTGATGTAACCCCAATATCATAAAACAATAAATTTGAATTTTACACAAGATAGGTGTTTCAGAATAACAAAGTTCTTCATTAAAAAAAATTCTCCAACTCTACTCTACCTCTACAATGAAAACAAACACCTACTTATTACAATTCCATAAATTACCATATTTGGCAAATTTTTGAGAAATATGGAAATTTCCATTTTTGGTAATTTTTAGAACTAATCCTATGAATCTCAATTTTTCCTAGGAAAAGCCCTGAACTAAGGATTTTGAAAAAAAACCCAAAAAAAAAATCTAAGAAAACCCATATTCGAGTCAAAATTATGACTCTTCGAACCCCCTACATCATTCTCCCCTGCTTGAAAAGAACAAAGCTACTACAAGTTTTGGTCCTCAAACTACTTCCTTTTAGACTCATCTAGCTTCTGCAACTTCCATTCTATAATCCAAGTGCTATATGTCAACGTTAATCCTTCCCACTGCACGAGATATCTATTGTACTCACCTTGACGAGTCTGAACAGTCTTCTTGTCTAGAATCTATGCAACCTTTTCTCTCTTTTTGATGGGTATGGTGTGTGTCTAGTCTACCTCATCCTCATTTTCAACAGAATTATCATCACCATGGAAAGTATACAAATCAAAAATATTAAACACAAGAGATATATCAAGACCACTTGGGAGCTCTACGTCATACACATTATCATTAATCTTCTTCAAAATCTTGCAGGGACCAATTTTCTTATATTTTAATTTATGATAATTCCTAGTAGGAAACCTCTCCTTTCTAAGGTAAACCATCACTAGATCCCCTACATTAAAAACTTGATACCTTTGAGTAGCATCTGTAGAAGCTTTATATTGCTCATTGTTGTCCTACAACTTTTGTCTTACATTTTCTTACAACTGTTGGAGCTACTCTACAAAGGCTTCTCCATCATCACTGACTCTATCACCCAAAGGAAGTTGCACCAAATTAAGAACACCATGAGGGTTATGTCCATAAACAACTTGAAATGGTAATTTACCAGTTGACCTGTTCATTGAGCTGTTATAAGAAAATTATGCTTGAGTCAATGCCAAATCCCATTGTTTGGGCTTCTCCCCAACAATACATCGCAAAAAATTACCCAAACTACAATTGACAACCTCTATTTGTCCATCTATTTGTGGATGGTGAGCACTATTGAACTGTAATTTTGTTCTCGTTTTCTTCCATAATATTCACCAAAAATGACTCAAGAACTTGGTATCTCGGTCAGAGGTGATTGTTTTAGGAACCCCATGCAATCTGACTATCTTAGAAAAGAATAACTCAACCACCCTAGTAGCATCACGAGTTTTCTTACAAGCAATGAAATGAACCATTTTTTGAAATCTATCCACAACTACAAAAATAGAGTCATTACCTCATTGTGTATGAGGCAATCCTAATACAAAATCCATACTCAAATTTTTCCATGGTCTCACTGGTATTGGTAATGGCATGAATAATCCAGTGTTTTGGGAATGCCCCGACACCTCTCCACAAACCTGGTAATATCTCGCTTCATCTTTGGCCAATAGTACTTATTTGCCACCAAAGCTATTGTTTTATCCTTCCTGAAATGCCCAACCATACCACTACTATGAAATTCTTGAATAATATTTTCTCGCATTGAGCCTATACAAACACATAACTGCTTTCCCTTGAATAAGTAACCATCTTGTAGTAGATAGTCACCTTGAATAGTGTTTGTATGTCCAAGTACTGGATTCTTCAACTAACCAACAACTTCCCAAAAGTCACTATCAAATTCATACAAGTCTTTGATTGCATCAAAGCCAACCACCTTTTTTTCCATGATATTTAGAAGAACAACTCGCTTGCTTAAGGCATCTACAACTTGATTATGTTTCCCTGATTTATGCTTTAGAACAAAGGTATACCCTTGTAGGAGAGAGACACACTTAGCATGTCTAGTATTAAATTTCTTTTGTGTGTTCAAGTATTTCAAAGCAATATGGTCTGTAAACAACACAAATTCTTTGGGTACTAGATAATGCTTCTAGTGCCTCATAGCTTGCACAATTGCATAGAATTCTATATCATACGTAGAATATTTCTTCTACATATCATTCAATTTTTCACTAAAAAGGCAATGGGTTTACCTTCTTGGCTAAGTACAACACCAATGCCCACATGTGAGGCATCATAGTCCACTTCAAATGCTTTGTCAAAATCTAGTAGTGCTAGTACTGGAGCTTTAGTGACCTTCTTCTTTTGGTATTGGAAACTCTCTTCAGTCTCATTGGCCCATGAGAACTCTTGACCCTTAGTGCAATCTGTCACAGGTGCTACAATACTGCTAAAATTACAAATGAACTTTCGATAGAAAGTAGCCAAGCCATGGAAACTTCTCGCCTTAGTGATACTACATGGACTAGGCCATTCAAGAATGGCTCAAACTTTCTCTGGATCCATCTTGACACCATCTACAAAAATGACAAATCCTAGAAAAACCAAGCTTTCTTGCATGAACCTACACTTCTTTAAATTAGCATAGAGCTTTTCTCTCCTTAATACCCCCAATATTATCCTCAAATGTCACAGATGTTCTTCCCTTCCCTTACTAAAAATCAATATATCATCAAAATAAACTACTAAAAACTTACCAATGTAGGGATGCAACACAATGTTCATGAGTCTCATAAAAGTACTAGGTGCATTGGACAATCCAAAAGGCATAATCTTCCATTCATACAAACCATCCCTAGTTTTGAAAGCTATTTTCCACTCATCCCCCTCTCAGATGTGGATCTGATGGTACCCACTTCATAGATCAATCTTAGAGAAATACTTTGCTCCAGCAAGAACATCCAACATGTGATCCAAACATGGGATTGGAAAATGATACCTGATGGTTATCCTATTGATGGCTCGATTGTCTATGCACATCCTCCATGCTCCATCTTTCTTTGGAGTTAATAAAGCTAGGACATCACAGGGGCTCATGCTTTCTTGTACTAAGCCCTTTTCTATGAGCTTAGTCACTTGTTTGTCCAATTTTTCATGTTGTGTCAGACTCATTTTGTATGTCACTTGATTGGGAAGACTTTCTCCTAGAATAAGATCAATATGATGTTGGATATCTCATTTTGGGGGAAGTCCATCAGGTAGCTCCTTTGGAATGACATCTGAATATTCTTCCAATATTGTAGCTGCTTCTAGTGGTATAGTCAAGTCTTCTTCTTTCCCCTTGTGTACTACCAATGCATAACAACACCTTGTCACTTTCATCTCCTTGACAAGTTCCTTTTCAGACAGCATACTTTCAATTTTTCCATCACCTTTTATGTTGGAAATAATCAAGACTAACAAGGTTACTGAGAGGGGAGGGGTGAATCAGTAACTCTAAAATTTTAATTCAATTCTGCATAATAATATATTTACCATTCATCCATCTAATCTATTGTATGCATGAAAAGATAAATATTTGTAACACATGAACACATAGATTTGGTGACCCAGAAACCTTCCAATTAGAAAGTAAAACTGGGGTGGGGATGATACCCACAAAACTTCAATACTGCAGTATAAAGTTGGTTGGTTAAGGATTACGATGATCACTTCTGATGATCTGCCCTGTTAGGAGCAAGTAGGATTGCTAGATCCACCTTGTTAAAGGATTTAAAAACATACAATGAAGTATACACTCTGTTAAGAGATTTACAAAAGACTGTCAAGTCTACCTTGTTAAAGGATTTAGCAAAATGATTCACCTGTTAGGATGAAGCAGTGGATCTGGTTACAACTGATTGTTGATAAGATCTTTTGTGTTCTAATCACTTGATGTGATGGATATATCTTTTCTGTATCAATGTTGACCTTGTTGTATTCCTCTGTTCTGCTAGTGATTCGCTTTCCCTCTTCTCAAAATATTGCAACACAACACAACCAACGATATTCAACATCTCATCATTTTAAATGATATATACCATTCCAATATTTACACTGGCAAGGTCAGCTAAACACAAGTGAACAAGCATTACTGAGTCGGCCAGGTGGTAGAAAACTCGAGTTCCACAAACTGACTCAGTGACTTTCTGATACTCAGAATCCACTACAATACACTGCATCATCATGCACTTGGTAAGAGTAGAGGCACGGTCCATACTAATCATTCTAAGTAGCTTGGAACTCGGTAACCATTGGTGACTCGATGAATATTGTGTCACTCGGTAAAAATTGAATCCATTGATAACCTTCTTCACTTGGTAAACACTGATTCCTTCATTTACCTTGTTTACTCGGTAATCACTGATTCCTTTGTTTACCTTGGTCACTCAGTAAACACTAAGTTCTTTGTTTACCTTGATCACTCGGTAAACACTAAGTTCTTTGTTTACCTTGATCACTCGGTAAACACTAAGTTCTTCTGATGACTCGGTGAGCACTGACTGCTTGGGGAACACTGTTCTTCTTGGTAACCACTAACTACTTGAAGAACACTATTCTACTCGGTAACCACTGTTCTGCACCGTAACCACTATGAACTTGGTAAACACTATTGAACTTCCCATATGTTCGATTTCCAAAGGAATGCTCGGTATCAACTATTTACCTGTGGAATTTATAAGGTAACCATTGAATGCTCGGTGTGAACTATAGACTAGGTGATGAGCTCGGTAAGCATTCAGAATCAAATAAGTGTTGTGACTAATGACAAATATATCATAATTCCAACACTTTTAGAGGTAATAAGACTACCTTAGATCCATCCTTCCAAAAGGTGTAAGTATTCTTCTCCCCATTATGAACAACCTTTTGGTCATACTACCAAGGATGACCCAAGAGGACATGGCATGCATCCATCGGAATCACATCACACCACAACTCATCCTTGTAGACCTTCCCTATGGAAAATTTAACAAGGCATCTCTTATCTACTATGACTTCACTTCCCTTTTTTAATCATGCAATCCGATAAGGATGAGGGTGCTTTTCACACTAGAGATTTAGTTTATCTACCATTTCTTTAGAAACCATATTCTCACAACTACCTCCATCAATAATTACTTGACATACCTTTCCTCTTAAGGTACAACTCATCCAAAATATGTTGGTCCTGAGCCATGAATCATATGTGGCTTTCTCCTCTACATCCTCCTTGGCTAGAATAATCATTGTCCTTCTCATCATGAGGCTTTCTCCCATATCTGGAGGTACTTCTTGTTCAGATTCATTATTAGCCTAGGCTAGGTTCACTCTGGATGGTCCTCCTTGATTTCTATCTTGCATGTTGAAATTTGAACACTCAAAAGCCCTGTGGCCTTCTTCTTCACACCTAAAACAAGTGAAAGGCCTTCTCTAGTTTTCCTAGCCTCTTCTACTTCCATAGCCTTGACCTCGCTGAAACCCCCTTCCTCTTTCTTGATTTGAAGGATCATGCCTAGCATCTATACTTTTTTAAGAGCCTTGAAAACTCTCTCCCCAGCCATTATTAAAACCTCCCTAAAGTGGAGTTGATGTACCCCTTCAACCACCTCTATTCCTCTAGTTATATTGCCTATTCTTCTTTTTTGCAGCCTTCAGAGCTAGTTGGTAAGCTTCCTCCATACTATTAACATGATGCATGCTGAGTTCATCTTGAATAAAGAATTTCAAGCCATTAACATATCTAGCAGCCATTTGTTCATTATTTTCTTGATGTTCTATGTGCATGGATATCTTGTCGAACTCATTTGTATAATCTTACACTGAAGACAAATTTTGTTTCAAAGTTTGGAATCTGCAAAAGAGGGTTTGTGAATAATCCATGGGTAAGAATTTTTCTCTTAGCTTTTTCTCCATCTTGATCCATGTCTTAATCTTTTTCTTTCCATTTCTAACTTGTTCCTTTTGGAGGTGATCCCACCATATCATTGCATTCCCTTTTAGCTTTGTGAACACAAACTTCATCTTCTTTTCTTCTATCATGGGCTTCCATTAAAAAAAAGTTCCCATCTCATTCAGCCAATCTATTAGTTCTTCTGGCTTAAGACTACCAGCATAGTCTAAAACATCAATTTTTATTGCTTCACTCCTTCCTTCTAAAGCCCTAAGAACTCTATCTTCGTAGCTTAGTTCTCCTAGTCTCTCGTCTTCATTTTCTCCTTTTTCATCAATATAATTTCCTCTTTGTATTTCTTTGCATTTCTTGATTATCTAGCTGCTCAATGAGTCAATCAATCTCCCTTTGCATATCTAGTACCAATCTTTACATCAGTGTGATGCCTCCTCTTCCTCTTCCTCTTCCTCTTCCTCTTCCTCTCCTAGCCATCTTACTGCTCTGATACCAAACGATGTAACCCCAATATCATAAAACAATAAATCTGAATTTTAAACAAGATAGGTGTTTCAGAATAACAAAGTTCTTCATTTAAAAAAAATCTCCAACTCTACTCTACCTCTACAGTGAAAACAAACACCTACTTATTACAATTCTAAAAATTACCATATTTGGCAGATTTTTGAGAAAAATAGAAATTTCCATTTTTGGTAATTTTTAGAACTCATCCTAGGAATCCCAATTTTTCCTAGGAAAAGCCCCCAACTAAGGAAAGATGAATTGCCAACTAATCTTCAAAATTTAGAAAGAGATTTCGAAATTATTACAAAGCAGAAAAAAACAAAAAAAACAAACATAACATACTTTAAAAAGGAAATTTGAAGCTCAAAATGGAATTTTTGGCTCTCGAAAAAATAGTCAAAATGGCCCCAACAGGGCTAGTTGTGTTGGAATCCACCTCGACAATAGATTTTGAAAAAAATCCAAAAAAAATCTAAGAAAACCCATATTCAAGTTAAAAGTTATGATTCTCTGAACCCCCTGCATCATGAAAGGAGTGGGGTGAAGAGGAATGAATAGAGAGTGGAGAGAGGAGAACGGTAGAGTGGGAGGAAGTGAGAGGGAGGATGAGAGGGATAATAAGAGAGAGGGGGAATAAAGGGAGAGGGGAGAGGAAGGGGGGAAGGAGGTTGGGAGGGAGAGTGAGGGAGAGGGGAAAGAAAGGGAAAGGGATAGATGGAGAGGGGAGAGGAGGGGGGAGGGGGACAGGGAGAGAGAGAGAGGGGGGTAAGGGGAGGAAAGGGAAGGTGGTAGAGGGGGGTAATAGTGGGATGAAGTGTAATGGGGTCGAGGGGTAGGGGGGGAGAGAGAGACAGAGAGAGAGAGAGAGAGAGAGAGAGAGAGAGTATGGGTAAGAGAATGGAGAGAGGGGGAGGGAGAGGAAAAGATGTAGAAGGAGAGAGGGGGGGATGAATGGAGAAAGGGGGAGTGGGTGAGTGGGGAAAAGATGAAGGGGATGGATGAAGAGGAATGAAGAGAGAGTGGGGGGAGGGCGCATAGTAGAGCAGGAGGAAGTGGAAGAAGGATGGGAGGAAGAGTAAGGGAGAGGAGAGAGGGGGGGGGAGAGGGATAGGGAGGAAGATGGGGAAGAAAGGGAAGGGGGTATGGTGGGACTAAGTAGGAGGATGGGGAAGGAGGGGAGGGAGAGTGAGGGAGAGGGGAGAGGAAGTAGGTGATAGAGGGAGGGGGAAGGGGGAAGAAAGGGAAGGGGTAGAGGAGGGTGGAGGTAGAGTGGGATGAAGTGGAAGGAGGATGGAAGAAGGAGGATGGGAGGGAGAGTAAGGGAGATGGGAGAGGTAAGGGAGAAAGGGTGTAACGCCCCACTAAGGGATCGAAAGAATTAACCTAACATTTCACTAAGTTTGGTAACATTTTTTTTTTTTAAACATGAAAGTAAAACCATTCATAACATATTAGCAAAAGCAATATCCAAATAAAAGTAAACATGAACATACATACATAACTGGTTACATTCTTAAGGATCCCTTAACATTGAATCACATCTAAATTAACTATTAATGATTTCATCTAATTACTACATCCTCATAAAATAATAATGAAAAGTCCAATGTTCATACATTACATTTTTTATTGCTCAATCATCCGTTGTACATGCCACAAGGTATGAAAGGCTTAAAAGAATATACATCTGTATAAATAAAATACATCATCATAAAAGATATAAACATCCATCGTAATAGATAACTATAAATCAAAAACGTAGCTAACTAAGTGCACGATTCCTCCCAATTGTAAATAACATCATTAGACCATTGTGGGTCCTAGCCATCCCTCCGTGTGTAACATTCCAAATCATTAAAGAGATCATCGGTATTATCAAGTAGGAATGTCACTCCTAAAAACATAATATAACATATGCAGAAAAGAAATCCAACATGCAAAGTAAAGCATAAGATAACATCATCTTACATATGAAAATCATCAATGTAAGGATATGTCTCCACCATCATAATCCATGAACAGAATGAAGATAGATGCCAACAAAGAATGCATCAGCCACAATGTCTCAAACTGCTCTCAAATGATAAGAATGCATCAGCCACGGTGTCTCAAATGGTTCTCACCCATGACTTGAGTGCTCGTATAGACTAGGATGGGAGTAGAGAGAATGCTTGGTTGCGACCTTGCATTTTGTAGTATGCCTCATCTATATGAGAGGATACTAGTGGTTGCATAAGGATCACTAGGGGGTCGGGGTCTATTGGGAGACTACCAGGGTAGCTCTAGCATGATCCATGCAATGACACTTTCCTGCTTGCATAGTAGGTTTCCTACATGTCTTTCTTGTGCCTCTGGGATTAGATGTCAGTTTGTGATTGGAACCTTTGAGTTAGTATACTTTTAGGATTCTTGGACTTAGAGAGTATTTGTGCTTTGTGATTTGATAACCTGTTTGGGACTTGAGACCATCTCCTCAGCACGGTGGGAGTGGACCATTTAGGCTCCATGCAGTCGGGTGGTAGTGCTTCTTCACTTTTATCATTTGAGAGCCATTTGAGACACCGTGGCTGATGCATTCTTTGTTGGCATCTATCTTCATTCTATTTATGGATTATGATGGTGGACACGTATCCTTACATTGATGATTTGCAGATGTAAGATGATGTTATCTTATTCTTTACTTTTCATGTTAGATTTCTTTTCTGCATATGTTATAGTATATTTTTAGGAGTGACATTCCTACTTGATAATATCAATGATCTCTTCAGTGATTTGGAATGTTACGCATTGAGGAATGGCTAGGACCCACGATGGTCTAATGATGCTATTCACGGTTGGGAGGAACCGTGCACTTAGTTAGCAATGTTTGTGATTTATAGTTATCTGTTACAATAGATGTTTATATCTTTTCTGATGATGTATTTTATTTATACAGATGTATATTCTTTTAAGCCTTTCATACCCTATGGCATGTATAGCGGATGATTGAGCAATCAGAAATGTAATGTATGAACATTGGACTTTTCATTATTATTTTATGAGGATATAGTAATTAGATGGAATCATTAATAGTTAATTTAGATGTGATTCAATGTTAAGGGATCCTTAAGAATGTAACCAGTTATGTATGTATGTTTATGTTTACTTTCAATTGGATATTGCTTTCGCTAATATGTTATGAATGGTTTTACTTTCATGTTTTAAAAAAAAAATGTTACCAAACTTAGTGAAATGTTAGGTTAATTCTTTGGATCCCTTGGTGGGGCGTTACAAGGGGAGGGGGAGAGGGAGGGAAGGGGAAGAAAGGGTAGGGGGGAGAGAGAGGGAGTAGGGGAATTATGTGAAGAGGAATGAAGAGAGAGGTGAGGGAAGAGAAAGTGAGGAGGGGGAGTGAGAGGGGAAGGAGATGAACGATTGGGTAGAGAGGGAAATGAGGAGAGGAGAAGATAGAGAGAGAGAGGAAGAGGGAGAGGGATAGGGGAGGAGAATAGGGAAGAAGGGGGGGGGGGGAGAGAGAGAGAGAGAGAGAGAGAGAGAGAGAGAGAGAGAGAGAGAGAGAGAGAGAGAGGCCTAGTAGGTGGAGGTAGGACATAGAGTAGCTTGGAGAGGGAGAGGGAGATAGAGGAGCGAAGAGAAAAGGAGGTGAAGATAGAGGGGAGAGATGGGGATAGAAAGGGGGTTTGAGAGAGAGAGAGAGAGAGAGATAGAGAGACCTAGTAGGGGGAGGTAGCAAATAGAATACGAGGGAGAGGGAGAGGGAGATAGAGGAGTGGAGAGGGAGGGAGATGAATATAGAGAGGAGATATGGGGATAGAAAGGGGATTAGGTTGAGAGAGAGAGAGAGAGAGTAGGAAGGAGGTAGAGCAAGGAAGGGTGGAGGTGGAAGAGGGAGGGAGGGAGAGAGAGAGTAGGAGGAGAGAGATGTGGATCGAGAGGGAGGATGGACATGGATAGATGGGGAGAAGAAGGGAGGGAGGGGAAGGTAGATATATGGAGGGGGAGGCAGAGAGAGTAGAGAAGGATCAGGAGAGGGAGAGAGTAGAGAAATAGCATCATGTGGAGAGGGAGGGATAGATTGTAGGCCAGAGAGAGGGGGAGAGTGAGGAATTTGACAGGTGGAGGAGGGAAAGAACATATGGGAGGGAGAGAGGGAGGAGGAATGGTGGTAGAGAGGGAGCAAAAGAGAGGGAGGCAAAGGTAGAGAGATGGGGGGGAGGGGGAGAGAGAAGGAGAGTGAGAGAGAGGAGAGAAAAATGGGGAGAGGGAGATGGTATGGGAGAGATGTGGAGAGGGAGTGGTGGAGATTGAGATATGTGGAGGAGGGAGGAGGAAAATAGGGAGAGCTGGAGAGCTGGAGAGATGAAGAAGGAGGGGGGCGATGGGGAGGAGTGATGGAGACAAAAGAGGAAGAGGAAAGGGGGAGATTGAGTAAGAGAGAGAAAGAAGTATGGGGAGAAGACGAAGGGAGAGGGAAATGAGGAGAGGGGGAGAGGGAAAGGTGGATAAGGAAAGTGAGGAATAGTGAGAAGAAGGGGAAGGGGTAGAGGAGGAGGAGGCGGGGAAATAGAGGGGGAGAGGAAGTGTGAGATGGAGAGATATCAAAAATGAGGGAGAGGGAGAGGGAGAGTTGGGGAAGAGGCAGGGACATAGAAGGGGTAGTGGGGGGAGGGAGAGGAAATAAGGAGATCAAAGGGAGAGGGGGCAGGGGGGGCAGAGGAGGAGGGATGGAGAGAAGTAGAGGAGTATAGTAGGAGGCATGAGATAGAGGAGGAGAGAGGGGTAGAGGGATAGGGAAATAGAGGGAGGAGAGGTGGAAACTGATAGAGGGAGGGAGGGAGGAGGAGAGGAAGGGAGGGAGGGAGGGTAAGGTAGAGAGATGGAGGGGAATAGTGGGAGAGATTAGGAGAGGGAGAGGGAGATAGAGCAAGGAGAGGTGGAAAGTGACAGAGGGAGGGAGATAGAGTAAGGGGGAGAATAAGAGGGGATGGAAAGGCAGAGAGATGGAGAGGAATGGGGGGGAGAGAGAGGAAAGAGAGAGGGGGAGATGGAGAGGAAAATAGAGGGGGGAGAGGGAGGGAGATAGAGTAATGGGAAGATGAAGGGAAGGAAGGAAAGGTAGAGAGATGGAGAGGAAAGAGAGGGGGAGGAAAAGGGAGGGGGAGGAAAAGAGAGGGGGAGGGGAAGGAAATTTTGGTTTGTTTATGAAATCAAACATAATAATTAAAGCCAATGGCTTCATCAAAGTACCCCTATTTGATTCTATGGGGAAAGAATAGAACTTCTTCCATCCAAAACTACCCCTTGAAATAGATCACAATATTTTATAAAATCGTCTCAATTGCAAATAACTATGGCTATAAATCCAAATATCATGGAGCTAGTAACCCAAAAATATCATGGAGGTAGAGAGATGGAGAGGAAAGAGAGGGGGAGGGGAATGGAGAGGGAGAGGAAGGAAAAAATGGTTTGTTTATGAAATTGGACATCATAAGTACAGCCAATAGATTTTTCAAAGTACCCCTCTTTGATACTATGGCGAAAAATGCAACTTCTTCCATCCAAAATGACCCCTCAAAATAGATCACAAGATTTTATAAAATTATCTCAATAATGTCGAACAATTATGGCTATAAATCCAAATATCATGGAGCTAGTAACCCAAAGCTATGAGGAATCAAGAATTTTGGTAAAATAGTGTGGCCCTTATTTCCATGGTCAAGACATGGAGGTATGGTGGGAAGTATAGTGGGAAGTGTCTATGGTTAGATATAAATGTTTACTGACTTTTAACAATTTCAAATAAGGATTTGGTAGAAATATTTGAAATAGGAAAAAATAATAATACAAATTTAAGAATATAGATATGTAAATATAACCAAACGAGAAGGGCAATTTTAAAATCACTAGTTAGGTAGAAAACAATTGGCATACATTGATAATCAAAGAAGCACCAAGGAATATAGTCTTAAGTAGTGAGCATGTAAAAGAGAATAGAATAATATTGGAACCCTTATTAATGGAATTGGAAAACATCTATGAAAAGGTATGAGAGAAAATTTCATTATTACATAGATTATAGGGAGAGAAAGAGGATCTAACATTGTTAGCAGTATGGTTAGGAGTGTAGCTTCAAGATATAATAATGAAATAATCAAAGAAGGAAATCAAGAAATAAAGGCAGAATTGATATGCCTGTAAATTTAAGGACAACATATGAAATTGTGGGGCTTACAAAAAGAGGTAAAAATACAATAGAAGACAAAGATAAATTAGAGAAAAGAAAACCTTTAAAAAAAATATGGAGTAGATGGAAAAAGAGAAATGATAAGTAAATGAACACATAAAAAATGACATTGTAGATACATCAATACAAAGATTAGTGGAATCTCTAGGTTTATGTTAGAGCTTCCAAAATAAAAGCATACATATTGTGCTTATGGTTCATATGTTTTGGTACACTTGAATGCTTCTGATGATCGATATTGCATGGAGTTTTGTATCAATTCATGATAATTCTTGTCTATGTTATTCTATGACAAATCTTAGAGATCAAATTTAGAAGTTCAAATCAACACATAAGGAAGTCAATTAGGAATTGAAAGAATCATAAGACAGAGTTGTAAATGTAGAACAAGAACGCAAGGAATAAAAAGAAAAGATAAAAGACAAAGAAAAGAAGTTGAATGACAATATCCATAATGAATAGTTTGTAAAGGATGGATTTAAGTTCAAACTAAAAATTTCTAGAATATTCAAAGAAGAACTAGAAAGAAATAATGTAACAAAAATGTCAAATAGATCATCAAGAAGAGTTCCTTACAAAATGAGAAGGTGGAATTAGATTTAAAGAAGTTGACTTCGTAAGAAAAAGATTATGAAAGGAAAAAAAATTTGGATTGATTACTAGCCATGTATAGGAATCACAAAGATAAATAAGGTTTAAGCTTTACCAAAAAAAATTATTAATGCAAAAGAAGGTTTTGAGGGGACCCAAAACCCCTTACATGTAGATTTTAAGGGGATCTTAACCCCACTAGGATGAAATGTTTCAACAGAAATTACAGGCATAATCTAATAGCCCAAAACAAACTAGAAAATTGCAATCAAGAAAGAGTAGACCAATGAAGAGAAAATTTCTCAAGATAATATTATCTCTTATCTCTAGAGATAAGAGATATGAGAATCCCAAAACTAGCTAACAATAGTAGTCAAAAATAATTAGCCACCAACATGGGCCCTTGAAAATCGTTATCATGCACTTGGTCAAAGAAGGAATAAACACACAACTGAGGGAGAAGAGATCATCCAACCCACCACACAAAAACCTCTAAAGGGGAGTCCCTAAACACTTGGGTTTTAAAATGGCTCTGAAAACAAGCATAAAGAGTTACAAAATGGAGCACCCAGTCCAATTGATCCAGAGGACCAACTTCAAAAGATACATCATTGGCCTTAAGAGGAACATATAATTTTGACTAGGGCCCATTAACTTGAGTAGTTAATAACCACCAAAAAAAATCCAACTCAATAGAAAAACTCCTCCTGAACTCTATAAGAGAGATCTACCTCAATAAGGACCACAACAAGGAGGACTATCAAAAAATAAATCCTCGGTGAGATCTAACCAACAACCAAATGACTAGGAGAAAGAGAAGACCACCAACAACAACTTCAAAGCTCTATCATCCAACTAAAAACCCCCTCAATAGGTTTAACATCCACCTCAATAGGAGTTTACAACTCTATAGGAAGCATACAAGAAGAGAAAAGGAGCTATAAGACCTCTCCCTACTAATGGCTCATAGAGTGAGAGACCACATCAATAGGGGTCAGTGCCTCCAAATGAATTGTGATGCCAAGAAGAATCCAACCAAGAATAAGAGCCCTCTAAAAAATGAATCACAAAGAGAAATGAGGCTTCAAAAAAAAAAGTTAGAGCATAGAAGCTTAATCCATAAAATAGGAAATCTTTTCTCACATAAGACATCAAAAGAAAAAAATATTTCCTAGCACCAAAATGCCTGCACCATAATAATACAAACATATGTTTGCACAAAAAAAAACTCTAGTACATAGCACAATAGGGGAATTAGAGAAATCCCTAAACACCACAAGATATCCTTGGTCTAGAAGAGTACCAAGAAGGACAAACCTCTAGCCAAACCCAAAAGAAAAATAGCCACAAAAGCTCAATCTAGCTAAGTGAAAAAGATATGTCCAAACCACCAAAAAAATAGGATCACCAAGAATTTCAACACTTTGATTAATACCCATAAAGCCTCCATCGAGTGTAGGACTACCCTCATCTGTATTGTCAGAGTCATCATCAAACTCACGAGCATCTTTAGTCCCTTCTTTCTTGTGATAAATCATCAAGCCTCCTTACCTACACGAGCTCCCACTCCTTCTCCTCATTTCAAAATGTAAATTTATTTTTAATCCATTAGTTAACATATTAGTATTATAATATTATCATGTTATATGGTTTGGATGCACTTCAATCACTTTCCACCAACTACTTCAATGAACTATTGTAATGTTCAATTTTATTCTCATCTTATGTTTATTTATTTATTTATTTGTTTGCTTACATTTCCTTTTTTTCATATTTCTTTATTTTTTATTTTTCATGACTTCTATATTTTTTTTTAAAAAATTAATATTTTATCATTCAAAATCATGCTTGTGTATTCTATTTTTCTATTTGATTGTTTTTTTTGTAAAGAAAATTGCCTATATATCTTAATATTAATAAGAGAAGCACTACATTGGGAATTTTACAAGAACCCCTCATGGAATGATATGAAAATAATAGCAACAAGCCAAAACTAATGACTACAATATGCTAACCCTAACTAAACTACTACCATCAAACAAAATTTGAAATAGAAACTTACATGTACTACTATGAGGATTCATGGAAGGCGTTCAAGAGTCTTGTCTCATCTATAATAATTTAGGTAAAAATGACTATATATGTATATGTATATGTATATGTATATATGTATATGTGTGTGTATATATATATGTATATATGTATATGTGTGTGTGTGTGTATATATACACACACATATACATATACATATATATATACATATATAGATATATACATATACATATATATGTATATACATATATATATATATATATATAATATATATATACATATATACATATACATATACATATGTATATATGTATATATACATATATATACATATGTATATATATATATATATCTATATATCTATATATCTATATATAGATATATAGATATAATATATATATATATGTATATATACATATGTATATATGTATATATGTATATATACATATGTATATATGTATATATGTATATATACATATGTATATATACATATGTAATATATATATATATATATATATATATATATATATATATATATATATATATATATATATATATATATATATATATATATGTATGTATGTATGTATGTATGTATGTATGTATGTATGTATTGTCATGCCCAAACTACAAGGCAAAAACACACAAAAAAAATTTTTAATAATAATTAAAATGCTCTAAGTTCGATAAGCTTACATCCAAAGTTAAAGTAGAGGTTCTCTACATTTCATCTTCAGTTTACAAACTTGAAGAGGAATAATATATTAAATCCAAACTTTTGTTATTAATTTAATAACGACATTTGTTTCATTAATTAATTTCTTATACCACATTGTATTTAAAATTATCAAAAAACCATTTAAAGTTTGACTAAATGAATAAAGTAAAACTGATCAACATTATTCAATAGTCTAACATTTACTAACATAACAACTGAGACACTTGCTAGCTTACTATCACTCTAAAATTATTCATAAAATTTCTTCTAATTTCCAAATGAATTTACAATCTATACACTTTCAATTAATACTAGATAGTAATTTAAACTTTCTTAGTTATAGTCCTGAGGAGGAATTAAATCATTAAATTTACTAAGCATTTTAAATGTATAATAATTACTAACGAAAATTAAGGAAAAACATATAAATTTATTTACTCATCAAAACTCTTAACTATAATTAAAACTGCATTCTAATAACAATTTTGTTAAACTATAATCTATTTTAATTAAAACCTATACATTGAACATAAAACTCAACTAAATACACTTAATCAAATAAATAAAAACTAACTAAATCTTACTATCATAAGTTCTCAACTAAACATAATTTATAGCTAACTTAAAAACTTTAATAAATTAAACTAACATAATTATAACATTAAACTAAAAATATATCAAAACCTAAACATATTATTTAAGTTACCAAAAATTTAAGACTAATCCATAATTGAAACTACAACTAAAATTATGAACAACAAGGTTTCCAAAATGAGGACATAGGGATTAGTTATGTTCCTTCGTTGGTTGTCTCGGCTAAAATATCTACACAGTCATTGCACACATCAGTAGTCCCATAAAATCACATGCACATATGTATATACGTATCAGGAAATCACATAAATTAAAACATACATCTATAAATTAGTCAGGTTTTCTCTCAATTCTTAACCATTAAAATCTCTTAATCCAAGTGTTAATCCTACGTTCTACTTAATTCATCAACATACATATACATAAAACATTAAATGACGAACATCAAATATCTAGAAGTAACATCACACAGCATGAAATAATATAATATGTTCAAACCATCAGATAATGTCTCGACATCTCGAGTCGTGAGTATCAAAATAAAAATACTATATCACTATGCTACGAAAGGTCGAGGCGAGGCCTCACATGTATATATACATATGTATATATCTATATACATATCTATATGTATAGATATATACATATGTATATATACATATATACATATATAATATATATGTATATATATATATATGTATATATATATATATATATACATATATATGTATATATATATATATGTATATATACATATATATGTATATATGTATATATGTATATATGTATGTATATATGTATGTATGTATGTATGTATATATATATGTATGTATGTATGTATGTATGTATGTATGTATGTATGTATATGTATATATATGTATATATACATACATATACATAAACATATATTTATACATACACACACACCAAAAACATCATGTAGACTAATGTAGGGTCCAAAATTCAAATTGTACAATGTCATCAAGAAACATCTTTCTTGGGAAACATTATCAATATCTTCACCTATTTTCAAAAGCCATTAACCCTAGACATGGCATTCATAAACTCTTAATAAACTACTCATCAAATAACATGGCATTTGCAAGATCCTCATCATGGCCAAGGTATTCTTCATTATCACCCATGTACTCTGCAATTTTTACATTTACTTCATTAAAGTCTAGAACATCCATCATAACTCTTGGAGTAATCATTGGCGTGTGACCATGCTAAAATAAAAGGAAGAAGACCTTTGAATTATGTTCCCTTATTTAATTTATCAAATTGACACCAATCACTACTCTATGTATTTGAAAAATATCTTCGATGAAGAAAATAATCACTTTCTTTAAAAGCATGGTTGATATTGTCATATACAACTACATACCTTGGTTACTCGAGTAATGACTCCCTAGGAAACAATCCCCCAATGAAACTGTTACCTTTCCAAATTCAATAATGTTGTATAATATTGATAAAAGCTGTAACAATCCCATTATGCACATATTTGCCAAGCACCACTTCAACCACATGATGGATTGAGTTAAATCCATTATATTTGATGCAAATATAAGAATAATTATATTTTTTTCATATATATATATATGTATGTATGTATGTATGTATGTATGTATGTATGTATGTGGCTATCTATCTATCTATCGATACATACATAGATATATAGATGTGTGTGTGTGTGTGTGTGTGTGTGTGTGTGTGTGTGTGTGTGTGTGTGTGTGTGTGTGTGTGTGTGTATCTATGTGTGTGTGTATATATGTATATGTATATGTATATGTATATGTATATGTATATGTATATGTATATGTATATGTATATATATATGTATATGTATATGTATATGTATATGTATATGTATATGTATATGTGTGTATATGTGTGTATATGTATGTATATGTATGCATATGTATGTATGTATATGTATATAAGTTTTGACACCTTTGTCATTGATGTCAAAGGGGGAGTAATATAGGAAAATTGTATGATATATGTAGAAAGGAGGAGTAGTAAAGTATTATAGTAAAAGAGGGGGCTATAATATAATAATAGTTTATGGAAGAAGATATAACATTGTTACCAGTTGCGGTAGTATACAGACAAAACAAAGCATTACAGAAAATTATTAATTGTGAGTTAAGGAGTTTTTTTTACAAAATAATTACTTGACTAATTAGGGACAATATCCTAGATGTTAACCTTAAGATAGAAAGATTACTTTTGTATTTTGTGAACTATAAAAAGGAATGAAGGTCGATTGGACAATATTTTAAGAATTGCAAAGTCATAAAGGAAAGTTTTTGAATGTGCAATTAAGTGTGTGATGTGTGTATTATGTTTGAACTATATGAAATGCAAATTCTAATGTATGATCAGAGGACTATGAGTTTTGTGATGAGTAGAAAAAGAAAGATCAAATATTGAAGATATAAACACTATAAAGAGGTTTTGTAATTATCTCTTATGTTGAAGAACTTTGTTTTATAGTTACATGTTTGCATAGTGAGGTCAATTTGTACAACATTTTGTATATGTATATGTACCAACTCCTAACAAGGTTGAGGCTTCTAACAAGGACCAAGCCACTATATGGATGTAATAGACTCGTAATAGGGTCAATATCTTTCACTAGATACTTTTGACAAGTGGATCATTTTGTGGGTACTATCCCCACTAAGGTTTTCCCTTGGTTAAGGTTTCCCTAGTTTAAAAAATATGGTGTTATGAGATCTCTTAATGTATGGTTATGTTTATTGTTAAACATTATTAGTTTACTTTCATAAATAAGTTATAAGGTAATAAAGAATGTTCAATTTTGGGCAAAAGTTTGTGGAATAATGATTCACTCCACCCCTCCCCTACCATCTCAGTATTTCCTATTTCTAATCATCCATTGAGCTATGTGCAAGTCAATCCATATGTCTTCTATGTGATGAACATGGGTGAATGTTCTTTTGATTTTTGAGTGTATTTCTCAGTAATCAAAATCAAACCTATCTTTGAACTTCTTCAATATGAAAAGTTGAAGTTCTACTTCCATAGCTTTTTCCTTGTAGACTGAATTGATCATATACTGACTAAATACCAAGGGTTTGATTGCAGTAATATCGAATCCTGGCCTGTAGTGAGTATTTTGATATGTTTGGACCTCCATGAGGTGTCTGGCCAACTCCATTAGAATGATCTTATCAATGGCATATCTCAGTAAGGTATATGGTTCTCCTTTAATACTCTCAAATAAATGAAAGTTGGAAACTTCAAAAGCATGCAACCAAATTGATTTACCCTATTCCAAGCTTCTTATAAGACTCTCCTAATTACCAATTTTTTATCGAACTAATAGCTAAAATATCCAAAAAAAAATCATCTTGTACTCTCCTATAATGATGTTTTCTCTATGTCAATATGATTTGATCATAAAAGTTCCAAATTGGAAATTGAAGCCAATCTCCTTTAGCTGAAAGTCCTAAGAAGGATCTCATGGGTGCTGAAATGTAAACCAAGTATGAGTTCATGTGAACTCATATTGACACTCCCATATCAAGAAATTATTCATAGCATGGTGTTGCACTAATAAGATCTTCCCAAAAGATGGGTTTTTCATTATTAAAGATTTGAAATACAAACTTATACATCCATGGTTCAAAATCACTAGATTATCTGAGATCACATATTTTATTAAGGAGAGTAATCAAATACTTAAATTCTAGCTTGAAATTAGATTTTTGAATTGTCTTGGGTCATCTTGAAAAGTTACTTCTTCTAACATCCAACCAATATGTATTCATATACCTTTGATAATTTGACTTCTTCTCATTTCATAACTCTAGAGATGTTTCTTTTGATAGGTATAGACACTATGCACTTTGAGGAACTTGAAAGATCTATTCAATAACTTCTAGGTCTAGACTAATGATAACCTTACCATCTACATCCTTGATTGTTTTGGTCTTAGGATTAAAATGTCAAGCATGTCTTAAGAAAAATTTTGGTTCTAGGGAAAGTAGAGACCAAATGAATGTTACTTCTCTTGATGCATCTCATCCCTCTATTGGAAGGATCTTCAACCTTAATAATAAATCAGCCATGTTAGTATGTCCAATCTCTCTGCTAGATACTTGATCCAAAGGAGATGAGACATGAGATCCCTATCCTGAGAACTATGTCTGAGAGGGTGGTACACTCTATCCTATAGATCATGTATTGTGGCTTTGAGAGTCTAATCTAACACTAAGCCCCCTAGGCACATTACTCTCATAAATTCTCGCCTTCTTAGTCACAAGAGCAAGTGTCCTAGGATGATGAAGATGAAGATCCCCAATGATAGTCTTCAAGACCCCTGACAAAATGTTGTGTGATGAGTACCTTGTTGTAATGGTAACTGGAGTATTGTCTCAACCCAAAGAACCCCCTCTCATACTAATCCACTTTCATATTCCCTTGTTTGAGATCAAGGAATTCATTAGTGTGAGCCTCTCAATACTATGGAGCTATAAATCTCTCACTGAACTTCTCCTCAAAGATCTCTTAGGTAAGATCTAATATCCTGATCTAGAGTTTCTCACTCTCTATATCCCACCACATGGATCTGTTCTCTCTTAGTTGTGTAACAGCAAAACAATCCTTCATGTTTCTTTCATATGGATGCAAGGAGAAGAAACACCCTATATCAAGTAACCAAGTCTCAACCTTGAGACCTCCTCCAAGGCCACCAAATAGTGGTGGTTTAGACCTTTGAAGGTCTCTCATCATGTCCATATGGATGGAATCTCCATCATCTTCACCATGACCTCTCCTATGGTCACCTCTATCACCAAGTGGTGTGAGAGCATGTTCACATTAATTCTTATGTTCTTCTTCACCTACATGCTCTGACATGTGGGAATATCCATGGTGATATCCCTCTTCCTAGCCATGGTCATGTCGATCTTCCTCTACACAAGGTCCCAACCAAACTATAATCTCTTGTAGAAAAGGCATCAATGCCCCAATACCACCTTGATCATTTCTACCCTACTCTTTTTCACCATCCTAATTTTCCTCCTCATGGTGTTCTTCTTCATTGATATTTTATCAATTACTACCCCAACCACCAAATCTACATACATGAGGCATCACTAAGGAAGCAACAAGATAAGGGGTAGAGTCATACGTAACAATCATAAGAGTCACAAGAAAAAGCTAAAATAAGATAACAATGTATGCAATGAAAACAATATCATAATGGGAGCATAACATAAAGATCCTAATGTTGCAACATGGGCTCTAATACCAGATGTGATGCCCCATCTACAGATCCTTGGTACAAGGATAAATAAAAGCCTTTTTTTTTAATGCATGAAATTAAACAACATCAACATACAACTGATCATAAGATCACAATAGAAGACTTTACCATCCAATCCAAGCAAGCAACGAATCTCCAAGAGAAACTAAAACCAAAAATGACAATGCTATAGAGGCCACAAAACACATTCAAATCTAAAAGATCTTGAATTCAAAAAGTCAAACATTAGAGTTTGAGAACTCCGTAAACAGTAGCTAAATCACCTCTCAAAATGTTTTGATCAAGTCAAAATGCCCCCATTGGTCTCCTGAGCAGGTCTACTCACATACCAAGGCGACACTTTATACTATAACCAGGCTATACTTTTCACTATAGCTAGGCAATACTTTAATATAGCCAAGCAATACTTTTCATAATAGTCAAGTGATACCTTTCATTATATCTAGGTATACTTCCTACTATGGTCAGGCAATAGTTTTCCAGTGTCGTATGATATTTCACAGTACTATGGTGTGATACTTCTTGGGTATTACCCAATGCTAAGAAAATATCACCCAGGTTCAAAACCAAAAGGAAAGAAAACAAGTTTAGAAGGCAAACAAGGTAAGAAACTCCATATTGGTGAGTGCCAAAACTATTGTAGTTGAGGATAAATTGCTCAACATCATGATACAACTCTAAAACATGCTAGAAAGGATGCAACATCTATCTAAAAATCTAATCCATAGCATCTAGTAAATATGTGGGAAATAACATCTCAATGAACATACATGGTTTATAAACCAAACATCATAAGAAGGAAAGCATAAAATAACTACAACTCATGCTTGGTTCCTTCCAACTGTAATAGCATCATGAGACCCTCAAGGGCCCTAACCATCCCCTAAGCATAACATCACAAACTGCCAACTAGATGGTTAGAGCTGACTTATAAGGGTGCTACTACTACAATGTAATAAATTCATAAGAACAAGAAGATCTAGCATGCTAATCCAACAAGGTGTAGATACTCCAACTATTAGTGAATCACAACATCTAACCATATGCTAACATCATAATAAAGGAATTTGTCAAATGAAACTAACATCATCTAAACATGATATCCAAGAATTCTAATTAAAGCATAAATCACAAGGAAATATACTCTAGAAACTTGAATGTACCAAGTGAAACATCAAACATCAGTCTCAACTAGAAGTAGACCATCTTTGTACATTGATTCTTAGTAGTGGTATAGATAACTACACCTCCAAAGCATTTGGAACCTATAGACCCACTCATGCCATGTTGATGGAGATAATAATCCAACCAAAAACACACATACAACAAACATCCATGGCTAACACTCATGCTAGATAGTAAGGAGAATTCAAACCAAGATCATGAGACAATACAATATAACAAGTCCTGGTCAGACACTATATGGGTCAACTATGTAGGGACTTTGGTAGAGAGTAGGTTGCTTGGTACTCCCAAGCTCAACATGCTAATAGAAAATTCCCCTTGGTACACCCTTGAAAGTTCGATGTGCTATGTCCTCAGATGAGCTGTATAGAAAATGTGTTTACTAATCGTTCCCCTCGGCACCACCCTCAAGAGGCCAACATTGTATTTATAGACCATTCCCCTTAGTACACCCTCAGGAGGCTAACAATGTATTTCTTATCTTAGTTAATTTCCCATGAATTTATTTGGTTATCACTTATTGGAAACTTCTACCCATACACCTTGTCTAGAAAACAACCCAAGGTTATGAGAGAAGCACCTCCACCAACCTTATCCTACATACCCATGCGCATCACACCATATGTGCCCATAAACAATGTAGTTTCCCAACCCAACCCCATTGAACATAACTCAACTGAAAAACAAAGGGAGCTCAGGACTTGCAAGACCTTGATAAATGCACACTCATGTGCTCATGTGTGGGCACATTAATTGCATGATGATCATAAATAACAAGGGCTAGACAAGAACACAAACAAAACAACACTCAACTAAATACAAGATCAGGAGTACGAATGTGGCATGCATCCCAATGAAAACATGAAGATAAAATAGTGGTTGGATTAAAATCCTATGGATAATCTAAATCCACGACCAACACCATGCCAAGAAAACTCAAGAAAACAAGTCAACATGCAAATCGAGGCAAAAACCTCAAAAAATCAACGTTGACAAAAATCAATAAAAATAAAACCCATTCTACCCTTGGGTAAATGAACCATAGAAATCTAATAAAAATTGGGTTTGAACCATGTATGTAAAAATGGCCAGCATAATGGTGTAAAACCCCAAACCCCCATCCTGTCAAATAAGGAAATGCTCATACCCACCCAACCTAGTAGAGCCAACACTCAGAAACAAAGGGGAATGCTAGCTCTTAACCTTCTAACAAATTGCTACAAAAAATGGAAGCTGGAACAATAGAATAGGAGAGCCCTACCTGATGGCCAAAAGGGAAAAAATAGAAATCTGAATAATAAAATAAAAATCTTGTAGAAGTTTCCAAAAATTATGTCAATCCAAGGTCTTCAAGAGCTAGATCCAATGAGACCAATCTTGCGGTGATCCCACACTTGTAGCTCCTACAACAAATAGAAACACAATGTTGCAGAAGATGATTTGGAAATTTGTTCTCAAATTTATATTTCTAAAAGTGAGAAGTGAGTAATAAAATTCCTTTTTGGATATTTATTCACTTTTTTAGTGAATAAAGAATTAGGGTAATTAACTAGGCCACCTAGTTAAACCCTAAATCAACCCAAATGAAAACAGGCTAATCCAAGTAATTGAAATTTAACTACAGCAAAGCTACTAGGAATTAAGTTAAATAAGATAAAGCCCAAAATTCCCTTAGACCAAAACCACATGATTTCCTTAATAAATTTCATAACAAATGAAAACCTCCAAATACATAGACACCCTCATGGCTCTAATCACATAATGCAAATGAGTCTAGCTTTATTAAATCACTAGAAGGTTTAATTTAAGCAATTAAATAGGATACGTCGACCATACAGGGATGACATTGGTTAAATATGAATAGTTGAATCACTAACTCCATGTGTCACTTCTAGGGACATAAGTTCTGCACACTAAACAACACAATCAAGTGCAATAAATGCATTAAATGACCTAATTTAACCATTTATTTAATTATATTAAAATAATCCATTTACATCACTCACTTTTGCATAAAGCATCACAAGGAAAGAATCAAGTAAATAACCATAGCATCAAATCAAAGTATCCAGAATCCAATATGTCCATCATATAAACATAGACAAAGTATATGTTTGAATACAAATAACCAGATATCATCATAAAGCATCATGTCACATCAATATGCATCATCATGCAGATATAATCAAACTGAACAATATAGCATCTAACATTTATGATATTGACAATCAAAATATAGTATCTGACCATTAGGTCATCTCAAATGTCACTTGAAATGAGTGTCAAAGTATCTCTCTATTTCAAAATAAAATAAGGTACTAAATGCAAACATGGGAGGCACTACAAAAAAATTTAGTAGTTCACATAGTTTTCTATTTAGTTTTAAAACATTGTGAGTGTGTAAGTTTTTAGTTTTAAGTAAAAGTCCTTTTATCTATGTGATGGAAAGACTTGGTGGTATTCTTACAAGCCTACCCAACATTATCCACTTAGGACATTGGTTTAGTTTATTTTTAATATATTTTGGGTGTGTTAAAAGTCTTTAGTTTTCAAAAATGTTTTATGGGGAAAAATTCAAAATGAAGAAAATGATGAATATTCCTAAAGCATCATCTGTTAGTATTCAAAATATAACTGCCTAAAGAAAGCTATGATGGATTCTTGGGAGTTAAATTAGAAGTATTTTTCAAAAGAAGAAAAGAGATAATATTGTACAAGAAATTTTAAGAGAAAGTGAATAGAATGAAGTCCTTGAATTTTCCTATAATTTTCTAGAGTTCCTTTCAGTTGGCATGCATATCCTCTATCTTTTTCTAAAAGTCATTCAACAAAAGTTTAATATTTAATATTTTTTAAATATGTAAATTTTTCTCATTTCATTTTACCATATGATGAAATTCTCTATTTTTGTGAGAGTGACCTTTGCATGGATGAGTTTTAAAGTACCTCCAATGGTCTATATTGGCCATTGGAGGATCCTCATTAGTTTTGTGTTTTCCTTTATTTTGGTATTATTTTCCCATACTATGTTATAGAAAATCCAAGTTGTAATGCATATTTGAATGGGAAACATCTTCAAGTTTTGACCCTCATTTCTTTAAGTTTCTATGTATTTGATGAAATATGCATGCATGCATGTGAAGCCTAAAGTTGTGTATTGATTTTCTAAAGATTTTTAAAACCCTCTGCATCACAGAGGATCATGTTCTTCTTTTGGAGCCACTTGCCTATTATAGGATATTTCTCTTCTTAAACTATATCTGTCTCTCCCTCTATAGTAACTTGGCTTTGCTCTTGGCATGATAGGAGGCATTGGAATTGTATCCTTCTTTTGTGGAGAAAGATGTGGAATTTTGGGCCTTAGGTAGAGGAGGTACTTCTATATGACCTTATAGGAATAGAGGAAAAATGCCCAAATTATCATATTGTATCTCATGGTAGGGTGTATCCTTTATTTCTACTTCCTCCATGTAAGTTCCCATAGGTATAAAATCAAAGTTAGAGAAATCAAACTCATTCAACTTATCCCCTACAACAAACCATGTTCATCCTTCCTTGTCCTAGTCAGTAGGCTCCTTGATTTGGATAGGTTATTATTGTGTAATCATGGGTGTGTGTGTTAGGATTCTCCTCCTCTCCTCTTACTCTTCTCTAGATAAACATATTTTCCTATTGAAGGGGATGTAGTCCATTTGATCCTCATCTTCTTCTTCAACTTCTTCTAGTATAGTCTTGAGGATCTAGGATGAAGGAGTGTTTTCTTATTCAATTCTCTCTTCTTCATTCTCATAACTATTTGTTAGCATGAATTTTGATGACACTACATTGGGGGAGTATCCTGAGCATTGGAGAATATTGATATGTTCCATTCATGACTGCGTTTGTCATTGATGTTCACATAGCATGGTTGGTTTAAAGTCTAGAAGAACAACAGCCATGAATCTTGTGTTGTGCAATAACTAGGTAAGGTATAAGTGATGTAAAGTTGAGGAAATGTTCTTGAGAATGTCTTGATGATGTCGTTAAGAGCATAAAGTCTAGATTGAAGATGTACGGCAGTTATGCTTGATTTACTAAGAGCAGCGCAGAAATAGAGCATTTGTTTGGCAATTTATGATGATTGCATTATATCTTTTAGTCAAGATATAATGAGGTGATGTGCAGTTATCTTGTGATAGAGGACATTCAAGTGATGATGTCAGTGAGTGCGTAAGACCTGAAGTTGCATGAGTGAATTTTTGTATAGATTGTGAGTTGACAGTAATAATTTAATTGTGGATTAATTAACTATCTTATTATAATTCATTGGGGAAGCTTCAAAGCCAACTTGAGGAATTATTATGAAGATATGGAATAAAGGAAAGATGTTTTCCTTTATTGTAAAAGGTATGGAAACATGAGGCATTGCATTAAGTGCATAGTGTAAGAAGGAGCAGAGTGTTTGGTAAATTTGTGTAAGTGATCCAAGGGATTATTAGATGTGCAGTTCATGATCTGGTTACAAGATTAGAAGGAGAAAAATTTTGGTTGATAGCATAGAGATAAAGGAAGAGGAAGGAAGTTTATTTAACATCTATTATTTTGCAAGGAATAATACAAAGATCATTTGGATAGTGGGTTCATTGATCTTAACCTCAAAGTTGTTTTGGTAGTGGGTCCAACTATCTTCCACAACTCCTAATAGGGTTAGTACAACTCCTAACAAGGTTGGAATCTCCTAACAAGGATTCAAATTATCCTAATAGGGACTCATATGTACTAAATATTATAACACACTCCTAACAGGGTCTATCATTTTATAAGAAAAATTTATATTAGTACATCATCTTATGGGTACCATCCCCACTAGGGTTTTCCCTTTGATCAAGGGTATCCCTAGCTAACATATTTGGTGTTATTGTGTATGAGTATCTTGTTGTGGTTTTAGTTGACATTGATCATGTAAGAATTTTCCTAAGGGAAAAATTCACCCAAGAACTAAGAACTCAAACACAAACACAACTATAGACCAGAAAGAGAGAGTATGATCAGAATGATGATATATTCAATATGCATTGTGAAAGTACACTAGGAGTTCCTATATATAAAGGCCTCTAAGATACATCTTGAATGCCTCATAATCAGCTACATGATATGTCATACAACCAGGCACATGTCTAGTAGATATAGGTTATCCTCCATTAAGCACAAAAGTATGTGTGATGATGAGAGGATAAGCCTACAAGGGTGTGACATGCAAAATAGTGTTGTAGACACCATGTGCTAAAATAGAGTTGCGTACTCCTATGTTGTCAACATGACAACTCAAAAAGGTGTGCAAACTCCTAAGTGTCTCACAAATAAAAATAATAAAATAATGCATTAACCTAAGTAAACTTAAGTAAGTTTAAATAGTAAGTATGTATTTACACCAACACCCCCCCTTAAGTGTAAAATAGGGGAATGCCCTTAAGCTTATGAAAACTAGGGTGAAGATGGATGATGGGTCCTAGCTACTAGGCCATGTTAGGTACCCATATACATAATGATATGCATATCTCTCATAAAGTGGAGAAAGAGGGAAAACCTCATGGGAAAAACCCTCCCCCAAAAAGAGAGATGAATAGGAATGCATGGATGGATGGAGTAATCAAGACCCCCCCCCCCCCCCCCCCCCATTACAACATACATCTAGTATATACATAAGTGAAGAATGAGAAGAGGAAGAGAGATAGAATAGGCTCCCCCCCTCCCCCCCTCCAAAGAAGAAAGCTAGGTAGTGAAAGCTGCTCCAAGGAAGAAGTTGGTCCAAGAATGCAGAATGGTGTTCCTCCCTTTAGGAAGAAAGAAAGGAAAAGGTACAATCCTAAAGATGTATGGTGGCCCTGAAACCTACTCAAGTATCCTTGTGTTGATGCTAATGCTCACCCTTTCCAACTATGCTGAAAAGAAAAAATGCAGATCTGGCAAGGATGTCTGTTGAACCTGTTCCAAAGAACCATCTGTCTCATCTATTAACAAAGAGACATCTGCCAATTGTTGTTCATAAGGATCCACAATCATGCCAACCCATAAAGACTAATCATGTAGAGAATGGACATGAGCGTTAGAGTGAGCCCTTGCAACAATTGTAGAAGGATCATCATCATCAATGAGAAGATGTAAGTCCACAAGTTTGTCTCCCAAGTCAACTAAAGTTGGAGCTAGAAGATGAGATGTACCATGCTATGATGGACCTTTCACTATGGCAATGTAAGCATGTGGACTGGACTAATGATGTGACCTCTCACTACAACTGTCGATAGAACACCACGTCTCTGAATCTGTTGAAGCACTATCATTGGTGTCACTATCAGTTTCCACTGTGTATGATGAACGAAGAGGATTAGAGGATAAGTTGGGTGAACTTTCCTCAAAGTTAACATCCTTCTCCACAAAAATCTCATGACTCTCTAGATCTATTAGTTTGTATGCCTTAGCATTGTCTTCATATTCGATGAAGGTACAAGGCCTAGGTGCCAGTGCCTTGTAACTCCTGGAAGATAGGTTTGCCCATGTTGGACAATCAAAGACTCTAAAATGACTCACAACTAATTTTTTGCCACACCATACCTCAAAAGCAGTCTTCCCATCTAAGGCATTATGAGCAAACCTACTAAGTATGTGAGTAGCACTACTAATGGCTTCAAATTCAAGTGTAGGATTGAGAAACTTGGCTTTTATCATGCAACTTTCCATGGTCTTGAGATTCCTAATCCTCATAGCTGCAACATCTGTCTTATGCAAATTGAATGTTGGTGGGTTGTGAAGATCAATCCCCTCAATTCTGCAAAAGTCTCTAAGTCTTTTGTCTACATATTTATTCTCATTGTCCACCCTTAGTACCTTGTTGGATTTCCTTGACTTGTGTTCAACATGAGTCTTAAAGTCTTGAATTTTATGAACCACTTCACTCTTGTGATGAAGGAAGTAGACCCAAGTGAACCTTGAAAAGTCATCAAAAAATGTGAGGATGTAGCAACCTTGGCTGACTGAAGTCACTACAAAGGGACCTGCTAAAACCATGTGAACTAGCTAAATAACAACTGGAGCTTGAGAAGACTTCCCTTTATCATACTTCTCCTTGAGATTCATATCCATTGAACAAGATGAACATTATCCCTTAGAAAAGCTGATTTTAGGTAGACCTTTGACCATATGCAAAGTTGTTGAAGAGAGTAGAAGTCTAGGTGACCAAACCGCTCATGCCATAATGTGATTTGTGAAGTAGAGTGAGTCAACAAGGCTTGAGAAGGAGACTTAGGAACAAAGTGAGAAAAGGAATAAAGCCTCTTGTCATCATAAACTTTCCCAACTGCAACCAATGAATCATCTCTTAGACTTTGCACCATCACTGAATCTGGAAGGAACTCAACTTTGTGACCATCTCCAAGGTGAGTGATTTGGTAAACTAATAGGAGATTGGAGCTAAGGTTTGGAATGTAGAGAAAATCTTTGAATTCCCCATTTTCCATTTCCACATGTCCTTTCCCTTCAAGTTCCATTTTAGTATTATCTTCCATGAAGATGTGTGGTACCTTTGACTACTTCAATGAAGAAAAGTCTTCCTTTGAAGAACCCATATGGTAGGAGGCACTTGAGTCAAATATCCATTCCAAAGAAGAACTAGTGTTTTCCATAAGTGCTTGACCTTTACCATTCAAAGAGGTTGGAGTTGAATCCTTGGAAGTACTTAGGACTTGAATTCTGTTCTTCTTGAGTAGATTTTCTAACTCATCGATTATTTTTGTCTTGCAATGATGCTTGTCATGATTTGGATTTTTCTAGTATGCACAAATGAGTTTATCCTTCTTGTCATTACTTCCCTTCTTGTTTGAAGAAGAACTACCTTGTTGAGAGGAGGATTGTTGTGTCTCAGATTGTGATTTCTACTTTGACTACTTCTTCTTCTTCTTGTTTTTCTCTCTTTGACTTGATTTGTGCTCATCACTAGCCACCGAGGCTTTGGTCTTTGATGATGTGAGAAGTCCTAAATCCATCAAGTGATATTGTTCAACAATCAACATCTCTGCAAATGCATCAAATGAAGGCTTTTGGTAAGCAGATCCCATGGTCAACTTGTGAGTATTAAAACTTGAAACAAAGGAAGCATACTCTGAAGGTAGCCTCTTTAGGATGTCATGAATCAACTTGTCATCCTTCATGGGATTTCCACAATCTTTAAGAAGTTCCCTATACTCATTGGCTTTGATGATGTAATCTTGAATTGTGTGAAAATTCTTTGGATCCAAGAGAAGTAGATCATCCTCAATCTAAAATCCCTTTTCTTCATCCACCTTACCATACAATGATTCAAGTTTTTCCCAAGCTTCTTTAGAGTCTAAACAATTGGTAATGTGAAAGAGAAGATCCCCTTGTACATAACTCCTAATAACTCCTAAGGCCTGTTGATCTTGAGTTTTCCAATTAATGAGTTATTTAGCATCAGTAGGTTTGGTAATTGTACCATCAACATAAAGACTATATCCTTTTTCCATTAATCTACTCCATGCAATATCTTTCCATGTAGAATAGTTGTGTGAAGTTAGAGGAGGAAATTTAAAACCCATGATGTAGAAATGAAAAGAGAAAAATAGAGAGAGACACAAAAAACATTGTACACACCCCCCCTTTTCACTAAATCAAAAGACCCCCCCAAAAAAGATGTCGTTGGCACTTTATAAGTAGTGTGTGTACAATGGGCCACTTGTCAAAATGAACAAAGTGGACTTTCTAATTTTTCTTTTACAACTACCTTATGAGGCTCAAATCTATCACTAAGCACTGTAGCTCAAATTTACAAAAATTTTGAAAAAGAATCAAAGCTTTACAATGTTGAAATAGGCCTAATTCTGAAAGTGATATTTTGGTCCACACAACCCTAGAATCTAACTGTAGATCTAGAAAGTAAATGAAAAAATATGCACTTTCAAAAAAATAGAACCTGAAAAGGTGACCAAATGTGCCCATACAGAGTGTTTGAAGTTACAAAATGTAGGATTATGGAAGTACAGTCACCAAAAATTTAATTTTTGCAAAATCCTTGCACCAAAACTAGAAAACAACACCACCACTAGAAAATTCAAGAAATTCCACCCAATTTTAAAAAAATGCACCTAAATTAGAGTCTCAATGTTTGAGTTATGGGCTCATAAAGTCAGGCTGCCAAATTGAAAAGCAATTAGGAGAGGGCTCTGGCAGGAAAACTATGATGCTAAATTTGAAGGTCAAACCATCATCACAGCAGTTATAAAATGACTAGGTGTGACGATCAAATAGCTGTCAAATTTAACCTAGTGAAAAGTTGATGTGAGCAAAAAAATGCCCCTTGCTGATGTGTCAGGCTGAGTTGGATGTTTGTACCATATAGCTTGGTGATGTGGCATCGTACGGTCATGCTGTCTATATAGTTAATGTGGCCAAATTCCATGTGGATGACATGGTAGTTACAACTGAGTTGGCAACAAAACCTGTGTGTCAACTAACATGGAGAGAGCCAATAAAAATGCCACATGGTGGATTGTTATTTGGTCGCATGGTAAACAACTGTCACTATGAGAAGAGCAAGTAAAAATGTTGCACGGTGACATGTATTAATGGTTTAGAGGGCCATGTCAAAGTTTAAATCTGTGTGACCAGAAAAAGCTAACTAAAATAGTGGCAAGAAACCACGAGAATATACTAATGCTGGTAATCTTCAAACAGTGGTCAGTATTGTAGCAACTTGCATCGAGCCCAGAAAAGGTCATTGAGCGGGCTAAAAAATCACCAATGCATAGCTGATAATCACTTACAAAGGTCAAAAATCTGTGAACTACGCCAGACTGAACAATGTGTCACTGGGAATCTCCAATAATGTATCAGAATGTTGATTGTTCGTGTGCCATTTTTGGCTTGGGCTAGCTGGAGAACTCCAATATGTTGGGTTTTTAATGGGAAAAATCCCTCATTGCTCCCATAGATTGTATAAATAGTGTTTAAAAGAAACACTTGCAGATTGTTTAACAAAGTCACTGTTGGTGGTCGAGACTTAGCCACCGGTGAGTGGTATGGCCAAGGAAATTTGTAAGACCACTACCAAAAAATGGAAAAGGGGCCACTGGTTAAGGGGGGCAGTCACCAAATTTTATAGTGCGATGCTTGAAATTTGTAAATGCACAGTATGGCCTGCAGAATTAATGCAAAATTCTTTGTGACAAAAAATAAACCTCCAAAAATGGTAGAGTTGGGGTGTCACTACCTGGTTCTACTAAAAAAAATTCTCTAATTTTTTGCAAATATTCAAATGAAAATAAATAGTAGAGAAATAAATATAGATCCAAAAATTAAATTGCAAATCTAAAAATAATGACCATACCCAAACTGCAAATCAAGGCCTCCAAGTTATGATTTACTAAAAAAATTTGGCTCACGGTCGACTTTGGGCCAAGGTAGCTGAGTTTATAGTTGATTTTCATTGAATTAGCATTTTGAATGCAATGTTGAGGTCAGATCTAGCTCTAGACGCTCCCAATTTCTATAGTACTCCAAATTCAGGCTAAGGTGCTAAAGCAATAGTGGTCTCGAACAGTTACGTGATGAGAAAATCTCCAAGCTTTGATATCATGTAAGAATTTTTCTAAGGGAAAAATTCACCCAGGAACTAAGAACTCAAACACAAGCACAACTATAGACCAGAAAGAGAGAGTATGATCAGAATGACAATATATTCAATATGCATTATGAAAGTACACTAGGAGTGTCTATATATAAAGGCCTTTAAGATACATCTAGAATGCCTTGTAATCAGCTACATGATATGTCATACAACTAGGCAAATGTCCACCAGATATGGGTTATCCTCCATTAAGCATGAAAGTATGTGCGATGATGAGAGGATAAGCCTACAAGGGTGTGACATGCAAAATAGTGTTGTAGACACCATGTGCTAAAATAGAGTTGTGTATTCCCTATGTTGTCAACATGAAAACTCAAAAAGGTGCGCAAACTCCTAAGTGTCTCACAAATAAAAATAATAAAATAATGCATTAACCTAAGTAAACTTAAGTGTAAATAGTAAGTATGTATTTACACCAACAGATCATTTGGTTATGATTCTTTAAGGTTGATATTTATGATAATAGTTTTATAACTGATTCATCCCTTCCCTCCCTCCCTCTCCTCAATTATATCAGTGGACTATATATTCTAACAATTAGTATTAGAGCTTCCGACCTTTGAAGAGAAAGCTTAACAACTTTGGGAGATCAATGGTGAATTCATTCAAAAAGGATAATCTTAGATTTGATGGGGCCAATTATGATAGTTGGAAGGAGAAGATGAAGACTCATCTAGTGTGCATGGATCTAGGTTATTGGATCTTGACAAAAAGTCAAAAGGCAATCGTAGAAGAAGATAAGATAGAGACATATACTAAGGAAGAAGAGATCTATTCATGTGTAACATGAGATAAAGGGAAGCACTATTGTCAGCCCTCTCTGAGAACAAATACATTCAAGTAAAGACTCCATTAACATCTCATGGAATTTGGAAAGCATTAGAAAATACTTTTGAAAGTGATGATCATGCAAAAAGAATGAGGTTACAAGATTGAATATGTCCATTTCAAGATGATAAAATGATGGAAGATGAATCTGTAAGAAATTATCTTGGTAGAGTATCAAACATTGTTGCAGGAATTCGATCTCTCAGTGAAACTAAAGAATATGATGAATTTATATCAAAGATCTTGAAAATTTTGACAACACCGTTCAAGTAGACAACTCAGGTGATTCAGCTAGTAATGACCTGCACCAAAAATTTCATGAAGGAGACATTACTTAGAAGATTAGAATCTATAGAAAATGAGTTGAAATAGTCTGGAGATATAGCTAGAGTTGAGACAACTTTTAATGCACTAAGTGTTCAGCCTAGTATGACAAGGAGTGCAAGCACAGGAGGAGATTTTGATGATAACAGTAAAGCTAATGAGGATAGAAAGATTGAACAAGGAATAGCCCTTCTTGTGAGAAGAGAAAAAGATGGTAAGAAAATCTTTAAATGTTGGACTTGTAATGAATTTGGTCAGTATGCATCTAAATGCCCTAAAAGATAAAAAGTAGAAAGGAAAGTTTAAGCCTAGAAGAGATAGAGACAGGGATTATTTGTATGCAAATGAAGATGAAGAATCTAATGAAAAAGGTCAGAGTGAAAGTGATGATGAATTAGGTTTTGTGGCTATCAAGGAAGATGATCTTAATAGAGAGATTAGAGAAGAAAGAGCTCTAGTTTCCCAAGTGGAAAAGAAATTTGTTTGGATCATTGATAGTGGTTGTTCACATCACATGACTGGTGTTATGAATAAATTTGTAAAGTTCAAGAATCATGATGAAGGTATTGTTAGAGTTGGTAACAATGCAGCTTGTCATAACAAGGATTGGATCTATTACTCTTGATGGTAAAACTAACACTGATGGTTTTTATCTTATTGATGGTTTAACGAATAACTTGTTGAGTGTTGGATAGTTGGTAGACAAAAAATATTTTTAACAATTCACATAGAAAACCTGCATTATCAAGGACAAGGATGGAAAGTTGATTGGAATTGGAACTAGATCCAAAGGTAATGTATTTCAGTTGAATCCTATTGAAATAACATATTTGGTAGAAGATTTTGATAATAGTTGGTTATGGCATCTGTGATTTTGTTATATAAACTTTGATAATATTGTGAAAGCAAGTAGCACATTTTCAGTTAAAGATTTTCCTAAGATAACTATGCTTGCTAATGTTATCTACAAAGAATGTATTTTGGCAAAACAAAAGAAGGTATCATTTCCTAGCAAAAATTTTACTAATATAGAGAAGTTGGAGAGTGTTCACATAAATTTGAGTGGTCCTGCAAGAACTAGAGGATTCTATGGTGAAAGGTATTTTAAGATTTTTGTTGATGATTTCACTAGAATGATGTGGGTAGCATTTATTAAAGAGAAGTCTAAAGCTTTTGAGAAGTTCAAGATATTTAATAATAGAGTTGAAAATGAATTTGGTGTTAAGATAAAATGTTTTAGATCAGACAAAGGAGGATAATTTACCTCTACAGAATTTAACATCTTTTGTGAAGAGAATGGAATCAAAAGATAGTTATCCTCACCTAGAATAGCTGAGCAAAATGGGATTGCTGAGAGAAGAAACAAGTCAGTAATAGAAGTAGCTAGAGTGATGTTGTTTGAAAATGATGTCTCAAAGACATTCTAGAGAGAAGTAGTTAATACTATAGTATATACTTTGAACAAAGTATAGATCAAAAAAGGTATGAGTAAGACACCTTATGAATTATGGTTTGGACATTCACCATCAGTCAAGTATTTTAGGATATTTCAGAGTAAATGTTACATAAAGAGAGATGATGAGATTGGTAAGTTTGATCCTAGAAGTGATGAAGGTATGTTTCTTGATTATTCATTGAAAAGAAAGGCATATAGATGTTTTAACTATAGAACCAAGACTATAGTTGAATGTGCAAATGTAAGGATTGATGAAAATTTTGGAACTAAGGAAAAGATAGTAGATTATAATTCTAATGAAGAAGAAGATAATTTTGGAATTCTTAGATAGAATGTTGAATTTTTCTTTGAGACTAGTAATGATTTGCAGAATGATGTGCAAATGATTGAGCAAAGAGGTGAATAGAGTTTAGGTCCAAGAGAAGAGATAAGAGTTGAGGTAGACAATCCTATATCTAGTAGAAACATGTTAAAGGATCACCCACCTCAATAGATAATTGGAAGAAAAGACAAAGTGAGATGACAAGGAATAAAGTAAATGAGGAGATATGTCTGATATCTTAAGTTGAACCCAAATGTGCAGATGAAGTAGTCAAAGATAGTCATTGGATTCAAGAAATGAAAGAAAGAATGGATGAAATTTTAAAGAATAAGACATTGTAATTAGTTCCTAGACCTAAAGAAAAAATGTGATAGGAACCAAGTGGGTATTTAGGAATAAGATGAATGAGCAAGGAGAATTTTTAAGGAACAAGGCTAGACTTGTTTGCAAAGGATATTCACAACAAGAAGGAATCAATTATGAGAATGGAAGTATTTAGAATGGTCTTGGCATATGCAATGAATAAAAAGTTCAAGGCATATCAGATGGATGTCAAATCAACCTTCCTAAATGGAGAACAAGAGAAAGAGTTATATATTGAGCAATCTAAGGGATTTCTTTGATAGAAGAAAAGGATATGGTACACAAATTGAAGAAAGCCCTATGTGGCCTAAAGAAAGCATCTAGAACCTAGAATGTGAGGTTGCATAAGTATTTGACTAAGTTTGGATTTATAAAAGGTTTAGCACATGGTAATTTGTACTTGAGAAAAGTTGATGATGGTTTGTTTATCATTGTAAAATTTGTGGATGACATAATATTTGGAGGTAATGATAAAGAAAGTGATAATTTTTCTAATGAAATGAAAAATGAGTTTGAAATGAGCATGATAGGAGAAATGAAGTTTTTCCTAGGATTGCAGATTGCACAAACCATTGATGGGATATTCATTTCACAAACTAAGTACTTGAAAGACTTGTTGAAAATATTTGGATTGAAAACTTGTAAACCTATTGGTACACCTATCATAATTGGTCACAATTTATCTAGCAAAGATTAGACACCTACATTTGAGTAGAAGAAGTATAGATCTATGATTGGAGGATTGCAATATCTGACTCACACTAGACCAAATATAGAAAATGCAATTGGAATTGTAGCTAGATTTCAAGCTGATCCTAAAGAATATCATTATGCAATAGTGAAGAGGATATTCAAATATTTGAAGGGAACATCTGATTATGGGATTTGGTATGATAGATCGAGTGATTTCAATTTATGCACATATATCGATGTTGATTGGGTAGTGAGTATAGATGATAGAAAGAGCACCAATTGTGGAGCATTCTTTCTTGGAGGAAGATTGGTTTCTTGGCTAAGCAAGAAGCAGGATTATATTTCACAGAGTACAACTAACATAGAGTATGTTGCAACAGCAAATAACTATAATCAATTTATGTGGATGAAGAAAATGATGAAGGACACTAGGATTGAGTTTTTAGAACCTATTATCATTTACTATGATAACACAAGTATAGTAAGTCTGTCTAAGAATCATGTATTGCATTCTAAGACTAAACATATATCTATTAAGTATCATGTTTTAAGAGAAAAGGTATCAGAAAAAGAGATTAGATTGGGGTATGTGAGTACTGAAGATCAGATTGCAAATATCTTTACAAAGCCTTTTCCTCAAGATACTTTTGAGTACTTGAGAGGTATGGTTTGGGTTATGCCCCTACCTACATCTAAATAGTTGATGCAAAGAGGGAATCAATCGAGTGGTATAGAGCACTATTATTTGACTAGACTAAATGTTGATGCTTCCTATATGAGGGAGTATCTTGTATGTACTAAGTCATTAAAGACTCTTGATATTTGGTATTTGATATTAAATAGTGTCTTTAAACACTTGAGGTGACTTTTGAAAAGTGTCTTTGGACACTCAAGCTAAAAAAGTTTTGGTGCAAAATATTGGAAATTGGTATCTAATATGTGGCATGTCGTAACATTGGTATTAAGACCTTGAAATTGATGTCAATGGAGGAGAGAACATGGCATGAAAAAAATCTCCTAATGAATGGAGGAGAGTATGCATGGAAGGACTCCAAAGTAATGGAGGAGAGATATCTCTTTAGGGAGATTTAGAAAGATTCATCTGAGGAAGCAAGAATATGCATCTGATGTATTCTAAATTGTTTAGTGTGAAGTAAACAATTGATTTCTATAAAGAAAGGGTGTGCACTTATCATACATTTATTGTGTTGAGATCTTTATAGCATGAGAACAATTGATGTTAGCTTTAAAGTTCAAAGGATTTCAAATCTGACTAATGAAGAAGATTTGAATAGATAAGTTCAGTTGGTAGTCTTGGAACTTAGATGTTTTCCATCTATGTTTCCATCAATTCCAAAGGGGGAGATTGCTAGAATGAATTTTGATGATACTACATTTGGGGAGTATCCTGAGCATTGGAGAATATTGATATGTTGCATTCATGACTATATTTTTCATTGATATCAACATAGCATGGTTCCTGTAAAGATTGGAAAAATGATAATCAGAAATCTTATGTTGCATAGTAATTGAGTAAGGTATAAGTGATGCGTAGCTGAGGACATGTTCTTGAGAATGTCCTAATGATGTAGTTAAGAAGACAAAATATAAATCAAAGATGTATAACATTTATATTTGTTTTACTAAGAGAAGTGCAAAAATAGAACATATGTTTGGTAGTTTCTGATGATTGCATTATATCTTTTAGTCAAGATATAACGAAGTGATGCACAGTTATCTAGTGATAGAGGACAGCTAGTTGATGGTATCAGTGAGTGTGTAAGACTTGAAGTCATACAAGTGAAGTTCTATATAGACTTTGAGCTAACAATAATAATTTAATTGTGGATTAACTAATTATCTTATTATAATTAATTAGGGAAACCTCAAGGCTGACTCAAGGAATTATTATGAAGATATGGTATAAAAGAAAGATGTTTTCCTTGATTGTAGAAGGTATGGTAGTGTGAGGCATTGTATTAAGTGAAAAGTGCTAGAAGAAGCAAAATGTTTGGTAAATGCATGTAAGTGATCTAAGGGATTATTAGATGCACAGTTCATGATATGGTTACAAGATCAAATGGAGCAGAAGTCTAGTTGATAGGACAAATACAAAGGAAGAGGAAAGAAGTTCATTTCATGTCTATTATTCTACAAGAAATAATACAAAGATCATTTGGACAGTGAGCTCATTGATCTTAAGCTCGAAGCTATTTGGGCAACGGGTCCAATTGCCTTCCACAACTCCTAATAGGGTTGGAATCTCCTAACAAGGATTCAAAGTCTCCTTAAAGGGAATCATATGTACTAAATATTGTAACAGACTCCTAATAGGGTCTACTCTCCAACAAGGAATATTTATATTAGTACATCATCTTGTGGCGACCATCCCCATCAGGGTTTTTGCTCTGATCAAGGGTTTCCCTAGTTAACATATATGGTATTATCGTGTATGAGTATCATGTTGTGGTTTTAGTTGATATTGATCATTTGGTTAAGATTTTTTAAGGTTGATATTTATGATAATAGTTGTATAACTTATTCACACCCCTCCCCTCTTAGTTATATCAGTGGACTATATATTCTAAAACTATCATCTCCATTCTATTTTTTTTGGAATCGATAGGGATGCTTCTTCTTGAGCTCGTGGCTCCTCTAGTTGTTCTCATTCTTCTTCTTCAACCACAACCTTCCACTTATTCTTTCCCCTTTTTTTCCCTCTTTACAAACATAAACTACTTCCTCATCAGGCATTGTGCACTATTTTAGGCTTTATTAGATATTTCTCCTTATATGTAGGGATAGTAATCTTGGCCCCTTTTCCTTTCTTTTTCCTAGAATATGTCTTGAGAGTTGGTATATTGGGCAAGGGATCTAAGGGAAAGGGTCTTGGTATCCAATCTTTAGTCATCCTAATGGCATGTGGTGCTCGATGTTGAATATCATCATTTTCTTTATATTCATCTCGATGTTTATTATTGAGAACTCAAAGATTCTATCCCTATTATAAGTGGGATCTAGAATGTCAAGAGTATCCTGATTCCACACCTTAACAGATTTATGAAAGTTTGGATCCTTTTTTGCTAATATTAGATCCATTCTAAATAGTTCGTAGTATGCACCTCATAATCAACAACACAATTTAGCTAGTGGTCTTTGATGGATGAATTAGGAATAAATGCCCTTCTTGCTACATGTTTGAACATCCCTATGTTGTCAAAATAAAGGTGGGCCATTGGGTTCTTCATGAGGGGATAGATCTCCCATTCTACATCAAAAGTGCAAATGTATTACTTTTGTTTCACTTCGTAGGAACTAATGGTGATAGGCCATACATATATCTCCCTATGTTTGTTCTAGATTCTATTATACATTGAACTCAACCACCAGACACTCTCCAGTAGGATCAGTCAATCTAATCGATAGCCTAGTAGCTTTCTTGGGTGTAGTATGGTGTCAACAACCTAGACGTAGGTGAAGTTGACGTACTAATGTAGTAGCCTCCCACTTGTGTTATTTTTTTGTTCTCTCTGCTTGTAACCTTTTCACATAATCCCTTTAAATAAACCAGATTACCATGAAGATGAAAGAATCAATGACTATCATGTATTCTAAACTTTCATATTGAAGCTCCTTCTATAGTAGTTGAGGGTATATAATGTGTGGTCATGCATTGGAATCTTCTATAATCCCTCTTCTCATAAGCCTTCTATATGTGTCCTTCGCTACCAGAAGGTACACTATATATGAAGTTGTCTAGAAGTGAGGTTCATTCTATAAACAATTCAAATCTTCATCAAGGGAGTCACTGATAATGGTGTCCTAGTCAATCTTGTTGGGCCTTGTTCTAATTATCTCTATAATATGAACCATCCAAGTTTCTAGATGGCTTGCTAGAGGAATCTCGATCACTTTCCTCAAAAGAACTATATAGTAACCAATATCATTTATCACATATCACCAAGTCATGTCAACTTTTCCAAGACTATTTTGTGGGGTTTTAGAGATAGGGTACTTATCTTCCACTATGGCTTTATCTTCTTCCTAATGCTTTGTTTTCCATCTATTTGCAATCTCAAAATATTGATTGGGAATGAGAAGATGAAACACCTTCTCTATGTTTTTTGGTCTTATATCCAATATGATATCTCTTGTAATGCTCTTCACAACCTTCTCATCTAGGACATAGTGTTGTTTGAGAGACATTATCAGCTCTAAGAATTACACAAAGATTGGATGTTAGGGAACATTGACCAGTCTATACTATATAAGAGGGGTGATAATATTTGATCTCTTGTGGGGCTTATTTTAAAGTGCTAGAAACTTATTCTATTTAATGTTTCCCAATTTTTTCTCATCTCTAAATGCAGGTTTGTGAATCTTGATTTTTGTGGTACCCCCTTAAACTTGAATGTCAAGGGTTTGAGGGAGATCTTTAATTTTTCTATTGAAGATGAAGTGGAAGACATGATGTTCTTGTTGGAAATATATGGTAGACTTGGTTACTGAGAGGAGAGGGATGAAGTAGGAACCAATAAAATCTTTAAACTTAATTCACCAATTAAACCATCATCATATAATTTGATCTAGTTGCATGGATGAAAGAATGAAACCAATAAAACATTCATAACACTTTGACACAATATTTAGTAACCCAAAAACCTTCCAAATAGAAAGTAAAACTAGGGTGGGGATGATACCGACAAGCCTTAGTACTACAGTATAAAGTTGGCCCATTAAGGCTTGTAATTGATCACTTTTGATGATCTACCTTGTTAGGAGAAATAAGGACTATTAGTCCACCTTGTGAAAGGATTTTACAAACATACAATGAAGTATGCACTCTGTTAGGAGATTTAGCATATGACTGTTAACTCCACCCTATTAAAGGATTTGACTAATGCACCTGTTAAGATGAATCAGTGGTTTATCTATGATCTGCAACTCTAATTTGTTGAATGAGATTCCTTAAATTACAATAATTACCTTAATGTGATAGATAAGTCTTTTTTATCCCTTATATGACTTGTAGCCTTCTTCAATTTGCACTCATCTTCTTCTTACTTATTTCCATGCTTATTATTTGGCTATGATATAATACATTACATATATACCAATCCACTTTATTACCATTTAGAGTCAATTACAATATCAATTTCATCATAATTCACTAATTTGGCCCATTGATGTAACTTAGGTTCTAAAGACAACTTACTGATGTTCTGACACTTAAAAAAACACTATCAATACTCAATAGAATTTGGCACTCAATTGACATTTAATCTCACTCCATACTAATCACTTTGAGTATCAGGAACTCAATCAACACTTTATGACTCAGTGAACACTGAGAAACTTGGTTGATACTAAAATGCTTGGTTGACACTACATGGCTTGGTTAACACTAACTTCATTCACTTCATTAACACTAAAAGCTTGGTAGACACTAATATACTTGTTTAACACTATAGAACTTGATTAACACTAAGATCTTCATCATTTACCTGGAAGGCTCGATAGACTTTGCTATGTTCAGGTAACACTGTAAACTATCTTAGATGCTTGGTGGATACAATGAAGCTCATCACAAACTATAGTCTAATTGATTAGCTTGGTAGCAACTAAAACATTTGGTTAACACTACTAGAAGTATGGTTATCTCAGTAGCAACTATAGATCTTGGTAGCAATAAAACCAACTGACTAAGTGTTAGTTCACTACTAGATAAATGATTTAACCATAAGGTCAACAATATCCCCCTTTGGCATTAGTGACAAAAAGATTTATCATATCAAAAATTTGAATGCTCAAGCTACAAGTCAAAAACTATCCTTATCAACAATCTAAGTCTTCAACTTGGTTTGATTGATGTCTGTTGTTGTAGCTCGGTAACCTCTTGCTCTATTTTTTTTATTTTTCAAAATTGCTTTTGTAAATTTTTTTTTTTTATGTGCTACCTTTCTTATTACAACTCCCCATACATATATCTCTCCCTCATACATATATCTAGAGTATAATAATATCCTTTCCCTTTTTATCAATAATATTCTCCCCCTTTTTTATATTAATGCTAAAGATGCAATATATTTACATGTTAATACCAAAATATGACAAAAAATCATTTTGTACCTCCAAAATTATTGTCATTGTCTTGTCCCAATTCTCTTCCAATACCTTTGATGCTTGCAAGGCTATCTGCACTTTGTTGAAAGTTCTATCATATGATCGGCTATGGAGAAATTATTGTCATGGACCAATGTTTGTGCATGTATAATGTGTGTTTGCTTTGCATTCATGTTTAGAAGGATCATGCCTTGAATTTTTGCAAGTGTGGCCCTTATTCTTGCTTCTTCCCTTAAAAATTTTACTTGAAGATCTGTCAAGTACCTAATCTTTACAAAATGTACAGAACTGCAACCAGGATCAAGTGATAGTTGATGTGCACTTGCCTTCATGTCCTCATCTATCTTGGATAGTTTATCCTATATTTCATTAGTGAAGATAGATGTGTCACTCAACTTAACAAATAAAGAAACAACATTATTTACATAAGTTTCAAGTGTAGCAAGAATAGTAGATAATTCTACTTGGTCAATAGCTATCTTTTGTACTACCTTCTCCAAAACTTTGTTTTCAAACTTTCTTTCTACCCTTTGCAGAATATTTTCTTGACCATTCAAATCCTCATTGTACTTGCAAACAACTTCAATAAGTTGATCCAAAATTGGTTTCTTCTCATAAACCTCAATACTTAGTGCATCAATGAATATTCCTTTTATATCCTCAAGCACTTGATTTTTCTTTTTTCTTTCTTCTCTAAGTTTTTTCTATTTTTCCCTCTTTTTCCATAACTCACCTAGGGTATCCATTTATTTAGGAGTGAGGTCAATGGTATCCCAATTTGGAATAACAATTTCCTCATCCAGTTCAATTTCTTCTTCTTTACCCTTTTTTGTTAGAATAGTAGAAGGAACAATTTATTTTCCTTTGCTCTTGACTTTGTGCTTCGTTCAGGCTTAACCTCAACTATCATTGCACTTATTATAGATGCACTCAATATTGAAACAATAGTTGAAATAGTAGAAACAATAAAAATGTATGAGTAATAATACTAATAGTAGGAATGCTTAAAGTACCTTGATGTAGCTCAGTAAAGCCTAATGATGCAATGATTGAAGCCTATTGCTCAGTAGATGAAGTGATATAAACTTCACTCATTGTAGTACTTGTTAATGTTGCTCTAGATATTGGTCGGGTTCTTGGTGATGCAATTTTTACCTCAACTAACTTGGTAGAAGTCTTCTTTGGGCTGGGTTACACTAAAGCTTTTCTCAGAGAATGAGGAAGAGAGACCATAACCTCTGTTGCTATCTTCTTTGCATTAGAATCCTCAATACTTTGTAATTCTAGAAGATTTCCTCCTATAGCTTCCTGATATTCTTTCTCTTTGGCATCATCTTCTTCTACATTTTCTATTTCATCATCTTTTATTTCTACATTGTCTTCTTCACCATCTTTGTCATCAATTTGCACAACTTGATCACTAGGCTTGTGCAACCCATAGATGTTCTTCCATGCAACAGTGTTTGACTTGACAACTAATTCTATGTCTTTTAATAGGATTATGAATGCATTGAATTTTGGTGTCATCAATATTGACCTCATATCCCAAAGGTTTGACCCATGCCACTCTTGGCCTAACTGCTTGGATGTGAACCTTGTCATAGTCAATGAGAAAACAGATATACTACTCATAATCTTGTACCAACTTTTTTGGTATTCTATATCTGCTTTGCATTTTCTCTTGGAAGGATTCAAAGTAGTTATCCATGGTACTATCAAAATTTTCACCCATCTCTGTTATAAATTCATTTATCTGATATGAAATTGGTATACCATTTTTCCACACCACAGTTCCTTTTGAAGGGAAAAACTTTTGCACGTAGAAAAATAAACATGTCAAGAGAGAACTGAAAATACAAGGATTTTTCTTGGATACTTGGATGCTTTCCATGTTATTTCCTAATTGGCTCAGCTATAGCTCGACAAGGTTGAAGGATAGATTATTCTTCACCACCTTTTATGTTAGGTCAACAGCTTCACAAGCAATTTTGTTCAATCTACTCAAATTGTAAATCTTGAGTGCAATAACATGTATTCCAAACTTAATTTCCATGTCAATCACTCCATAAAGTTTCATTCCTCTTCCATCTCACTTGGCAAGAGTTTTCTTTATTAGTTCAACCTGACCTAGGGTTTTTGTGGTATTTTCTTTATTTAGCATCGACAACCTGATAATTCTATGCATCATCTTCTTTGTAATTTAAATAGGGTGATCCAACCACAAATACATGTCATGAATTCTTCTCAAGATAAATCTGATCCATTTCCCTTGGAAATATCTCAGCATATGCATGATGTGCATTAAACCCTTTGTCTCCAAATGTTTATGCTTGGGTTTCAAAACATCATACACACATAACTCATTGAACATCTAGTTCATTTCTAGGGTTTCCAATTCTTGAATTAAATAATGGTAAAATGACTAGATATCATGTATAATAAGTACCTTAGGAGGAATCTGTGATTGTGTTGTAGCAAGGTCAAGCACCTATGTGATTGTTGGAATCAATTTGAACATGGGAGGCCTGTAATCAACTCCTCAAATCAACATCTCTAAATCCTTTTTCATCTTGCTACTAGAAGACACCATTTTCTCAGTTAAACCTTGAACAAAGAAGTAAACTTCAATAATTACTAATTGAAATTGCTCAAGAGCTCTAAAATTGATGTTCTCGTTTAGCTCTAAAAAATCATGGTGAAATGATTCGATCAATTTCCTCCTTTTAACAAAATTTTGTCTTTACAATGGATTTAAATGCTTTGTACAAATGTTTTCTTGGTGACAAGCTATCCTCCACTCAGTTTAGTCTTTATTGTTCAAAAGACACCTTCAACTTGGTAAGGTTACCACTACTTGATCTAAACTTGGTAAAGCTACCACCACTCATTTTGAACTTGGTAGTTGGTAGAGTCACCAACTTGGCATCTACATCCAAAATTAGTTTAGGGTATGCAACCCAACCTTGTTAATTGGCATTGATGTGAGATTTCTCTTTCTAAATCATAGTTCCAATGATCTCCATAGGTAACTAAATTAAAATGATTGAGTCACCCAACTCATTGACTTGGGTGTGAATAATTTCAAAACTTTGGCTTGCATTCTCTGGAGATTTATGCACCCATTGCTATCTCATTTGTTTTTTGATATTGTCAGCCTTGGCTTTCTTTTCATCTTCAACTCTTCCTTAGTTCATACAGTTCTTGATAAGATGTCCAAGTTTTGTACATGCAAAACATTGCTTTATACTATCTCTCTTCCTCATGTGATGTTTTATCAAATTTTCTCCTATGTGTCCAAACTCACCACAGTAGTGACATCTACACCATGTGTTTTAATCCCAACCAAATATTGCTTTCATAATTTTCTTTGTTGGGTTCTACTTCTTGGTCTTGCATTATGAAGATTTATGTCCTTATTTATTGCAATTGAAATGTTTTCCTTCAAACTTGGTTTTCTCTATGCATTCACTTGCTCTATACCCATGTTAATTGTTATTGGAAATGATTGAAAGGATCATGAATGAAGAATAATAGAATGGGTAAAGAATGTTTTCAATCATTTTTTTTCATTGATGCCAAACTTGCTACTTGCAAGAATGACAATTGCTTAAGTGATTCAAATACTATCAATTGGTTGATTGACAAGGAGGAGGCAATCAATAAGATGTAACTAGAGCACCTAGAGAAAGGTTAAAGTTATGATGTTGTAATGAAGTATAAGGATCAACTAAGCCATTGACGAAATAGTATATTGATGACGTACTCTAAGAGGATGGACACACTGAGACACATCAAAGATGTAAGATTTAACTAAGTCATTTGTAAAGCCTAACTAAGTTCATTGGAGAGAGCTGAGCAAGTTCAACTTCAGTGTGAGCCGAGTGATTATTCAGGTGTCGAGTATTAGAAAAAGGTAATGGATGCCAAGCAAGTTTCTTCAGGTGTTGAGCATCAATAAATACAGTAGGAGCTGAGTAACACAGAAGGTGTCGAGCATTAGTAAACCAATGATGTTGAGTTGCTACATGATTTGTTAAGTCAAAGATTCGCTAGATCAATAATGATAAGTTTGTTACATTGAAATTTGTGAATTAGTTGGATGATAAGGATGATGAGTAGATGTCACAGAATTTCATGTGAACCATGCAAGCCAATTCAAGGTGAATGCTAATGGATTTATCATGAAGTTTCTAGAAGAAGCAATTTGGAGGGAAAACAATATTGTTTTCTCAGATAAAATTAAGATTTGAGTGGGAAATGAAGAATAGAACTTCTTTATAAGGAGTTATAGGTCAGATATCAAAAGAGTGTGTGAGGGAGTTGGTCATAAGTTTGGTCATGTGAAGAATCCAAGAGAAGGCTAGTGTGAAGTGTCAAGAAGAGGACACAGTGAGGAGTAAGAATAGGGCATCAAGACTCTAAGTTGATCAAGTGACCATAAGAGTGCATTGGCATTATGAGTAGAAGAACTCAAGGAGATAGATCTTGAAGGATGAACAAGCTATCAGCACTGCAAGGAAGAAAAGCCAAGCAAAGAAAATAACTAAAGAGTGATCTAAAATCTGCAAGGATAGGGTTGCCATCTTTATCAAGTCAAAACCCTTCTAATACTTTCTTAACATTGTATTAGATATTGAAATCCTACATTGCTAGGTTAGCTTAATAGCTAGGTGGATAAGCCTCAGGAAAAGGATAGAAGATCCCCAAGAGAAGGATAAAGAGATCCTCAGGAGAAGGATAAAGAGATCCTTAGGAGAAGGATAGGAGATCCTTAGGAGAGATAAAAGATTCTTTTGAGAAGGTAACTATAAATCCCATAGACTTGGGTGAGCCTAATAGCTCTATGTAAATCTTTTAACATGGTGGCATTCTAAGTTGAATGTTCTTAAATCCTCTAACAAGGCACACTCCTAATAGGGTGTATAAATCCTTTAACAAGGTCACATCTTACATTGTGTAAAGCCTTTAACAAGGTAGGCCTTTAACAAGGCAAACCATCAGAAGTGGTTGGAATTAATTGTGCAATTATTTTGTGGGTGTCATCCCCGCCCCAATTTTACCTTCTTATTCTTGGAGGGTTTCTGGGTCACCAAAATCCTTTGTGTTATGGTGTGATGCATGTTTACTTTTCATGATTGTTTAACATTTAATTGCATGCATGATAAGAAAGTAAAAAGGATAGTACTTATGATTCACTCTCATTTTATTAGAAAGTTTTGATTGGACATTATTGGACCTTGAATAAAGAATTCATCCCTCACTCTCAGTTATTCTAAAGAATTGTAACTATTGGTATCAAAGCACATTGCTGATTTGTTTCAAGGTACTAGCAGTAGGACGATCAAGATGTCCAAGAGAGAAGTTCCCAAGCTAAACAAAGAAAACTTTGTTGCATGGCAAATTCTAATGAAGCTACACCTCAGATCAATAGGTGACTATGCACAGACCTCAATTATAGTTAATCATGTAGACCCTGTAGGACCCCTCACTACAAATGACATTAGCAAGAAGAAGGAGCACAATCAAGCGATGTTAGATATTGCTTCAGCACTAAGCTATGTCGAGTATGATGACATCAAAGAATGTGGTACTATACATCAGATGTGGGAAACATTATCAAGAATCTATGGAGGAGATGATAATGTCAAGAGAGCCAAAAGAGAGAGTCTAAGAGGAAAGTTTGATGACATGAAAATGGAAGAAGGGGAGAATGTTGCTCAATATGGTGCAAGGATGAAGGAAGTAGTAAGTGCCATAAGAAGCCTAGGAGGACAGTTAGCAGAAGAAACAATATGTAGCAAATACTTGAGAACTTTGCTTCTTATCTATGCTATAAGAGTTTCAACCATCCAAGAGCTAAGGTGTGTACTGAGCAATGCATTGTCATTTGAAGGAATAATTGGAAGACTCACTACCTTTGAGCTATCCAACTTTAACAAGTACAATCCAGAAAACTTTGAATCTGCATTCAAAGCCAAGATGACAATAAAAGACAATGAGGAAGTGCAAACAAAGAAAAAGAGTGGAAAAGGAAAGTGTGTATCTAGTGATAGCAGCATTGATGAAGATGATGTAGACCAATTGGAGGCATTACTAGCAAGAAGATTTCACAAAGGAAGAATAAAATTCAAAGGTAACTACCAATCATTTGTTTCAATTGTAATGAAGTTGGTCACATTGTAGCCAGATGCACACAAAAGAAAAATTACAAGGATGGAAGCAACTTCAAGAACAAAAAGGATGACAACAAGGACTACAAAGGTAAAGGCAAAATATGCTATATCATTGAAGAAGACTCTGATGAGAATGATGATGAAGTAGTCTATGTGGCTATGAAAGATGAATTAGATGAAGATGAAGCAACTACCCTGGTAACCTGCATGAACAAGAATGATAAATGGATCATAGACAGTGGATGCTCTCATCACATGACTGGAGATAAAAGTAAGTTCATTTCCTTTACTCAATATGAAGGAAATAGTGTTAGATTTGGTAACATTGCACCATGTCAGATCAAAGGGAAAGGTAGTATCAAACTTACTGAAAAGATATCATGTGATAATACATACTATGTTGAAGCCTTGAATTATAACTTGCTAAGTGTCTCACAGTTAGGCAACATAGGATGCAAGGTTGAATTTGAAAAAGGAGTTGTTAAGATTTATGATTCTCAAGGAAGTCTAATAGGAAAAGGTGATCAGACTAGGATTAATTTGTTTTACCTAGACATGGAAGATGCTTCTTGTCTCAATGTTCAAATTGATGATGTATGGTTATGGCACAAGAGGCTATGTCATGTAAATTTTGACAATCTGATAAGCATCAGCAAAATGAAGAAAATCAGAGGTCTACCAAAGTTGAAGAAGCCTGATAACACCATGTGCAAACAATGCCAACTAGGGAAGATGACCAAGTCAACTTTCAAAAGCAAGGCTTATACTTCTAATGAAGTATTAGAGCTAGTTCATACTGACTGGTGTGGTCATATTGAAGTGCAAAGCTACAAAGGTGACAGATACATAATGCTATTTGTAGATGACTATTCAAGGATGATGACAATCATGTTCCTGAAACAAAAATCAGATTCCAAATGTTCAAATGGTACCTGGCCAGAGTATGGAGAAACTTTTGCTCCAGTTGCTAGAATGGAAGGAGTAAGGACTTTACTAGCATATGCAACCTTCAAAGGATTTAAAGTCTATCAAATGGATGTTAAGTCCACATTTCTAAATGGCATACTTGAAGAGGAAGTCTACATAGAGCAACCAGAAGGATTTGTTGATGAAAATAACAAAAACAAGGTATGCAAATTACACAAGGCTCTATATGGATTAAAGCAAGCACCTAGAGTTTGGTATGAGAGACTTCACAAGTATCTAGTGCAAATAGGATTTGAAAGAACTGATGATAATAGCAACATGTACATCAAATCGGAAGAAGGTAAGGATATCCTTGTATCTAAAATCTTTTTTGATGACATAGTTTTTGGAGGAAAGGAAGCACTTTGCAAAAGTTTTGCTAACAAAATGAAACATGAGTTTGAGATGTCTATGTTTGGAGAAATCAAGTTCTTTTTTGGATTGCAAGTACATCAACTAAAACATGGTATATTTGTGACACAATCAAAGTACATCAAAGAGATACTCAAGACATCTGGATTGGAAGACTCCAAACCAATTAGCACACCAATGGCAACAAGACGTAAGCTATCCAAAAATGATGAATCAGCTAAAGTCAATCAAATAATGTACAGATCCATGATTGGAAAACTACAATATGTTGTGCATAGCAGACCAGACATAGCACTAGTAGTTGGAATAGTGGCTAGATTCTCTACTAATCCTAAAGAAAATCATCTCATGGCAGTAAAAAGGATAATGAGGTATCTCAAAGGAACTGTTGATTTTGGCCTATATTACAAAAAGAATGAGAAGTTTGAGCTCAATGCATACACAGACACAAATTGGGGAGGCAATATTGATGATAGGAAAACCACAAGTGGAGGAGCATTATTCTTAGGTAAAAGGCTAGTTACTTGGACTAGAAAGAAACAAACATGCACATCTCAGTCCACTACAAAAGTAGAATATGTGGCAGTAGCGGTCAATTGCACAAACATTGTATGGCTTAAACATCTATTCAAAGGAATGAAAGAAGAGGCAACCAAACCTGTGATACTATATTATGATAATACAAGTGATATAAACATATCCAAGAATCCAGTAATGCATGTAAAAACCAAGCATATTGCAATCAAGTATCACTATGTCAGAGAATTGGTGGAAGACAAACAAGTGAAGATGGACTACATTCACACAAAGGAACAAATTGTAGATATCTTAACCAAACCATTGCCCAAGGATCCTTATGAATATCTTAGAGGCAAGTTGGCGGTAATGCCCCTAACTCAAGCAGTCTAAAAGAAACAAAGAAGTTGCCCTGCATCAACAAGAGTAGATCATTAGAATGATGCAGAGGATGACAATCGGAGCAGAAACTCCAGATCAGTCACAAGCATGGTGACAAAGGGAGAAAACATAAGATACAAAGCTTACATTTAGCATGTTGAAGATGCTCCATCTTTGGAATTTATTTCAAAGAGGGAGATTTATGAGAAATTGATCAATGAAAGGTAAGGATATGGAGATGTATGAGACCAGTAGTAAGGATGCAGTAGTCAAGAGGGAGAAGCAAAACAAAGGATTCAGTTTGTATTAGCAAAAGAGGGAAATAGAAAATGTATATAATTTTGGTGGTAACTAAGTGATCAACTCAATCAATTGATCAGTTTGGTTTGCCATCAATGCCAAAGAGGGAGATTGTTGGAAATGATTGAAAGGATCATGAATGAAGAATAATAGAATGGGTAAAGAATGTTTTCAATCATTGTTTTGTCATTGATGTCAAACTTGCTACTTGCAGGAATGATAGTTGCTTAAGTGATCCAAATACTATCAATTGGTTGATTGACAAGGAGGAGGTAATCAATAAGATGTAACTAGAGCACCTAGAGAAAGGTTGAACTTATGATGTTGTAATGAAGTATAAGGATCAGCTAAGCTATTAATGAAATAGTGTATTGATGACATACTCTAAGAGGATAGACACACAGAGACACATCAAAGATGTAAGATTTAACTAAGTCATTTGTAAAGCCTAACTAAGTTCATTGGAGAGAGCCGAGCAAGTTCAACTTCAGTGTGAGCCGAGTGATTATTCAGGTGCTGAGTAACACAGAATCCTTCAGGTGTCGAGTATCAAAAAAAGGTAATGGATGCCTAGCAAGTTTCTTCAGGTGCCAAGCATCAGTAAATATAGTAGGATCCGAGTAACACAGAAGGTGTCGAGCATTAGTAAACCAATGATGCCGAGTTGCTGCATTGTTTGTTAAGTCAAAGATTTGCTAGATCAATAATGATAAGTTTGTTACATTGAAATTTGTGAATTAGTTGGATGATAAGGATGATGAGTAGATGTCACAAAATTTCAAGTGAACCATGCAAACCAATTCAAGTTGAATGCTAATGGATTTATCATGAAGTTTCTAGAAGAAGCAATTTGGAGGGAAAACAATATCATTTTCTCAAATCAAATTAGGATTTGAGCAGGAAATGAAGAACGGAACTTCTTTATAAGGAGTTACAAGTCAGAGATCAAAAGAGTGCATGACGAAGTTGGTTATAAGTGTGGTCATGCAAAGAAGCCAAGAGAAGGCTAGTGTGAAGTGTCAAGAAGAGGACACAGTGAGGAGTAAGAACAGAGCATCAAGACTCTGAGTTTATCAAGTGACCATAAGAGTGCATTGGCATTACGAGTGGAAGAACTCAAGGAGACAGATCTTGAAGGGTGAACAAGCTATCAGCACTACAAGGAATAAAATACAAGCAAAGAAAAGAACTAAAGAGTGATCTAAAATCGGCAAGGATAGGGTTGCAATCTATATTAGGTCAAAACCCTTCTAATACTTTATTACCATTGTATTAGATATTGATATCCTACATTGCTAGGTTAGCTTAATAGCTAGGTGGATAAGCCTCAGGAAAAGGATAGAAGATCCCTAGAAGAAGGATAAAGATATCCTCAAGAGTAGGATAAAGCGATCCTCAGGAGAAGGATAAAGAGATCCTCAAGAGAAGGAGCTTAAGGGAGGATAGGAGATCCTTAGAGAGGGATAAAAGATTCTTTTGAGAAGGTAACTATAAATCCCATGGACTTGGGTGAGCCTAATAGCTCTATGTAAATCCTTTAACAGGGTGGCATTCTAAGTTGAATGTTCTTAAGTCCTCTAACAAGGCACACTCCTAACAGGTTGTAGAAATCCTTTAACAAGGTCACATCTTACAGTGTGTAAAGCCTTTAATAGGGTAGGTCTTTAATAGGGTAGACCATCATAAGTGGTTGAAATTAATTGCACAGTTATTTTGTGGGTGTCATCCCCACCCTAGTTTTACCTTCTTATTCCTAGAGGATTTTTGGGTCACCAAAATCCTTTGTGTTATGATGTGATGCATGTTTACTTTTCATGATTGTTTAATGTTTAATTGAATGCATGATAAGAAAGTAAAAAGGATAATACTTCTAATTCACTCTCATTTTATTAGAAAGTTTTGATTGGACATTATTGGACCTTGAATAACTAATTCACCCTCCCCCCCCCCCCCCTCTTAGTTATTCTAAAGAATTCTAACAATTGCAACTGTAACACTTTCCATTGAATCTTGGTTTTCCATTTCTCCAACACTTGTTTAATGTATGCCCTATATTTATGCAATGATTACAAATAGGCCTTTTTTTCTTTCAAGCTCCTTACTGAGATGATTCACCTTCTTTTGTGTATCCTAATCTATCTTTACCTTTATATATATATTGATTTTTCTCAATCAATTGATTCATTCTTTCTTGAGATTTCATCATCCTTTCATTGGTTTTCTTTTCAATGCTAAGATTATTATGTAGTCTTGCATTTTCTGTCCTCAAGTTGATAAGCTCTTGATTTGCACCATTAATTTGATCAAACAAATCTATTTGTGAAGGGATGGTTGATGAATTTAATTGTCCTTTTATTTTATCCTTTCATTTAGAAATCTCTTCTTTTCATTGAATTTGTCCTTTTGTTCTAGGTTTTAACACATTCTAACTGATTGCATTTCTTGCTCTCTTTTTAGCCTTATGATTTCTTCATGAAGAATGAGGTTCTTTTCAAGTAAGTCTCTAGTTGTTGCATCAAATTTTTTAAAACTTTTGTCTTGACATATGTCTTCAATCTCTTCTTCAATGTATAGATTGTCATTCATTTGTGTAGCTATATCTTTTCTTCTTTGCAAGGGTGGAGAGAGTTGCTCCTTTAATATCTTGATTTGTCCCATGGCCAACTATAGATCCAACTTCTCATTCTCAATATATTTTTCCATCATTGATACCTCCATTGTCTTTGATCTTTCCTCAAGCTACTAGGATTCTGATGTGAGAACCAAATGAGCTCTAATACCAATTTTTGGAAATATAAGGTAGACTAGGTTACTAAGAGGGGAGGGGTGAATCAGGAACCAATAAAATATTTAAAATTAATCCACAAATTAAACCATCATCATATAGTCTAATCTAGTTGCATGCATGAAAGAATGAAAGCAATAAAAAATTTATAACACTTTGACATAATATTTGGTTACCTAGAGACCTTCCAAATAAAAAGTAAAATTGGGGTGGGGATGATACCCACAAGCTTTAGTACTATAGTATAAAGTTAGCCTATTAAGGCTTACAATTGATCACTTCTGATGATTTGCCCTTTGAGGAACAATAAGGAATATTATTCCACCTTGTGAAAGGATTTTACAAATATATAATGAATTATGCACTTTGTTAGGAGATTTATCATAAGACTGTTAACCCCATCTTGTTAAAGGATTTGACTAATGCACCTATTATGATGAATCAGTGGTTGAACTCTAATTTTCAACTCTTATTTGTTGAATGAGACTCCTTGAATTACAATAATCACCTTACTATGATAGATAATTCTTTGCTATCCCTTATACTACTTGTAGCCTTCTTCAATTTGCACTCATCTACTTCTTACTTATTTGCATGCTTATTGTTTTGATATGATATAATACATCATATATATACCAATTCACTCCATTACCATCTAGAGTCAACTACAATAGCAATTTCATCATAATTCACTAAGTTGGCCCACTAATATAACTTAGGTTCTAAAGAAAACTCAGTGATGTTCTAACACTCACCAAACACTATCAACACTCGTCAAACTCTGGCACTTGGTTGATGTTGAATCTTAGTCCATACTGATCACTTCGAGTAGTAGGAACTCAATCAACACTATATGACTTAGTGAACACTAAGAAACTTGATATATGTAAAAATGCTTGGTTGACACTACATGGCTTTATCAATACTAACTTCATTCACTTCATTAATACTACAATCTCAGTAGATACTAATAAACTTGATTAACACTAGAGAGCTCGGTTAACACTAAAATGTTCATCACTTACACTAGAAGGCTCGGTAGACTATGCTATGCTTAGGTAAGATTGAAAACTACCTCAGATGCTTGGTATTGTTCATAAATCTCATCATGAACAATAGTTCAAATTATTTGCTCAGTAGCAACTGAAACACTTGGTTAACACTACTAGAAGTATGGTAAGCTCGATAGCAATTATAGAGCTCAATAGTAATGAAACCAACTAACTAAGTGTTAAGTCACTAATAGAAAAATGATTTGACCATAAGGTCAACATGTCTACACAAAATAATAGGTCTAAATGAATTTATGGCTTAAAAAGTACAGTTACACTAAAAAGTGAAGACAAAAACTCAAAAAATAGGAAAATGGTAGAACAAGGTATGAAACTAAAAATTACACACTTGTACACACACACGTGTGCAATTGCATTGTGTTTATAGGCTATGGAGAATGGAAGGTTGGAGGAATGAGTGGGGCATGTTTGCACCTATGCAGGTGTGCAATTGCATATTGTGGAGATGGTGTAGCAGTGTGTCCTGATCTATTAAGGAGGTGTGCACATTGTGCACCTTGCACGCATATGTAGGTCAATAATATACACAATTGTGTATATTTGATACCTTGCCAAGGTTTGGGAGCAAAAGGTTGTAGAGGTCATAGAGGTCAGGATGTGCGCAAGTCTATAGTCAAAGAGGCTAATTATTAGAATGAGCACATATTGGGGCCCTTTATAGTGTTTATAAGTAGGAAAGAAACACACACTAGGGAGCTACACATGGTGTATAAGAGCAAAATGTGTGTGGTCCACACCTCCACATTTTCACAATAAAAGGAACAACCATCTCATGCATAGTTGTTCATGTACACAAGGTGTACACTTTATACTTTGCAAACAAGTAGTTTTTTTACCATCAAATTTGGGTGGCATGACCCTTTTCCAACTATTGGACCCAGTCATAGTACTCCTTCTCCTTGAGGAACCTTGGAAGAAAACTTGTTCTAAAGAGCATGTTCCCATGACCTAAAATAAATAAAGGGAGAAAAAAGGGGGGTTCCAATTTTTGAAGTCAAATATGGGGTGTGTTGTGAAACCACAACATCATCCTACCCAAAGTGAAGGGATTATGGTACACTATAGTGCTTACCCTAGAGATATATTATTATAGCTATTATAGATCCTTATGTTTTGAGTTATTAAGATATTTAATAGATGGATCTAGGTTATGGATAGAATATTATTTGTTAATAATTGTGTTCTCTATGTTGAAATTAGTTTCTTTAATGCCTGAATTAATCTTTTATGATTATGGTTATGATTATATTTTGGTATAACCCTAATAAACCATTATGTCTTGTATATACTCTACTAGGCATGTTTTCCAGATGAGGGGAGATAGTTGTAGTCACTCATGTTGGAGATATATACAATGTTACACTACTTCTTCCTTGTATGTTAATGTTTGTAAATATATGTGTGTTTGTGTGTATTTTTGGTTATTGTTTTTGTGATGTAGGGAAAAGAAAGTACTAAAAAATGACTCCACCTAGAGACACAAATCTGAGTGTACCTCAAAATCCTCAAAAAGTGGTTGATTTGGAGATGGTGTCAAAATATACACATAGAAAACCCTTCACATTTTTAGATGTTGTTCAATCATGTACAATCTCGTGCGTGGATTTGATTATCTTTGATTTGATTAGTCTTAATATTTGGTCATTTAGATTTATGTTCATGTTTATGGGATGTTGTTTTTGATGTATGTTTACCTTCCATTTGTATTTTTATATATGTATTAGTATTCATATATGGGTGCACAGATATATGTATACATGTATATATTTATTTATTCATGTGTATGATAGTTATTCATAACTATATTTAATATGTGATTCTCACCATACATGTTGTTATTTTAAAAAATAAATAAAATGGCTAAGTTATATGGAAAGACAATAATAGGTTTAGGATAAAAGGGTATTTATAAAATTAAAATAAAGCCTAAGTACCTGCTCCTATGATTTTCTCCTATTATCACACTCTTACTATCTCTTTCTATATCATGACAAGGAAGGGAATGAAACTCAAGACCATGTGCTTGTGAGTGGATCCAAGTTCCCTTTGTGGTGAATGTGTTCTTTCTCTATTCAAGTTACCATTTGTGCTCTTGTAGTAACTTTTTTATCATAATGAGATAGTAGAGAAATCTTCTTTAACAAGGTCTCTTTAACTAGTTAACATGGAAACTTAGTAATAATTTTGTTATTTTATGTTTCCTTTAATATGGGCCTTGGTTTGGGGTCTTATTTCTTAAACATGGCAATATTTTATCTCCTTAAATTTTTCTCATTATCTCTCTTTATTTTACTTAATGTAATCATGCGGTATACAATATACTTTGCTAAAGTAAGGGCTAGATGTACCATCCTAAAAATTAACCACCCTTAATAAGGTTCTCACTTTAGTCCATTTAACAGGTTTTCATTCTTGCATTTATTTTGTTCTCTCCTAATAATCATTGGGCTCTTAGATCAACATTATAAGTCATGTGTTGATTCAATTTATTGTATACTTAAACTATGTCTTATTTCTAAGTGTGCTCCTCTATTTTTTCTTTCAATCAAATACATTATTTCATTGCGTATATTTTATATCTTCATTTGTGGTCTTCATGACCTATCATTGCCTCTAAATGAGTTGTACCTAAAAATCTTAAACCATCTAACTTTTTGGCACCCAAAACCCAAAGTTGATCCATGATTGGTGGGTATAGGTTCATGATAGAATTTCATGCTAGGATATGGGTCTAATGGAAATAGATCCTTTAGGATTGAGGTCCAATTTTAGCTCAAGGCTTTTATTAGGGTATTTGTAGGAAATTTCATCATGTGGTGGACCTAACTAAGTTTTAACCCCCAAGAATATGTATTGAGAATGTAATTCGCCATATCAATCCTCATTTTGAAATAAATTACGATGTATTATTAGGAATAATAATTCACTATACAATTTTCATGCATTCATTATAAATAATCAATCAAGCAATTAAGTGATTAGATTTCAAGAAGATTCTTGAGGTCTTCAAACACTCAAGTATTTAGTTCACCGAAAAATTACAAAAAACTAAACATACATGATATAATTTTTTATCTTTCTAGAGATCAAGATATTAAATTAACATGTAAGATCATATATAAAGAAGCATTACAACTTCAAGGTATGAGGTAATTTTATTTCATCTTTCCTTACGTCATTTCCTTTCATATTTAGGGTTGAATCCTAAATAAGTGTTTGATTGAGGTTAAATCATTTAACCGACCTTCATCCCCATTTTTATTTGTGTACAAATAAGTTTATGAATTTGTTAGATTAAATTTAAAAGAGATTGGAAAATCTCAAAAAAATACCTAAAAATTTATTCCAAAATGCTAGATACATAATTTTATTTTCATTCTATAGTTAGGGATAATGTGCATACCCTCCATATCCAACACAAATTTGGTAGAGAGTTAGGTTATAACATTTGGGTCTTAGATCTATATTTATAGATAAATGCGAGATCCTAATTTTTAGAAATTAGATATGTAGAAGCACAATCTATTTTTGATTTCGTAGTGCACCCAAACCCTCCCTAATCTCTCTCTATATCTACTTTTTAATCAAATTAAGTAAATTACTAGTTTGATTATTTTTATTATATATCTCCTTTTTAATTCTATTAAGTAGTTTCAATCACATAATGATCCTAAAATAATTGATATTGTATTAGTATCCTTCTTATTAAGTGGTGTAATGCCCCACCCGTAGATCCTTGGAAATAAGGATAAAATATTTTTTTTTTTAATAATTACATAATAACATGTATACACCAATCATAAGGTCATAATGGAAGACATAAGCAAGTAACCAACTATCTCCTATTTTTCACTACCTACCAACACTTACTTTCCACCTATGTGGATTAACCAAAAAAAGTTTGTTCTAGTAGTCATATTAACATTAGATATGATGTTCATTTTAAAGCTCAAATACATGTCCATAGGTTATTAAGCCATACAAGTTCATTTTTCATATTAAAATGTATAAGGAATAAGATAACATCCAAAAAAATCCCCAAAATAACCAATAGGTGATTTGTGTTGAATAAGGAAGAGGCAAATCTTAAACAAGTACACAAACCACCAAGTCACATCCTCCAAACAAGACAAGAATTGCCTATTGTTTGAGGAAATATAATTATCTATCAACATCACACAATAAAAATCTAAGAGGCATGAAATAAGCTAGTGAATGTTATGTGATACTTATACAATATAAGTCCTAGACTAAGAGTGATCACCTTATATATCACAAAATAAAACTCTATATGGCATGCAATACAAATCTAATTTGCATACATGAAATAAAAGGTATTATTTCATCATATAATTTTTTTCCTTAAATGGGTATGGCCAAGTACCTAGATTATATGCAAAATACTAGATTAAAACAAAAGATAAATCTAACCTCCACACTAGGGTGTACTTAATACAAGAATCTCAAGGAAAAAACACTTGATATCATCAATATTTCAAAGTAATATAATGAGTACATCAAAAATTTCTACCAAATACAACCCTATTCCATCGCAATGATAATACAACATAAAGATAAATATGTTTATCAAGATAAAACATAAACCACAAGTAACATATTTTTGATTAACACTAAAGGATGTAAGTGAGCATCAATATTGAATCCCTGAGCTAGAAGAAGTTTTCCTTGTATTATGATCCATAGTAGTGGTATAATTAGCAACACCTCCCAACCATGTGGACCCCTGAGACCCACCCCATTATGTTCATGTAGATAGAAACAAAACCATACATCCATCTAAACAAATCTTAATAGGGTTACACAGATGTTAATTATTGCATGACAAAAACTCAATGATAATGCAAATAATTTAGTATTATACCATCTTAAAATGGATGCACTTGCATTTTAAGAACTTTTAGCACCCTTTTCAATAATTCATCTCTCAGAACATCAATGAACTTGTACTCAATGTCTCTTTTTCTCCTCTCCTCTTCCATTTCACTATTCTTTTCTATATCTCTCCATCCAACATGGTCTTTTAGGTGTCATTTTGCTATTCTTTTGGCCATATCAGTTGTTCTCTTCCTACCCTCTCCTAGCACTTTTTGTGGTCTATTTAACTTGTCCTCTAAGACTAGGTCAACCCAGGTTGACCTATTCCTCTCAAGTCGACTTAGTCTGAGACTGGGTCCACCCAGTTCAACCTAGTCCCTAGTAATTGTGGGGTTCAAGGTCTAAAAGTCCTCAAGTTCACCAATTATTTAATTCTACTCCATCATTAGCCTAAGTTGTTTTCCCACACAAAAACTAGTATAAAAGGAGACTTGGTTGCTCATTTTCATATCTCATCTCAATCACTTCTATATTAATTCAAGCTATTTCTATCAAGTGAAGATTCTTGCCTTTTACATTCGAGGAGTTCGAGCATTCAAGCATTCAAGCAAGAAAGTTTCTTCAAGCATTCAAGAATCTTTTGTTAGAATTTCCTCTTCATGATATAGCATATTGTTGGCCATTAAGGGAGGATATCTTCATTGAGGCATTCATTATCTTCTTCATTGATGTACATGTACATCTATCACTCCATGATGTGGTTATGGTAGATCTATTTCAATTGTGGAGATATACTACCTCCTTCATAGTGAATTTGAGATCTACAATACAACACATTTACAAATACTCAAACAAGCTAAGCGAAAAGAATCAAATATCTGGAACCAACAGTTTGCAATATTTTTGGAATCATCAATTTTGGAGTCACGGACTATGTCAACCTAGTCATAGGACATCCTTTCAAGTTGACCTAGTCCTTTAGTCTCAGATTCTAGGAAATTTTTTAAGTTTTGTTCTTTTTGTTGTTTCGTTCCAAGTTACAAAGATGGAAATTTTGAAAAGATTCAAACCAAAAATTTCTTGAGGGAAAACACATCTTCCTCTATGCATTTTAAGGTGAGTCTTTCATAATTCATTTCCTTTCATATCTTTATCTAAGATTTTCATCTTAATTGGGTTGATTGTATTCACATAGCATCTAGATTTACATTATCTCAGTAATTAGTCCAATTCTACTTTCACATTATCCTATTAAGGCCCTAAGAGAGTGTATTTATTTGCATTTCATTCCTCTTTACAACCCAAATTTATTATTAGCACCCTTCTCCCTTTGGGCCCTAGATAATATAATTTGGATTATAAGTGGAATCATACTTGGAAATGCCCCTCTTTCCCTCAAATGTATTTTGAATTGCTTGGTGCCCCTTAAAGTGGAAGTCTATATCCTATTAAAGTACTTCTATCTTACTACCAAACATTTTGGTGAACCTGACACCGTCTACTCTTTCCTTTGTGGTGTTAAATCACTTCTTTTTCATTTTATTGGGTATTTACCTTCTTTTGGTGAAAACATCTCCTTACCCTCCTTTTTTCTTAGAGTTAGGTTTCTTTATCTCTTCTTTTTCATTTTCATTCCATGTTTAGATCTAGCTTCCATGCATTTAACTCATGTTGCAAAACTTTATTAAAGCATTTTTTAACCATTCCTTTATCCCTTTTTTTCATAAAACAACATTCTCCTTTAAGATGTGTTTCCCTAAAAGGAATCAATCTAGGGTATATGATATAGTGCCACCTGCATTTGATTTCCATAAGTCACCATGATGGATGCTACCTTGATGATCTTGCCTTGTGAGTGATTGTGATTGAGACTCGTGAATGGTCTACACCCTTGGGGTGTTTTATTTATGTTATTGTATCAACTGGATTAATTTAAGCTTATGCTTGATCTATAAGACTATGGTGCATTTTATGGTTTCACTAAGGTTTGTGCCAGTGCTTACCTGGATTGATGTGGCATCACGACATTGTTCTATGATTTCCCTGAGATGTGAATAGAGGTTACACTATGTATTATTTATCTTGTTTCACTTGACTAGGTTCTTACAGTAGTATTTAGTCATGTGTTTGACGATGTTGACTTATGTGTTTATTGTGCCTTAATTACTATTGAGTAACTAGTTATGATTTCCATTATTAAATTCCTAGAATAATTAGAAGTGAGATATCCATATTAGATTTATAGAATTATGTGATACACATATTTACCTTAATTATTTTAGTAATTTATGAAAATGGGTTATTTAAATTATTATTTTAATGAAATTAGTTAGATACTTTAAATACGTGATTTTGTGTAAGTGTTGCTTCGGCTATTATTATTGTGCATCTACACTTGATTGTGTTCATTTATTGTGTAAGATTTATATCATTGACAATGGCACGTGGAGTTATTGATAAGACCTTTCAAGATGAGCCAATGTCATCCTTATGTGGGTGATGTATCTTTTATTACTATTTTTACCCTCCGGTAATTGCTAAATCCAAATTCACAATGCATTATGTGATTGGGCTTGTGAGCGTGTTCGTGCATTTAGGAATCCGCAATTGCTAGGAAAAATATTATTTTAATGGCTTCAAGGGAGTTTAATTATTTAATCTAATCTTTATTTTATTGTGAGCTAATTTGTTGAAGTTGAATTCCAATTTAATTAGAAGCACCTATTTTAATTTAGGTGAAGAGTGTCAATTAGATTATTTAATTTAAATAATATAATTTATATGTCACTTTGCAAAAGTACATATATTGGCTAAAAAAATTGTTTATTCTCACTTCTCACTTCTCTATTTCATAGTTTTGGAAGAAATTACTCAAAACCCTCTTGTGAAAATTTTGAGTTTTTCTTGTTATGAGAGTTCGGCTTGGCAGATCGTCACGAGATCAGTCTCATTGGATTTATATCAAGATTGCTCCACCATGCCAATGATTTTATCTAATTTGGTGTCTTTGCAATAAGCATGATGTATCTCCCCCAATCTTAAATGGTTGACCATCCTCGGGAAACAAGGAGAGGTTGGGTATGAGTGTTGCATATATAATAATCAATATAATATAAGAAATATTAACAAAGTTAAGAGATAAAATAATGGAAAATAAAATGTGATTATTTTACCAACATGTATGTCCATGGATGCCAAGGTCTAGAAGCCAAAAGATCACTACAACTATGAAACTTGTTCAAAGAAGGAACCAAGGATTGTACTAAGAACTGCAACACCACAAAATGTTTCCAATTGACATGAAACACTAGACAGTAGACCACCAGAAGGAACCAAAAATACTAACTAGAAGGTATGTGACATAAAAGATCACCACCGGTAGGAAGTAATATAGAGCATACTAAAGGGAGTGGGAGCCATTTTCCATAGTGTCTCAACTAGATGTCTAGCATATACTATAGGTGATCAAAGTCATGGTGATCACTAAAAATTGAAGCACAACACAAAGATACATTAGATGCAAGAAACAGTAAGATAGAAAGAGCCAAAGAAGAAACTGTCTCTAAAAAATGGTTAGCTCAACCTAATTATTGCATTTTCTTGAACATTAATTCTTTTTTCTCTTTTTTTTTAAAATTTTGATAATAATAAGTGACTGTTGGAAATCCAAGTTTCAATCCCTCACTACTTAATGGTGCTATAAAAATAGTTTTCACCATTAAGAATTTATTTTTAAGTTAATATTTGTCTAGAACCAGTTTTCATATATTAACTGGCCAACAATGTCTGAAGGTTTTAATTGTTGGATCTTTTATTTATTTTTTTCATTTTTTTTGAGTAACTACATAGAATGACCAAATAAATAAAAATCCTTATATGCAAAATGAAGAATAATATGATCAAAAACCTGAGTTATTTCCATGTTCTGACAAAAGGCATTGGTAAAACTGGATTGCATAATGAACTTGAAATGATGACCAAGAAGAACTTGAACATGATAGCTACTTTTCCCACAAAATAAATCTTGATCCATGTATCTCATTACACTTATTATGGAATCTTCTTATAGAAATTTGGAACACAAACTGACACACTTGGTAAAAGAATTACTCATAATGATGATAGTTCTCAAAAGACATATTGGTCTATAATGACACAAAATGAAGATATGTTATCTTATCTTGGTAAGAATAAGAGGTATCCATTGCATGAAATAACGCACCATTACTAAAGACTAGGTGGTAGAGTGAAAGACCAATTGTAGTCACCAATGTGTCCATAAAACTAGAGGCAAATAGAGACATATCTCTAGGAAGGAATGTGATGATCTAAAATATTCCCAAGACCCTTATGTATGTCTTCAAGTTGTCTCTGGATGTGTAGCTCTATAAAATAACACTAAAAGATTTGTTAATCTCATAGACCAAGTTACAAACAACCATGCTCTAGTTAGCTTGGAAAATCCAAGACAGAGTGTTACTTAACACTCACACAAAGAAACATTACTAACTGATATCATCTCACCACAATAAGAGACTTGTAACCACATTCTCAAGACTAGGCATATCAATTATAATAGAAAATATCATCTGTTCAATAACTCTACCATTTAGTAGGAAAATTATTTTTGCAAATGATATGTAGAGTTATTAATATAAACATAGACTTAATAATAATAAAATACAAATAAATAATTGTGTACATATATTATCAAGGAAAATAAACACAAGAACACATACCTTGAATGGGTTGAGATCTCACATGTGGAGTTTTACTAGAATGACGAATGAACAATTAATGAAGGTTTATTGGAAATCAATCAAGAACCAAAAAATTGAAGAGATTCCTCCCAAACTTAACTTCATGCTGCAAGGTCATGAGATCATTAAGATAATCCAAAGAATGAAATAAAGTAAGTAACACATTTAATAATTTGTTCAATTTTAGTCGATTTCAAGAACTTGTTGGATTTCTCCTTAATATTATGTTACAAAAGAAAAGACATTCAAATCATCCAAGAAATCAAGAAATTGATCTAGCAACTATTATCAATGAGTGATAATCTTAAGATACAAGAGCCAAGAATGAGAAGAATAGATATTAATACTTTGATTCTTATTAAATGTATGAATCATCCATATGTAACATATTTTATTTGGTCAGTAATGCATTTAAATCCTTATAGATCCCTTTAATTAGTTGGACCCAAATCAATAAGTGTGTGAGGAATACACATTTTTGGCATAGGCATTCCAAGATCTTGATGTTTGAATATTAAATTATTTTTTAAGAATAGATCTTGTAAGATATCATTTGGTATCACATACAATACTTGAATCATTAAGGTATACAATATATCATCTTTTAGTGCATGATTAATTCCAACACACATAGATATATTTTCAATGTTGAAATCATAATGGTTTATTTCCTTATCTATTTGAAATATCTCAAAAAAATTTGATTTAAGAAGTAGATAAGAAGAACTAAATTGATGGGTGATAATTTTATCAATGTGTTCATCTAGTGCTTCTAAACAAAAATGACATTTTTTATCCATATCACCAATTTCAAGCACATTTATAGAATGTAAAACGATCACCAATATATCATCATTATATGCAGTTGGAACCGCCTTATTATAGGATGTTTTATTACAAATTGTGAATTCCATTGGTGGATATGTTGGGGTGGATTTTGAATGAAATTAATGGAATAAAGATAAAAGAAAGGGTTGTATTAGATATAGAGTAGGTGAATATGTGCCAGATGAGAATAATGGAGATGGTATAATATAATATGGATATACAATTTGTTGTGAGCATGCATGATTATATTCATTGTGCATATTACATGGAAAATTATGTTTTGAAGAAACATCTTGTACTCGCAATGTAGAAGAGTGATGATTCATACCTCGATCTTCTTGATTTATTCTTTGAAAATTTTCACTAGTTATAAAAAATACTTTTCACTTACATCATTAGCATGGTGAGGCTAACAAAGATCTTGTACTTCATTTGCCATGTATTCTTTTTTGTTTATGCATATGAATTTATTACTTTTCTTATAACAAATAGAACAAAAAATGGTTAATACGTCATTCTTAAAATTACATTGTTCTAAAAATTCATCAATTATATCATCTTATTCAGACATAGAAATAACAATTGGACATACCTATGACAATGGAAGATCAAGATCATTTAAGTTGTATTCATTAGGTAGAGAGCATGTAAAAACATCACCTTTGGTTGATGCAATACCTCCACTAATTATTGTTTTCAAATTTGATGTCTTTAGACTTGATGCAGGAGCATCTTGGGTGTAAGAGCAATCTTGCATCACCCAAAAATATTTTATTTTCAGTCTTTTCTATTTTAATAAGGACTAGTAGACAGGGTGGTTACTATTTATGGGAACTTGTTATTTTTAGCAAGTTTTTCATATGAGCTTGGAATGTTCTCATTTTCTACAAGGAGGTTCATTTTAGAGTTGTAAGCCTACCATAAAAATCTCATTGCTGTAGCTTAAGTATCGGAGAAGTTATTGTGGATTTTTGGTGGAAGCATTTGTAGAAAAATCTTCAAGCTCACCATTGGAGGCCTTAGAGTGCTTGGATGAGGTCAAAAAACTCGACGGAAGGGCACTTGTGCTATTCTAAACTTTTAAATCAGGAGCTAGCATTTTGGAAAAGTGGTAATAATAGCCAATCAGAGAAACGGTTTGAGAGTTATGGCCTTTCAAAGTTGGGCTACTCGAAATTCCTAAAATAATTATCAAAGTTGTATTTGGCCAACTCTATATGTATTGTTAGGGTCTATTGGCCCTAGGTATTAAGTTTCAATATCTAGAACCTACTTAAGTGGCATAAAATTGCCTATTTAAGAAGGGCCTAAACATTGTCTAGGATAGCTCTCAGGATGATAGTCTGCAACTTGTCTTGCAAATTACTGTAATAAAGGCACCCATGTGGGTTAGCAAATTGTACTTGTGAATTTTGTAATTTTGTATTTTCAACACAAATAAGAAGTCCATATTTTGTTCTTGCATTTGCTATCATTTCTATGTTTCTATTATGGTTTAGGGTATTAAGGGGAGCACCCTTCATCAAGTGGTATCAGAGCTAGAGTTCTTGAGTGTGTGGATAGATCACCAACTATGAGGTAGTTCACACCAGGACTATGGTTTGGGCTGAGTGTGTAGACAAATTTCCATTTGTGATGTAGTTTTCACTAGGGCTTTAGTGGAAGCACGGAAATGCCTCCACAAAGAAAGCGTGGTAGAAGAGTTGTAGGTGTTACACCTGAGGGTTTTTGAGCCCTCCAAAGACAAATGCATGCATTGGAAGAACAAATGTGTAGAGGAATGAATCTTCCCATAAGAGATGAAAGAAAGGATGAGGATGAATTAGAAGAAAATGTTGAATCAGAGACAGTTCTAAACCCAAAGGAAGAGAGGCTTTTTAGGGCCATCTCCAAGATTGGAAAAAGACCTAAGTTTGAGGTTCCCACATTTTTAGGAAATCTTAACCTAGAGGAGTTGATTGATTGGATCAATGAACTGGAGGAGTACTTTGAGTATGAAGATATTGATGATCCTGATAGGGTCAAGTTTGTGAAGGCAAAACTGAAGTGACATGCAAAGATTTGGTGGCAAGAGGTTCAGTTGAAGTGAAATAGAAAGGGAAAGGACAAAATCACCAGATGGGATCATATAATAGCTAAACTAAAGCGGCAATTCATTCCCATGGATTATGAGTGTGATCTATTGAAGAAGATGCAAGGAATGAAGCAAGTAGGAAAATATTTTCAAGAGTATACTGAAGAGTTCTATCGAGTTCTCATTAGAACTGGTCATGCAAAAGCTGATAAGAAGAAAGTTGCTCATTATCCTAATGGGTTAAGGCCAAGTATTCAAGATGAGCTAAGTATGGTTTGAATGAATAGTATTGAGGAGGTATACCAATTTGGCCTAAGAGTCGAGGAGAAACTGAACAAGAAGTTTGACAACAAGAATAACAGAAGAGGTGTTGGTCTCAGATTGGTTTTGATAATTGAGTGTCAACACACTTAAGAAATTTACTAAGTTCATGTCAAGCTAGTAACATATGTCAAGCATAATATGTATAGATGTTGAGTAAATCAAGTGTTGAGTAAATAGTAAGTGTCGAGTAGTTCAAGTGTTGAGTAAATACACGAAGCCAAGTAGTCCAAGTGCCGAGTGAACAGTAGATGCTGAGAAAGTTCAAGTGCCGAGCCAGATAGAATTATAGTATGTGTTGAGCATTAGTATTAACAAGTGCTAAGTAACACAAAATTGACCTATTTGTTTGTAATGGCACAAATAACTATGTAAAAAAAAATTGAGCCAACATATGGATAGATCTCAAAGCTTTGAAGATAAGATCGAATCAATTTGGATTCCCTATGTGATCAACATGCAACCAATCAAAAAAATGGAAGAAATTGAGCAAGAAAAATGGATGAATCTTAATCATAAATTCATACCTAACCCTAAGCTACCAAAGTCTTTTTAAAGGGAGACAAAGCCCCATAATTTAGTATGAGAGAGAGAGCATTAGAGAATGCATGTGAGGGGGTGATACTAACAAAGATTTGAAGGAAGTGAAAGGGGTGAATTGATCAATACATTCAAGATGACTTAGAAGAAGGAAAAAATTGTAGAATCAATTATCAGAATAGAGGATCGAAGTTACAAAAATTTCATATCACAACAAAAGGATCAAGAAGGACTGAATTGGGATCTAAAATCAGCAATATCAGATTATAAGTGTATCAGATCAAACATTCTATTGTACTTTCTAACAACTGTATCAGCAGGATGAAATCCTTTGTATTAAGGTTGACTTAACAGTCATTGTGAAATCCTTTAACAAGGTGACATTCCAAGTGAGTGTTCTAAAGTCCTTTAACTAGGCACACTTTTAACAAGGTGTTAAAATCCTTTAATAGGGTGGGATCTAAAAATCCATTATAAGCTTTTAATAGGGCAGGTTTTTCACAGGGCAAATCATGAGAATGGTCAAATCATGTAACCTTAACATGTGAACTTTATTGCTACAATAGTGAAGAATTGTGGGTGTCATCACCACCCTAGTTTTACCTTCTCATTGGAGGGTTTTTGGGTAATCATATTTGTTGTCAAGTGTTTATGTGGAAGCATTTATTTTACATGCTATTTCATTATGTTTATGCATGCATTATTTTAAAGATAAAAGTTTTATTTGTTAGAGATTAGTACTTCTGATTCACCCCCCCTCCCCCCCTCAGAAATATACATTTCCCATTTGTATTTCCAACAATTGGTATCAAAGCTAAGTTCTCATCAGGAGAAGCCTTATAGCTTGGAGAAAAGATTTTGAGATCGAGGTTTACAAGTTGGGAAAGACCATTGAGAATCAAGAGATTGAGACACATCTCTTACTACAACAACTGAATGAAGCTAGAGATGACTTGATAAGTTCACTAAAGAGAAGGAAAGAGATTTCTATGGTCAAAAATGGCACACAATACAAAGAGATTGACACCACTGAGTTATTTTAGATGGTAACTCCTATGAATTTGATGCAGCAATTGTAGATCTCATGGACAAGAATAGATCACAAGCTGAGGAAATCAGATATCTCAAATTGGAGCAAGAATCACAAGCTATATTGTTATGTGAGGTGACTGAGCAAAAGAAGAAAGCTATAGAAGACAAGACCATGATTGAAGAAGACAAAAGATTTTTTTCAAATATATTGGAAGAAAAGTTAGTAGAGATATCTAGGATCTCAAACATGCAATTTGACACCCTAAGTCAAATGATGAATGTTCATCATGAGTTGAATGTCAAGAACATTGAGATAACTACATTGAAGTTACAAAATGAACAATTGTAGAATGACTTGAAAAGAGAGAAGGAGTTTTCTGAAATTTTCAACAAGCCAAATGAAGCCATCAAGTACTTTGAGCAACTACTAAAATCCCCTAGATCCAGTAAAGACACATCATGATTAGGCTACACAAGCACTGAAGAGGAAGAATCATCCAAAGCTTTTGAGGAAAGAAACAATAAAGGTAAGAACTCTAAACCTACTTGTCATCATTGTGGAAAGAAAGGACACATAGCTAATGTTTGCAAGAGCAAGAATAATAGTCAGAATACTAAGCCTAAGAACATGATTCATTTCACAAGTGCAACAAACAAGGTCATCGGGCACATGAATGCAAAGCAAGAACCATGCATGCACCAAAATTTGAAGGACACTACTACAATTGTCAAAAGTTTGGACACAAAGCCTTTGAATGCAGATCCAAGTCCACATAGTCATCAAACAAGGAAAGAAGCTACGAAAAATCCTATAATTGGGATTACAATACATGACATAGCTATCATTATTATCAAGAGTATGGACACATCCCTGAGAATTATATAAGAACACACTTCAGTGGTAGCTACAATAGGTGGTTGAGTCAAACTACATGCTTCAGTTGTTTGAAGACTAGTCATATCAGCAAGCATTGCCCAACAAGGTCAAAGGCACCTAACTCAGAGTTCAACAAAGGAAAAGGCATGGTAGATGTTGAGCACATCAGAGGAGAGATGAAAAAAACATGGATGGAAGAAAGAGGGATGTAGCACATCAAATGAAGGGATCGCTTCACCTGAAAGGTCAAGTGATCACAACAAACTAAGCAAAAGGAGGTATGTGGAAATAATATTTAAATGCTTCATCATACATTAGTTCCAAGATTAGTTAGTACTGAAAAAGGGTTAATTAGCATGAATAAAGACACAAGTCAACAAGGAAAAACCAAGGTTGAATCTTTAAGTTTTTCATCTTATTGTCAAGTGTGAAAAGTTCTCTTCAATTGCTAAGTAAAATTCCAGTGTGTGTCGAGTTGTCAGCCAAAATAAGTTAAAGCTAAGTCAATGGTATCTACAGAGTGAAGAAAATTCTTGTTGGATCTGAGTAAGGGTAATTCTAATAGTTGTTGAGTGATGAAAAATCAATGGATGCCAAGCAAAGAAAAAATTGTATACAAGTCGAGTCTACAGCTCTACATGCACCATGCATTAAATGCGATGTTTTGAAAAGGTATAAGGTAGATTTTTGCTCATTTTTTGTCATTACAAACATAGAGCAAGAGCTACTAGAGAAAATAAGTGATTGATGAGTAAAGATTGAAGTATTTGCATAGATTCTAGTAATGATCAAGTATCATTCCGTCAATTTAAAGGTATTATTCATGTGCCAAGTTATGCAGTTATGCAGTTTTATATTTGTTGAAACCCTAGTTTGCAAAATGGCCTCTACCTCTAGAAATCCTAAGGATAAGGAACCTTTTGAAGTCTAGTTGGTTAGTAATGAGGTTAAGCAACTTGACTTTAAGGCTATTCCTAAGGTTGTATACAAAAATGACCCAGCAAGTGCATTATCAATCATTTCACCCAAGGTCATAATGATTCAGGATGTAAGAAAGTGTTATAACTACAAGATTGGAGGAATTGGAGACATGGAATTCATCAAGCATATGATAAACTATGTGAGAATGGAGTGTTGAAAGAAGAATTCCAAATTGTAGAAAGAAAGGGACTAACCCATGCCCTAGATTTCCCCACTATCTTTAAGACTGAATGGATAAGAATTGTCTTGAGTAGAATTAATGATGGATTCCTATGGCTAGAAAGAGGACCTATCAAACTATCAAAGAGGATTGTGCATAGGGTTACAGGATATCCAACCCTAGAATGGCCAAAAACCCTAAGAAGTGACTCTAAAGAAGCAATTAAGAAAAATATAGGGGCAAAGTGGAATAAGAGAGGAATGACCATTGATACCATCAAGGATCCACTTCTTGAATTTATAGTGAGGGACATATCTCACAAATTCTATCAGTCAAGCCAACTAAATAATGTTCCATGTATTGTAGTTGATGTAGGATATAAGATTGTGAAGAAAGATCATACTTATGATCTAGTAGAGTTACAATTGCAGCAAATCATTGAGGACTTAGGAGCAATAAGGAGATCTAAAAGTGCTCAATGCAAATTTGGTTCAATTTTGATATGCATATTCTTTTATGTTCAAAATGATTTTCCCTCTTTTGGTAAGGTAGGATGGAAGACCAATAGGTCTATAGCTATACAAATAAATGAGTACATTGAACAAATGGGAGACAATTTTGAGTCAGTGATGACTAGATATTTTGAGTATTTTAAGCAATCCATTGAACAAAGGCTCAGAATTCCAATTTCCCTGGTGGAGAAGTACTACAATAATATATGTTTCTTGGTAGAAATTGATTACACTTTTATCCAGGTTGTAGTACCTAGAGTAAGATGGATAAGGCCTTTGGGGTATGAAATCAACATTGATGAGGCATCAGATACCATCACTACACTACTTGTAGAGGAAGTTGACAAGATAACAAAAATATTTGGTAATTGTGATGTTGTCAAATCTAAGGTTGAAATGGAGTTGAAAACTGCCTCAACTCTAAAAAAGGATAATTGGTAAAGAAGCTTAAAGCCAAATTTGGTGAAGGAGCTAAAGGTGAAGATGATGATAATGATGATGACAAAGAGGAAGAACAAGAACAGGGCCAAGAACCTCATTCCCTAACCCAAGGTATGGGTGAAGATGCTAAAGAAGAAGGTGTTAAGGAGGAACAAGCCAAGGAAGCACTAGCAAAACAAGAATCAAAGAAGAGAAAAGCTAAGACACAGCCTATAACTCAGCTAAAGGGTAAGAAGATTGCCAAACCAAACACTACAAAGCCTATTGCTCTAGCCATAAGAGCAACCACAAGGACCACCACTCAAAAGGCTAAGGAGCAAGTAAAAGAGAAGAAGAAGGCTACTAAACAACAACGTCCTATGCACAAGAAATTAAGGAGAAAATATGTTGCACTACCTGAATCTGATGATGAAAGGATTGAGTCAAAATACACAAGCTAGTTCAAAGTGGTAAGTCATGCTCCCAAGTCTGATATTGAAAACATTTGTGATAATATTAGGGATAATGTAGACTTAACTGGTTTGAAAAATATTGATTTCAATAAATTAAGTAGAGAAGATCAAAATAAGGTTGAAGAATCAGTGTATGCAATGATGGCAAAATTCAAGAATACCCCTCTTGAATTTGACACTACAATGCCCAAAGATTTATATTCAATTGTTGAGAATAAATGGCATTATTGCCTAAATATGGAGAAGGAAATAAGAGAGTCTACATTGGCACAAGTGATGCTAGAATTGTCAAAAGGGCAAATAATGAGTGCAAACAAGAAACATAGTAGAAAGTTTGCACCCAAGTACAAGGCATTCAGCATACTTCAAAACAAGATTGAAGATGTTGTAAAGAAGTCCACTCAAATGTGGAAGCTGATATATGGGCTAACTAATATTAAGGAAGGAGAAGAGGATCCCTTTGAGGGAAGAAATAATGGAGAAGATGAGGAGAATGACAAGGAAGGAGAAGCTGAGAAAGAAAAGAAAGGTAACACAATAGAGGAGGCACCACAAAAAAATGATGAAATGGCAACAACTGAGGAGCAGCAAACAAATCAAAGTGTGCAAGACACACAATTGCCACCATTAAGCCCTCCACATGACACAAACACACTTGTAGAGACAATAGTAGTAAAAGATGTTCATGATAGGTTAGTTTAGAATGTCAATCCACTAACTGTAGAGGATCTAAAGAAGATCCTTGACCAATCCACATTACAAGAAAAATTGTGTGATAATCCAATGTTTGTCAGTGTGGATGAGTTACAAAAAGTAGCAGTTGACATAACTAGGGATAAGGTGAATACACAAGAACCACCTTTTTCCATTCCTACAACTACCATTGATCAACCTTAAGAGAAAACATTAGTAGATACATCAGTAAAGGTTGATACAAAAGTCAAATTTGTTATGATTGAACAACAACTAAGACTGCAAAGGAGCGTACAAAGGAACAAATAGGATAGATAGAGGTATATGTACCTACTACACAAACATAAGGTGCACCACAAATAATTGTAATTGATCAAGGAAGATCAGAAGAATACAAGGACATTCCAAAGGAAAAGGAGCAGGAAGCCATTTAGACATTGGTTAATTTACCAACTACTAGCACTCCTACAAAAGTCCTTCAGAAGTTGAGCACTAATGCAATGCCACTTCAAATTTTTGCACCAGGCTCGAGCTCCACAAAGGTTACAAGGGTAGTTCACTATGGAGACCCAACATTAGATGAGGAAATTGTCATACCAAAGTATGACTATGCAACCATGAACCTTGAACATATCAATGAGATGCAAGAGGCATTGGAAATGAAGAAGAACAAATAAATACTCAAAAAGGAGTATAAGCAAAGGCATGCATTACATGAGATAAAAGACATCTTTTTATATGCATTTAGCTTGCAAACACCTAATGAAACCAAGCCAATATTGGAACAATTGTCAAAAATTGTTGAACAGGTGGCAAATAAAGACCAAGAAATGAATGCAAAACTCATGAAATGGTCTGAAAAGAAGTCTCAAGGAAAGGTAAATGAGAAGATATCCAGTGGAATAGCACTGTCGCAAGTGGAACTGGCTAAAAAGATTGAAAAAGTGAAGAAGGTACTTGAGAATATATTCTCACTATACACCAAATTGTGTGACCCCACACTCTTCACACAAGAAACAAGCCAAAGGATTCTAAGTCTGCAAAGAAATTTGAAAATACTTGGTATGCAATAACCACAAAGTCCAACTCAAAGTGAGAAGCACTTTCATTCCATGCTTCACACATAGAAGGAACTCATTGTATTAATAGCAGAAGAGGCTAATACAAGAGCCAAGCTAATACAGATTCAAGCCTCCCTGACCCCTCACATGGAAATACTACAAAAAGAACTAGCCTATGCTGAAATAGTACTCAAGAAAGATCCTAATATTTCAACTTTGGATGGCTTAGTTCACCTTGCAGCAGAGACAGCCATCCAAATCAAATCACTAGATGTTGTAATAGACAACTGGGATGTTTCTCTCAAGATTGTAATGGAAGTTAATAAGAACTTCTATACACACTTAGTGTATACACCCTTTGACATTAGTGTCAAAAAGGGGGAGAAATATTAAAGGGGGAGATATATGCAAGGGGGAGTCATGTGAAAGGGGAACAGAGAGAAAAACAAACAAAGGAGAAGCAAACAAGCAGAAAAGTAGAAATGAGGTTGCTTATCAGAACATATCAAATAAAGAGTATCAGAATGATTAACAACAGAGGTAAATCTACTCAGAGATACTTTGGATACAAAAAAGACACATTAACTCAGGGGGAGTCACAAAATTTTGAGGTATATAGTCTGTTACAAAAAATTTGAACAATTTTGAAGTTTTGTATATATGTCAAATTGGATGTATATTATACTCGAGGAGATTAGATTCATCATGTATAGTTAAGTGTTTTTGTCACTCATGTTAAAGGGAGAGATTGTTGATCTCAAATTGGTTTTGATAATTGAGTGTCAACACACTTAAGAAATTTACTAAGTTCATGTCGAGCTAGTAACATATGTTGAGTATAATATGTATAGATGTTGAGTAAATCAAGTGCCAAGTAAATAGTAAGTGTCAAGCAATCCAAGTGTTGAGTAAATAGATAGAGCTAAGCAGTTCAAGTGTTGAGTGAACACTAGATGTCGAACAAGTTCAAGTGTCGAGCTAGATAGAATTATAGTATGTGTCGAGCATCAGTATTAATAAGTTGTTTGTGATGGCACAAACAACTATGTAAACTATTTTTGAGCTGACATATGGATAGATCTCAAAGCTTTGAAGATAAGATCAAATCTATTTGGATTCCCTATGCAATCAACATGCAACCAATTAGAAAAATGGAAAGAATTGAGTGGGAAAAATGGATGAATCTCAATCGTAGATTCATACCTAACCCTAAGCCACCAAAGTCTTTTTAAAGGGAGACAAAGCCCCATAATTTAGTATGAGAGAGAGAGAGCATTAGAGAATGCATGTGAGGAGGTGACACTAGTGAAGATTTAAAGGAAGTGAAAAGGGGTGAATTGATCAGTATACATTCAAGGTGACTTAGAAGAAGGACAGAATTGTAGAATCAGTTATCAGAATAGAGGATCGAGGTTATAGCAATTTCATATCAAATCAAAAGGATCAAGAAGGACTAAATTGGGATCTAAAATCAGCAATATCATATTGCAAGTGTATCAGATCAAACATTCTACTATACTTTCTAACAACTATATCAGTAGGATGAAATCCTTTGTATTAAGGTTGACTTAACAGTCATTGTGAAATCCTTTAATAGGGTGACATTCCAAGTGAGTGTTCTAAAGTCTTTTAACTAGGAACACTTTTAACAGGGTGTTAAAATCCTTTAACATGGTGGGATCTAACAATCCTTTGTAAGCCTTTAGCAAGGCAGGCCTTTCATAGGGAAAATCATGCGAATGGTCAAATCATGTAACCTTAACAGGTGAACTTTATTGATGTAGTAGTGAAGAATTGTGGGTGTCATCCCCACCCTAGTTTTACCTTCTCATTGGAGGGTTTCTAGGTAATCATATCTGGTGTCAAGTGTTTATGTGGATGCATTTACTTTACATGTTATTTCAATATGTTTATGCATGCATTTTTTTAAAGTTAAAAGTTTTATTGGCTAGAGATTAGTACTTATGATTCACGCCCCCTCCCAGAAGTATACATTTCCCATTTGTATTTCCAGCAAGAGGTCATGGTGGAAGATCTATCAGACGATCTTATGGAGACCATAATGATGACCAGAAGAACAAGGATGGGGATGGATGCAGCAGTCAAAACCATAGGGGAAATAATTCCAATCATTTCCATGATCAGAATAATAGAGATCAGATTTGAATGTACCTAGCACCAAGGAAGGACAAATTGAAGAATAGAAGGTTAGGCCAGAGTTACACATGTTGATGAAAATGCCAAATCCTCACATTCTAAATATGTTGAAAGAGGAGAAGTCCTAGTTAACAGAAGAGTCCTATTGAGTGGTGACAATGAACCTAATTAAAGAAGGAGTTTGTTTCACACAAGGTGTAGATGTGAAGATAATTGTTATGATGTGATCATTAATGGTGGAAGTACTAACAATCTAGTGTCAGAAATGATGGTCTCAAAGCTGAAGCTAAAGAGATGGAAACACCCATGTCCATACCATATTGCTTATGTGCAGGATGACCACAAGGTCATGGTCAATGAGCAATGTTCAATGAAGTTCAAGATTAGAAGCTACCAAGATGAGGTACTATGTGATATCATAACTATGGACATATGTCATATGTTGTTGGGTAGGTTGTGGCACTTTGATAGGAATGTTGTACATGATGGGCGAGAAAATACCTACACTCTGACCAAAGATGGAGTGAAACATAAGTCGAAGTCATTGAAGGATAAAGAAGAAAAGGTATGTAGCATTGCTAGAACATGTTTTGTTAATGGAAAAGAGTTTCTCAAGGGTATGAAGCATGAGCATATGTGCTTTGCTATAATTCCAAAAGATAGTAAAGAAGAACTAGAGGAGGTACCTACAGAAGTTGCAGTTATGTTGGGAGAGTTTTATGATATTGTATGAGATAAAGTACCTGATAGATTGCCCCTAATGAGGAAGATTAGTCACCAAATGGATTTGGTTCTAGGAACTGATTTTCTAAACAAGGTAGCACACAGAATGACACCAACAAAAAGTGAAGAGTTGAACAGACAAGTTCATGAGTTATTGTAGAAGGGGTTGATTCGAGAGAGTCCAAGTCCACATGTTGTACCAATAGTATTAGCACCAAAGAAGAATGGAGAATGGAGGATGTGCACAGATTCTCACACTATCAACAAGATCACAATCAAGTATAGATTTCTATTGCCAAGGATGCATGATGTTATGGATTGTTTGAGTGGGGCTGAGTATTTCACAAAGATAGATCTAAAGAGTGGGTACCATCAGATTCATATCAGAGAAGGTGATGAATGGAAGACTTCTTTCAAGACCAAAGAAGGATTGTACAAGTGGGTAGTCATGTCTTTTGGGCTAACCAATGCACTAAGCACTCGCTTATGAATGAGATACTGAAGAAGTTTCTAGGTAAGTTTTTCATTATTTACCTAGATGATATTTTGATCTTTAGTAAGACATTAGGTGACCACTTGATCCATATTTGCAAGGTGTTTGATAAGCTAAGGGAAGAAAAGTTGTTGATAAGCCTAAAGAAGTACAGTTCTATAAAGGAGTTAGTGTACCTAGGATTTGTAGTCTTAGTAGACGGTCTGAAAATGGACCTAGAGAAAGTGAAGGCTATCCTTGAATGGCCTACTCCAAGGAGTGTGACTGAGGTAAGATCTTTTCATGGGATGGCTAGTTTTCACAAAAAGTTCATAAGAGGTTTTAGTAGTATATATGGACCCCTGACTGAAACAATGAGAGGGGATAGGAAAGAATTTAAGTGGACTATAGGAGTAGATAAGAGTTTTAATCTATTGAAACAAAAAGTTACTAAGCAACCTATTTTAGCACTTCCAAATTTTAACAAGGTGTTTGAAGTAGATTGTGATGCTAGTAGTACTGCAATAGGAGTTGTTTCGAGCCAAGAAGGTAGACCTATTGCTTATTTTAGTGAGAAGTTGAATGATACAAAAATAAAATATTCTATTTATGATCAGGAATTTTATGCTATAGTTCAAGCATTGAAGAAGTGGAGACATTGTCTTCTTCCTAAGGAGTTTGTTTTGAATACTGATCATCAAGCTTTGCAATATTTGAATAGTCAAGGAAAATTAAACCAAAGGCATTTGAAGTGGGTTAAGTTTTTGTAGATTTATACATTTTTTTTGAAACACAACAGTGGGAAGTCTAACCGAGTTGCAGATGCTCTTAGTAGAAGACAACTTTTGCTAACAAAAATGCAAATAGAAGTGGTTGGGTTCAATTAACTCGGTACTTTATATCTAGATGATCCCAATTTTGGAGAAGCGTGGAAAGCTTGTACCAAACTAGTTACACTTGACAAGACAAAGTGGTTGTACTTTATGGTCTAGGATAGTATGTTATTCAAAGGAAGCCAGGTTTGTATTCCCAAAAGTTCAATGAGAGAGAATCTTATCAAGGAGAAGCATAGTGGAGGATTGGCTAGACATTTTGGCTGAGATAAAACCATAGCTTTGGTTATTAAGAATTATTAATGGCCATAGTTGCAGCAAGATGTGAAGAAGTTTGTATAGAGTTGTAGAATATGTTAGATGGTGAAAGGAGTGAAGGAGAATACAAGATTGTATCAACCATTACCTATACCAAAGAAGCCATGGGAGGATGTCAACATGGATTTTTTTTCTTGGATTATCAAGGAATTAGTGTAGGCATGATTCTATTTTTTTGGTGGTTGATAGGTTTTCAAAGATGGCACATTTTATTCCTTGCAAGAAGACTAGTGATGTCGTTCATGTGGCAAAGTTGTTTTTCAGAGAAGTGGTGAGACTACATGGTCTGCCAAAGAGTATAGTTTCAAATTGAGATACCAAATTTGTTGGGTATTTCTGGCATACATTGTGGAAGAAGTTGAAGATAGATTTGAAGTTTAGTTCATCGCATCATCCACAGACTGATGGATAGATAGAAGCTGTGACTTCTTGTTTGGGAAACTTGCTAAGATGTTTGGTTGGAGACAAGCCAAAATGATGGGATATGATTTTACCACAGGCAGAATTTGCATATAATAATTCTATCAATAAGAGTACTAGTAAATCAACATTCTAGATTGTATATGAGAGTAGTCCCAAAAATGCTTCTAAATTGAGGTAGTTGGATAAAGGAGAGATAAGTAATGCTAAAGCAGAAGATTTTTCTAAACATTTGAAGAACATCCATGAGGAGGTGAGGAAGCACATCATAAAGATGAATACATAGTATAAGGCTAAGGCAGATGTGAAAAGGAGGTATAAGAATTTGAGATTGGAGATGAAGTCATGGTTCATTTGAGAAAGGAGCATTTTCTAGTGGGTACATATAATAAGCTAAAGATGAAGAAGTTTGGAGCATGCAAGATAGTGAAAAGGCATGATTCTAGAAATTCTTATGAAGTGGATTTTCTTGCTAAATTGAATATTTCACCAGTATTTAACATTTCATATTTGATAAAGTATTATGAAGGAGGTGATGGAGATGAATCTGCAGAAGCGCAGTGGACTATTCTAGTAGCTAGTTTGGCTACAAAGGAGTTTGAGGAGATACTAGACGGTCACGTTGGCAAAAGTACCAAGAACATAACTTATGAGGAATATCTGGTCAAATGGAAAGGGATGCTAGTTGAGGATTCATCATGGCTAGCAAAGGAGGAGGTTGATCATCTTGGTTTTCCTCTAAACACCTAAGATGTGACTAAGTCACCTCTCAAATTACCCCAGGTGTTTGATGCAGGAGCATCTTGGGTGGAAGAGCAATCTTGCATCACCCAAAAATATTTTATTTTTAGTCTTTTTTATTTTGATAAGGACTAGTAGACAAGGTGGTTACTATTTATGGGGACTTTTTATTTTTAGTAAGTTTATCATATGAGCTTGGATTTTCTACAAGGAGGTTCATTTTAGAGTTGTAAGCCTAACATAAAAATCTCATTGCTCCATCTTAAGTATCAGAGAAGTTATTATGGATTTTCGGTGAAAAAATTTGTAGAAAAATCTTCAAGCTTACCATTGGAGGTCTTAGACTGCCCTGATGAGGTCCGAAAACTTGACAAAAGGGCATTTTCTTTGTTCCAAGCCTATAGATCAGGAGCTGGCATTTCTGAAAAGTGGTTATAATAGCCAATTGGAGCAATGTTTTGAGAGTTATGGCCTTTCAAATTTGGGCTACCCAAAATTTCTAAAATAATTATCAAAGTTGTATTTGGCCAACTCTATATGTATTGTTAGGCTCTGTCAGCCCTAGGTATTAAGTTTCAATGTCTAGAACCTTCTCAGGCAGTATAAAATTGCATATTTAAGAAAGGCCTGAATATTGTCTAGGACAGCTCTTAGGATGATAGTTCACAACTTGTCTTGCAAATTACTGTAATGAAGGTGCCCATGTGGGTTAGCATATTGTACTTGTGAATTCTATAATTTTGCATTTCTGGCACAAATAAGAAATCCATATTTATTTTTGCATTTGTTGTTGTTTCTTTGTTTCTATTATGGTTTATGGTATTAAGGGGAGCACCCTTCATCAGGACTACCTTGAAAATGAATCATTTTAAACATTTTTCTTCAAATTTCCCTTTCTTTACCAATTAACCACAACAATGAATGATAACATAAATAATGGATCTAACATATAATACCTACTTGCAAATAATGCACCTAAATGATTTAATACAACACAAACCCAAGGTACCAGACTGAGCAAAGTCAACACATGATTAGACACTCCCAAAGGCGCACTATTCCTAACTTGACTTACTATGATTTCATACCTTTAATACCTTTCCCTGACAATGGGGCCAAAAATGTATGGACAAAATGTGGTTCTAATATTGATAATAAATGAGCCATTTCATTTCGCATTTAAATGTCAATCTAAGGTCGTAAAATAATGGAAGATATAGTGCCTATATGCACAAGGGATGAAGATAGAATTCCAAGTGGGGATGGATGCAGCTAGAACACATGGAAGAAAACTTATAAAAAATCAAAACAAAACTGGCAATAGGAACTGTCACTTCCTGGCAACAAGAGCTAAGCTGAAACCTAGAATAAATCAAAATAAAACTAGTGATTGGAACTGTCACTTTGTGCGACATGAGTTAATTGAAACTAGTAAAGAAAAAAATAAAGCATGATTTTAAATAATAAACCACACAAATCACAATTTAGAATTAAATCTAAAACAAATATGAATCAATGATAATTGTTTATAATTACAAAGATTAAAATATATAAACTAATATAATAATTCCATTTATAATATTAAATAAAAATAATAAAACACAAAAATATAAAAATACACATCTAATCTAAAACAAACCACTAGTCATCCTGAGAAGTGGGTCCTACTTCCTCAGTGCACCTAGTGATAGAAATAAATGATCATCTACATTTTTGCGATCAAAATATGTTATTTCATTTATACAAGAATATGATAGACTGAATAATAATCTACTATAGGAGATTCACGTACAACAACTTGTATATTTTATATTTCCTTCTTACACACCTAGTTAATAAATTTGTTTACAATATATAATAGAGCTCCTTTATTCTACTTTCGGTCATTTCCATTTATTAGACAATGTAGTTATAACAAATTCTAAAAGTCATGCATGGTCCAATGGTGGAGAAGCAACTATTACAAACAGAAGGTCACAAGTTCAAACTATTGGCCTTCTTTTTTACTTTAATAGGTGTCAATTTTTATTATGTAGAATATGATGTGGGGTTGTTACTAAAATCCATGCTTGGTTGAATGGTGGAGGCATAAAAGAGCATGGGGAGGTTGTGTGTTTGAATGTACCCTAACAAACTTTTAACAACTAAAACCCCTTTTGACTTTTTAGCCATGAGTTTAAATTGGTTGGTAGAAATTGATTTATTTATCAACCAATCATGTACAATAGAAAAATAGGCATCAAGAATATCTAACAGGCGACAGAAAATCTGACAGGCGACAGTCAGTCTATCAGGTGATAGGAAGTCTAACAAGCAACAGGAACTTCTACAAAATTCTAGACTGTGATAGGAAGATCTGCACCCATGAATCAGAATGTTGCATGCTATATATGTCATGACATAAATAATTCTGATTAGTTAAAATAATCAATAAATAGGTTCCATAATTTAATCCCAAAACTATAGTAAATACTACTTATATATATTTAACCATATGCAACAAAAGGTGGTAAAATATGATGAAATGTAATGGAAATAAAGTATGGGAATGAGTATGAAGGTATATAAAATGGGTCATAATTGACTCTCATCACCCTCAACTTGTGCTTGACCCTTTAAGGGTCTTTGCTTATAATTCTTGATTATGTTATGGTTAGTTAGAAATGGACCTGTATGGTTCAACCACTTAGGAATCTGTGTGTGGGATTTCAAATGAACATCATCACCTAGTTATCATATTAATGGAATGAACCTTGTATGTTTAACTCATGTAGATGGAAATGAATGTGGTAGTAAGTGATGAATACTTGGGGTCTTTGGTTAACCAGTGAGTTAAGTCTTCCATTGCAATATATTTATGTTGTTGTTATCTTACTTATCTTAAGAAAAGAAATATTCAATGCATATTTTATCCTTGTCTTCAAAGGATCTCCAAGTGGGGCATAACATCTAGTATCAAATCCCATGTTCAAACATTGAGATCTTTGTGTATATATTTTTTATTAAGAAAAATAGATTTTACAGGGATCCTAAAACCCAAAAGTTCTTACATGAAAAAGGGCATAAAGTTAACAAAAAATACCTAGCAATAGAACAATAGCCAACTGAAAGGCCATAATGAAGGACAAGAAAAAGGCCAAAAAGAAAAAAAAAACCTATATAACAAAATCCAAAGGCGATACTTGTATATTCTTTACTTACTCCTTCGCCCTCCTCTCAAGGTCCTTGGTGGTCTCTACCACTTTGTTGGCTCTTTGGAACTCCTCCTGCAAGAGCTCCTGGTTCTTCTCATGGATCTGATCCATGTGGCTTTGGGTTATGTCCATTATGGTGTCCTCTTCCATCCTATCTTCATCATTGTCCTTGCCATCCTTCTTTGCAACAAACCTCCTAGCTTTCAACTTGCCACTAAGACTGACAATGTTATCATTGAGAGATTTAAGAATAGTGAGCACCTAGTTGGCCATGTTGTGGTTGAAGTTCTCCATAGTTTTCATCCTATCTTCAACCATCTTGATTTGATCCCCTAGGTTGGTCGAGTTCCTTTGCTCATTCTTCTTCACCTAGCATTCCATCTAACCCATTCTTTTTTTTACTTCATCCAACTCGTGAAAGAGCCATTTTATAGATCAAAAGTTGTCAATCATGTTATTTTTTGCATTGTTGAGAAAGTTCAAACCCACCTCCCTCACATTGTCAATAATGGCCACCTGTGTCTGTTCTATGAGTTCTTCCAATTGGACTTTCCCCTCTTTTTCTTCAAGGATTTTGGGGTTCATAACTTCCCTTGAAATCCCTATTTTAGAGGTTTTGGCATTGAAGTTATTCCAAGCCATACGCCTCTCTTTAATTACAACCACACCGCTTGAGTTGCCCTCCATTTTCTCATTTTCTTGCTCCTGTCACGGCTTGGGAAGGGTAGGAAGAACAAAGAATTCTACCCTTTATCATTTTTCTCCTCCAATGGCATATCCTCCTCCCTAGGCTTCCTCTGCTTATTTTTGGGGTTACCAGCTAACTCCTCTCTAGACTCAACATCCACTCCCTTGGTCTCCTCCTCCAATGGCATATCCTCCTCCCTGATCTTCACTCTGCTTCTTTTTGGGGTTACCAATTGACTCCTCTTTCATCTCAACCTCCACACCCTTAGTCTCCTCATCAATGTCCATGTCTTCTCCTTCCTCATTGTACTCATATTCTCCCTAACCAGTCATTTTGGGCATATGGCCCCTATGGTTTTTCCTGCAAGGAGCTTTTCTAGGAGTGGGAATTTCCTTTTCTCTCCCCTTTTTGTTCTTCCTTGATGACTAATAGTCTTCCTCCTCTGAACTTAAGCTCAGGTTTCCCTCCATGTCTGAGGAGACATTGGAGCTCTTCGTCTCCTCAGAAGTAGCCACAATGTGATGTAGGGGCTTACTATTGGACTAGGCTTTAAAATGTTCAAAGAGAAAAAGAAGAAAACCCTTGTGCAGGGTAGGGTTAGCACTAGGTTTTTTTCTTATACCCTAAAATATTCTTGTTCATAGAAGAATATAGGTAAAATGGAAAAGAGACATCAACTCCATAACTGAAGTGGTTAAGTAGTACAAAATGGTGGGTTCTAAGTCTATCAAACCTCATATTTAGAGAAATAAACTCAATGGTAGCCCTCAACACATACCTCCAAAGCTTCTTGATTGAGTCCATCTCATAGTATGTCTCACTTTTCACCAATTCCTTCTTCTCTTCCATGTTCTTGGCAAAATCCCTCATCGCATTTGCAGAAACCTTTTTATCTCTATAGAACTTTAAACCCTAATTAAGGATTTTAGTAACATGGGTGATGACCCCCACATCAACATGATACAAAACCCCATCATTCTTAACCCTGTCATCCTTCCAAGAATTAACCATGAGATCGACAATTACTGAGTCATACCAGTGAAGCTTGGAAATGTAGTTAGTGATGCCTCCCTTGTTGAGCTTCTCCCAGACCTTGGTTCTCTGTTTCCATTTCCAACTAGTTCCCTTCTACTCCATTCTCCCACCATCTCAATTAGCTAAGTGGTTTCCTTTTGCATAAAGAAAGTTCTTTTTCACCTTTTTTGGTCCTCTGTTTGTTCTATCTAAGATGTCCTTTCCTTTTAATTCAAAAAAATTGGAAAAGAAAATAAGCAACCCATAAAGTGTGGAAATTAGACACCAAATGCATCATCTGCCAGTTCACCCCGTACTTTCCATAAATACATTGGCTTGTGCACATTTTTGCATTAGTTTCCATAATTAACTAGGGATTTCACCCATACCTGGGGATTCACAACTAACAAAATATTCCCTCTAGTGGTCCATATTCTCACCATCTCATTCTTGACTGCCTCGTTGGCAAACCAATCAGCCATTGAGTTGGAATCATTGAATTCATGGCTGACATGTACACTATCAAATTTGCCAAGGGTAGTGCAGATTTCTTTCACTATGTTTGCAATGATCCAGGTAGGTTGGAGATCACCTTTTATGCATTTGATGATATTGTTTAAGTCCCCCTCCAATGATAGGTGTTTGACTCCCACTTCCAGTGCCAGTTTAGCTGTGTGGAGAGCAGCATTGACTTTAGCATAGTGATTTGTCTAGTTTCCCAAGGGGTGGGAAAGAGTACCTATGCTTACACCATGGCTATTTCAGATGATGCTCCCACATCTAGCAGGACCAAGATTTCCTTTGGCCACTCCGTCAAAGTTGGCTTTATGCCAACCTTTAGGGGGGAGTCTCTACTTGACCCCTATCTTTTCATTCTCCTATATGTTGCTAGACATGGATGATGTTGTGATAATGTGAGTGTTAGTGTCTCTTTGTGAGATTGTGATATCTTTTTGCTTGAGTATCTACTTTGGATGAACTTTCTTATCTGATAGATGTGATCGATGTGCCTTAGCATGGCTAGTTTCTTGTGTGACCCTCTTAGATGGAGCAATTAATTGGTGTCCATATTTTGGCCTTGAATGTGTCTTGTTTTTCTCCTTGTGGAGTAAGGTGGATTGTTTTCCTTGTGTCCTATTGAAAGTAAAAGAAGTGGAATTTAGTTTTAATTCATTGTTATTTCATTATAGTACTAAAATGTGTAATTTTATTAGAAATGAGTATATATCTTGAAATCAAATTAAAAGGAGTAAATTGTTTCTATTGATCATTTGGGTCAATAACTTACATCCCCAAATGGCTTGTTTCTAAATCTTAGGAAAATTGTAATTGACATATCATGCTCTTGCATTTAAAAGAAAATTATAGTATGCATATGTTTGAAGTCATTAAATGTGTACTATCTAATGTGACTAAGTGTGTTCTCTAATGATGTTGGGAAGATGTATTCCTTAGCACTATGTGGTGATTAATTCATCTGGTGTGACTGTTCTTAGTCATCATGTGTAATGTGAGTCTATTGATGCCTTATTTTTATTTAGCTAGTGGAACTTTCCATGTGTTGTTTGGACTAGCATTGGTTTTCAATATTTTTCTTTCTTGGACTAGTCATCAAGACTTCTCTATCACTCTCTTCGTGACTATCGTCACACTTGACTTACTGTTGAACTATGCACATTTTTTTGAGATTTATTGTTGGAATTGATAATTCTCCCACTTGGGATTTTCATTTTATTTCAGGGTGACTTTTCTTAATGTCTTTTACTACTGCCCAATTGTGCGTTGTAACTCTATCATATTCATTTCAAATCACTGATAGTATGTACAAGGGGTGACATTGTGAAGAACATACTAGCATGTTTGTGAATAGATGTAAAGGTTCTAATGAAAATTTTGGTTTGTTCAATGTTAATAAATGTAATATTTTTATGAAAGAGAAAGAAAGTTGATAAAAGTATGTACTTGTTAGATGCTAATTTCTTCTTCTTGTATTGCTCTATCTAAATTCAAATACTCGTAATTGTATATTGATGATTGATTTAATGATGATTATGTTAAATAAGACTTTATGGTTTAAGAATGTGTTGTTATTCTCTTGTTAGGTTAGATGGTTGTGTTAGCATTCCTCCTCCTTTCTGGTTTTGGATATTTTGATTATTTGCACTCTTTAGCAACCATGATGGTTTACTTTCTACCTATTTGGATGCTCTTGGGAGTTTTTGTTTTTGTGTTCCTTATTTGGCCTTAAGTTCTTAATGTCATATAACTTGTGTAGATCCCTTTTGACCTCTTTTGAGAAGAGTCAAGTGGAGCTTGGATATGAAGATTATGGCTCTTGGTGGCTCCCAAAGTGAAGGTCATCATTTCTTAGTGCATTATTGCATGGCCTAATACTTAGAATACCTTGATCTATGATCATGGGTCTTATGCCCATGTGCATATCTAGAGTTGTTCTCTATTAGTGGGCTCTATCCTTTTATAATTTAGTGTGGCTTAGTTCACCTTTGATGTTGAACCTAGCTGCGAGCCTCAATGATAGTGTTTTTCCCTTGTCTCTACCTCTTTTGAGCGGGTAAGTAGGCATGTTTATGTCACTAGCATAGTTAGTGTTGCATGACTGTTTAGATTGTCAGTGGAATTGTGGAGTCCCCCTAATGCGTCTTGGGCTAATTTAGTGCAAAGATTGAGAGAGACTTGCTCTCAATCCTAATAATCTATAGTTTCTTTCTCCCTAAGCTTGTATCTTGAGGATACTATCTCAGTCAAGTTGTTATTCCTTCGTTGACTTGAAGTTGGAGACTGATTTTAGTGGAAGATTGGGCTTAATTTTCCTAACATGGTATCCTTGAACATGTATCACCCTCCTCTAAGTTGGTATGTAGCTAACATATGATTTTGTCCATTAAAAGGGTTGTTTGCAAACTTGTTGAAAGGTGATACCTTGTCTTTTTGGGTTAAGTAATTAGAGTTTCTAGTGATAGTTAAGCTTTATGTATCATAGAGACCAAGTTGCTCCTATGTTTGGCAGCTAGTTGTTGAGGTATTCTTCAGAAGAGTACAATTTTGGTAGTGAACCATCATCCTTTGGATTCTAAGGGCAAGTTTTCTTAGTTTCAAGAATGCTCATATGTTGTATGGTAGTGTTCTTGGGTATTTTGGGGTGTTTCTTCCCCATTACTCCAATTATGTTCGGTAGTGCTTAGTATTTAAACATTGACTAGTGGTCTCTTGGTAGGTTCATGTTGCAGTTAGACACCTACAATGAGGTAGGGTGGTAGGTTCCTAGCCTCGTAGTGTTTATTTTGTAGATAGTTATATTTTCCTAGATCTTCAGAACTTTCTTGTTGAAGGGCTTTGTGTCATTTTGGCACCCTTTTCTCTCATGGTTGACCCATTGGGGGGTTGACAAGATGCCTTGTAGGTGTTGGAGTTTTTTGGTTCAACTTGAGAAGGAGGTGATGATTTTTTTTAGTGTTTATGGTTTTGATTTTTCACTTGGTGAACTTGGTATCTATTATAGGATCATAGGCTTCCAAGAGTAAGCCAAGTCTTTTGGGGGATAATGTAGTGCCTCTCCCATTTGATTTTCCTAAGTCATCCTAATGGGTCCTACCTTGATGATCTTTCCTTGTGAGTGATCATGATTAGGACACATGAATGGTCTACACCCTTGGGGTGTTTTGTTTATGTTATTGTATCACCTAGATAAATATAAGCTTATGCTTGATCTATGAGATTATGGCACATTTCATGGTTTAATTAATGTTTGTGTTAGTTCTTAGTTGGATTGATATGGCATCACAATTTTTTTTTGTGATTTCCTTGAGATGTGAATAGTGGTTACATTATGTATTATTTATCTTGTTGCACTTGACTAGGTTCTTATAGTAGTGTTTACTCATGTGTATGAACATGTTGACTTATGTATTTATTGTGCCATAATGACTATCAAGTTACCAGTTATTATTTCCATTATTAAATGCTTAGAATAATTGGAAGTGAGTTATCCATGTATTAGATTAATAAAATTGTGGCCTACATATATTTACCTTAATCATTGAATGATAATTTATGCAAATAGGTTATTTTAATTATTTTTTAAATAAAATTAATTAGATGCTTTAAATATGTGATTTTGTGCAAGTGTTGCTTCATTCATTATTATTATCCACCTACACTTGATTGTGTTTGTTCATTGTGCATGACTTATATCTTCAGCAGTGGCACATGGAGTTATCAATCTAACTTTTCATGATGAGCCAATGTCACCCCTATATGGGTGATGTATCTTCTATAATTATCTTACCCTCTGGTAATTGGTAAGTCCAAATTTATAATGCATCATGTGATTGGACCTTTGAGTATGTCTGTACATTTAGGAGTCCACAATTACCATGAAAAATGTTATTATAATGACTTAGATGGATTTTAATTATTTGATTTAATCTTTATTTTATTGCCAACTAATTTGTTGTAGTTGAATTCCAATTTAATTGGAAGCACACATTTTAATTTCAGTGAAGAGAGTTAATTACATTATTTAATTTAAATAATCTATTTTATATGTCACTTCGTAAAAGTGTGTATATTGGCTAAAAAGTGAATTTATTATCACTTCTCTATTTCATGGTTTGGGAGGAAACTCCTCAAAACCCTCTTGTGAGAATTCAAAGTTTTGCTCATTGTGGGAGTTTAGCTTGGTGGATCATTGTGAGATCAATCTCATTGGATTTGTATTGGGATTATTGCACTATGCCAATGATTTTATTTGATTTGACGTCTCTATTATTTTACAATGGTAATTCTTATTTTTTCCTTTTGACTAAAGGTAGGGCTTTCTAGTTTTAATGGGTTTACTTTGTTTTAGCTTTTAATTCTTTTTGTTAAATGTTATGGAGTGGATAACTAGTGTTCCCCTCTATTTTTTTACAATTTCATTACCCGATTAGATAGGTGTGAGCATTTGGTATTTTTAGCATGTCAATTTTGGGGTTTTCCTGTTGTTATGTTGATGAATTTCTGAAAAGTGTTTGGGTCCATGATTTTATGTGAAAAGTGTGATGTTTGATAGATTTAGACCAATGGGTTTTAATTTTTTTGTCTTATTTGATGTTTGAATTTTGGGTGTTTTGGCATTGTCTCATTTTGCGCATCATTTGGTTTTTGCCTGATTCTCTATTTCCCTTATTTAGAGTTTTAATCTGGTAACTCTTGCCTTAATGATTAGGATTGTGGAATCAAAATACTCATAGGACATCCTAGGGTATTTTAATTCTCAATCTGAACTCGTGTCTCCATAGTGGACTTTGTGGACTTGAGTCTTTTCTCGTGTTTGTTGGATTTTGAATTTGAGCTTGTTTAATGAATTTTAATGGACTCTTGGCCTTGTGAGCCTATAATTGAGTTGGGATTTTAGTTTCATCTTGTTCTAAGAAGTTTGAATTTTTGGTCTTTTTATTCTTGCATCATTTTGTGTGGCACCCATATTATGTTTGGATTTTGGCATTGTCTCCTTGGATTTTGGTAATGGAGTGTATCCCATGTTTCCTAATATATTATGCTTTTACTTTGTGGACATTGGGATTCTTTTAGAATCCATATTTGTGAATTTAGGTTGATTGAGGGAGTTCATACTTGGCAATTTATTAAATTATTGGGATTCATGTAGAATCCATACTCTAGGATATAGGCCAATGGAGTGAGGTTGTTATACTTGTTTCTTTTGTTGCATTTTTCTTATCGAACCCTTGCTTGATATTATCTAATTACATTCATGAAGCTTTTTTTGCTCACACACAAGAAAATGTGTGTGCGTATGGCAGGATCTTGCAAAAACCCAAACTCTTGGATATAGGTTAGTTAAGGGATTTCTCATTTGGGGGATGGGTTGGAAACTTGCATTGCATTTGGGCACTCATCATGTGATGAGCATGGGTATGTAGGGTCGATGTGTGGGGTGGCTTCTCTCATTACCCCAAACTAGGGCCGACAAGGTAGCATGAAGAGGTTTAAATAAGTGATAACCAAATTAACTAATGGGTAATACAACTTATTTAAGATAAGGGCACACCTTAACCTTCTTTGATGCATCAATGTGAGGGTGTGTGGTGTTTGTACATTCTATTATCTTCTTCAAAAGTTGTTACAAGGAGACGATGTTATGGCCTCTTGAGGGAGATGATTTTGCACTGAATTCAGCTTGGGCTTTCCGATACTAAGTGACCTACACTCCACTGGAGTCCCTGAATAATTATCCTTAGTGGGTTTGACTAGTGACCTAATGTATTGCATTGAATTCATGGTCAAATAGATGTTGGTATTGTACTTGATTGGTATGACTATTAGCCATTGGTGACTATTTTTTGTGATTGTAGTCTAGTCATTATCTCCATGAGCACAATAGGTGTGGACCTATGGGTACCACATGGTTGGGAGGAATAGCTACCAATACCATTACTAGGGACCGATTTACAAAGATGATCTACTTCTAGTTTGAGGCCGATATTGGATATTCACTTGGTACTTTGGTGTATCCAAAGTATGTACTATTGTGGTTTGTGTTATCTTGAATGCATTGATATCATGTTTAGATGATGTTTAGTATATTACTTAATGCATTCCATTATCATGATGTTGTAACATATTGCTAGATGGCTTTTCTTATCACTGCTTTGGATTAGTAATGTTATTGGTAGATTATCATGTTGGATATACTTGTTCTTATGATGTTAATTGATGGTTATTAAAAAGAATGATCTTATGAGACAACTCCAACTATCTTGTTGGAAATTTGAGATTCATTCTTGGGGGTATGGTTAAGATCTCTGAGACCTTGTGATGCCATTATGGTAGGGAGGAAACAAGTACAATTGTTTTTAGTCTACTAGTTTCTTCTATTGTACTTTCCTTATTAAGACTTTGATTATGTATATGTATCCTATGAGGATGTTTCTTCACTATGTTGTAATGTTGTTTATCATGTTTTAGAGTAGCATTTGGTTCATGTGTGTTATTTAAATCTTCTCTACGTGTTTGATATCCTAAATCGTTCGATCCTTGAGTTTGGTTGTTCTGATACTCCCTAGTGTGGAAGTTCTAACCTTATTTGCATCATAGTTTAGCCTTTTAACCTTGTTGTTTTTCTGGGTGACACTAGGACAACATATTGTACAATATTGGTAAAGTGTTGTCTCTAGTTGGAGAAAATATCATACGATACTGGTGAAGTATCACACCATAGTTATATAAAATATTATACAATACTAATGAAGTATTGCACCATAGTAATGAGAAGTATCACATGAGAGTTGTGTGAAGTATCACAAAACTTCTTAAGGTGATTTGAGAACCCTTTTGGGGGTTCTTTCTTCCTATATATAAAATATATCAAGTATAAAAGGCATTATCTTCTTCCTTTATTCTTCTTCTTCTTCTTCTATTTATTTAAGATATATTATAAATATATGTGACAATTCATTTGAGATAGGTTCCAAACCTCTCCGAGTTAATATAAAGATTCTAGAAAATCTCAAGGCTTCAAGAATTTAGACTTAGTCAAATTCCAGGGCTTCATGAATTTAGACTTGCCAATTTCTAGATTTAGCATATGTCTTTCAGCATGGTATCCATTAAATGAGTGGTTACATAACCTTGATCCCTTTTCTTGAGCTTGATCATTTGAGGGTCTCTACTTATAATTCTTGATTATGTTATGGTTAGTTGGAAATGAACCTATATGGTTTAACCATTTAAGAATTTGAGTTTGTGACTTAAAATGAACATCATCACCTGGTTATTATATTAATGGAATGAATCTTGTGTTTTTAACTCATGTAGATGGAAATGAATGTGGTAGTAAGTGATGAATGTAGGTCTTTGGTTGACCAATGTATTAAGTCTTTCATTGCAATATCTTTATGTTGTTATCTTACTTATCTTAAAAAAATTATGTAGTGCATATTTTATCTTTATGTTCCAAGGATCTCTGGGAAGGATATTATATGTTATGTTGCCTTTTCCTCTTGTATGTTACCTTTAAAGGAACCATTAGAGTAATATTATGATTTTAACCTCTCTCTCATTGCTCTTTCTCTTTATGAGGGAATGTTAGAGATTGATGTTAACATTTCTCCTAATACTTTTCTCTTTATGATAACGCCTTTGGTAGGGATGATTTTTATTTCAATTCCTCTCCTTTTTCTTCCATGGTATGCTTTCTCAATAGAGATATTTTTCCCTATGATAATTCACCTATTTGGGATGAATCATTGGATGATGATGTTGAATACTCTCTTCCTCATGAAGCACGTTACTTCCAAAAAATGATATCATGGTCGATACCTATTCTATCTCATTTCTATATGACATAACTAATATTTCCCCTTCTCCTAAATGTACCTTCCTTTTAGAGATATTTTAGTGCAACAGGAGGTTATTATAAACACTTTAATCAATGTGACCTTGCCTTCATTTGATGCTCATACTAGCAATGATTCATTAATAGACATCAATAATCATTATTCTAAGGATGCCTTCAACAAAGAAGATAACATTGGTAATCTCTGTAATGCTCTCTCTTCTAGTGATGAGTCTATGGAGAAACAATATCTTAATCAAGTTAATGTTGCTCAACCTATTCTCACTCTTAAGGTTTACCCTTCATCAAATAAATCTCTCATCACCATTGAACTTTGTCCTCCCATAACTCTTAAAGGGGGACCTATCAATCCTAAGGATTATCATGTGGTGTCTCACACCTATCATTTACAAAATAATCCTCATTCTACTACTTCTCTTCCACCTTCTCAACCTATTATTCCTCCTCCACCTCATCTTTCTCAAAATCTCAGATTGTATTATGATTTGGTATCTTAGTTAAATAATACCCATGCAAATATTTCTCTTTGGGAACTTCTTCAAAAATATTTGACATACCATGGTGCTTGAAAAAATTCTTTATCTACTCTTCCTACTCCATCTCTTGCTCAAGATAACACCAATGCCTTTTTATAATTCATAAATACTACATCTGTGTGACTTCAAATTGTGTTTTCTCATGATGACTTACCTCCTAAAGAGATTCAAGATAGCTATGATGCTCTTTTGGTATCTATTTTAGTCCATGGTAATCTTATTCATCAAATTCTAACTAATAATGGATATGGACTTAATGTTGGTTGTGTGGATATCCTCAAACTAATTAATATCGATTCTTCACATATCACACCTAACATTAATACTATCTATGGATTTGATAATGTTTCTAAGAAAAATTTAGGCACCATCACTTTACCTATCAAAGTAGGTTCATTTGTTTTGAATACTCAAATTCATGATATTCCTAGAACTCTCAATTACGATATTCTTTTGGTTAGACCTTGGTTACATTCTATGAACGTAGTTCCTTCAACTCTTCATTAAAAATTTAGATTTATCTATAATAATATGATGTACACTCTTCATGTAGACACTAAACCAAATAGTTGTCTAAATTTTTAAGGAACAACAAAATCAAGAATCTATGATGATTCCCCTTCTACAAGTACCCTCCTAGGTAATAATTGAGGATCCTTAGATTTCACACCAACCTTTATTGCTGAATATAGAGTTAAGGACTTTCCATTTATAAGATATCATGAAACTCCCTTCTTCACCAACTTTTTTTTCTGCTTCCATTCATGATGAATCTATTAAATATGGTGATAAAAACCATATTCCCTTAGGTAGTGGGGGGCATAGACACTCTTTTAACACCATTGTTGATCATAATTCAAGATGTGTGCAACAAGGTGTTGAATCTCATTCTTTGTTCATATCCTCTCACATATCTTCTCTTACTAATCAAGAACTTATTTTACCTAAACTTCTCCATGCAAAGGTGATTACTATGCCTAAAAGTAGAAATAAACATAGTCAAAAACTTATGAATCTTCTAATTTTCATGTATAACCATTATCATGATCACTCTACTAATGATTGTCAAGCTTCACATCACAAAATTTAGTAGCTCATTAATAAAGAGGTTATTCACATATCTCCTAATAATTAGCTCTCTATTTCTTCTAATTTCCTTAGATGACATTTAACTCCCTATTATGCTTCTCCACACCATGTAACATCATTTGCCTTCTTTATGGAGGCTCATTGTCATACATGGTTTACTTTATAAGTAACATAATAGGTTTTTTTTCTCTTTTCCCTATAATTAGGAGGAAAGGGAATCATGTCCTTTTAAATTTGTTTTTCAAATCCACTATTTCCTTCTATTGAGTTTTATTTGTTTAGCATGTCACATCCAATTGTACATTATTAGCAAGTGGGTTTTCATGGTAGATATATCACTTACCTTGGAGAATCATAATAGTGTATCCTCTTTTTCATGGATTTCCTTTTTCACTTCTTGCATGGTGTCTTTGTATTCTATCCTTCCATGACCTCATAGGATTTGTGATCTCTTTGTTTTGGAGTGGATGTTATTTATGGATACTATCTTGATATTGAAATTTCTTTGTTCTTCTTTATCCTTCCTTAAGATGGCAAAATAAGAAATTATCTTTTATATTTTTATTTTTTTGGGGGGGGTGGGGGGGGAGGGGGTGGGGGAGCAATACATGATCCCCTTATTTTCTTACGTTTAATTTTTCAAATGCACCATATAGAGCACCCTAGCGTGACACAACTTGTCAGGGATAGCTACTCTCTCTTTATACATGTCTTGGATTGGTTGAATAGCATGCCACACACACTTTCTAGAATATTTACTTATCCTAGCACATACATAAACCATTCTCACAATATAGGAGTACTATATTATGGGAGTGTAAAGTTTCTAAAAGGAGAAAATTTGTGGGATTGACTATCAGGCACACAAACCCACTAGACTATTCAATCCTATCACCTTTTGTGCGATTCAAAATAAGGAACACAAACATTATTGGGAAATTTGATCACACCCCCTTCTCTCTCTCTCTCTCTCTCTCTCTCTCTCTCTCTCTCTCTCTCTCTCTCTCTCTCTCTCTCTCTCTCTTCAAAGGGATTTGATGAAGACTAAAGTTTTCAAAGGGAAAATATGAATTCTGAGTATGGCTTATAGCACTTTAGCATTTTGGGCTTAGTATGATTTATGGGTTATCTTAAAATCTATGCATCATTCCTAGCTTGGTGATTTCTTTGTCCCCTACACTATGATAAGACCATCTTTTTCTTTTGATCTACTTTACCATGAGTTTGAGGAAACTCACACTCTCACTAAAGTGGGGGCTAAATGTATCATCTTAAAATAGATGCACCTGCATTTTAAGACCTTTTAGCACCCTTTTCCATAATTCCTCTCTTGGACCATGGATGAACCTATGCTCAATATCTCTTTTTCTCCTCTCCTCTTCCATTTCACTCTTCTTTTCCATCTCTCTCCTTCCAACATGGTCTTCTAGGTGTTATTTTTCTAACCTTTTCACTATTTTAGTTTTTTATCTTCCTAACCTTTCCTAGCACCTTTTGTGACCTAGATTTGACCTATCCTTTGGGACTAGATTGACCCAAGTTGACCTGGTCTAGACAAAGTCAACCCCTGTTATCCTAGTACATAGTGATTATGGGGTTCAAGTCCTGAAAGTCCTCAATTTTGCCAATTATTTAATTCTGCTCCCCTATCGACCTAAGTTGTTTTCCTATCCAAAAACTAGTATAAAAGGAGGCTTAGGGGCTTCATTTTCATTACTCATCTCAATCATTGATCAAGTAATTTAAGCTCTTTCTCTCAAGTGAAGATTTTTTCCCTTAACATTCAAGGATTTTTAGCATTCAAGCATTCAAGAAAGCAAGTTTCTTCAAGCATTCAAGGATATTTTGTTAGCATTTCCTCTTGAAGTTCTAACATATTATTGGTCATCAAGGGAAGAGATCTACATTGACACATTCATTATCTTCTTTATCAATGCACATTTACATCTAAGGCTCCATGATGTGGTTATGGTAGATCCATTTCAATTGTGGAGACATCCTTCACATTGAATCCAAGATCTACAATACAACACATTTACAAACATTCAAACAAGGTTGGGAGCAAAAAGAATCACAAATCTATAACAGACAGTTTGCAAGCTTTCCAAAGTCATCTATTTCAAAGTCATAGACTATGTCTACCTAGTTGTAGGACATCCTTCCAAGTTCACCTAATCATTTAGTCTCAGATTCTATGGAGATTTATAGGTTTTGTTCCTTTTTTCATTTCATTCCAAGTAACCCAAATGAAAGTTCTAAAATGATTCAAACCAGAAAGTTCTTGAGTGAAAAAACATCTTACTCTATGCATTTTAAGTTGAATCTTTCATATTTCATTTCCTTACCTTATATTTGCATCTTAATTGGGTTGATTGTATTCACATAGCATCTAGATTTACATTATCTCAAAAATTAGTTCAATTCCACTTTCACATTATCCTATTAAGGCTTAAGAGAGTGTATTTCTTTGTATTGCATTCCTCTTTAAAACCCAAATTTAGTATTAACACCCTTCTCCCTTTGGATCCTAGCTAATCTAATTTGGATCATAAGTGGAATCATACTTGGAAATCCCCCTCTTTCCCTCACACACAAATTTTGAATGGCTCGACACCCCGTAAAGTAAAATTCTACATCCTATTAAAGTGCTTCCATTTTACCACTAAACAATTACAATAGGTCACTAACTAGACATGTTATAGGATAACTAAGTAAGGACTCTAGTGGAGTGTACACACTTGACATTGAATAGTCCAAGTTGAATATGGTATGGTAACTCAACTCCCTCGAGACACCTTGTGCCTGGTGTGGTAACTCGACTACCATCACACCAATTTCTATAGCAGACTAGAGGCTTACATACACTGCACCCTAGCATTGACTCTCTTGGGATGCTCAGATATGTGCATGTATTCTTTTATATTATTATTAAGTTTTATCACCATATTTTTAAATGTGGTTATCTCTTATGAGAACCTCTATTCAGTTAGCTTAATACCTTAGTTACAAAGTATTGGATATCCTTTCATAGTGACTCCATGATTAGATAGAATCGTGTATTTTCCTAAAATAACATACTAACTTCATTTTATATTGTCAACCCAGGAGCGTAAGCTTGAGAGGGTGGTTGAAAAGTATATTCTCTCATTCTTCTTTAAGTCATTACAACCAAACAAAGGAAATGTTGAAGGGAACTTAAGCTAGAAACTGAAACAACATCTTAACTTATGCTTAAAGTAATGCTACAAATAGTAAACCTATCTAAGCACCTATGCTACAGGAACAGTTCAATATTTCTATTATCAATGGCTATAGGAACAACAAAATTCTACCTTGCAAAGAAACAAACAAGGAAATGAGATATATTCTAATAGAGCAGTTAACTCACCAAGTGGGCCCCCTTGGATGAGTGAACAGAAAAGACAATCAAGATAGAAGATGTAAACATGAACTTTGTATTCTATTCATTCATGTTAAGTGTCTTTCATCTTATTAAAAAAAAGATCACACATTGTTATGAAAATCAATCTATTATATATTTCTTCCAAAAAAACTCCTCTTTCAAAGCTACAACAAGTGTTATTTAAAGGGAAACTACAACAACTCCCTAACTCTAAGATCACTCCATTAATGAGGATCAATTAAAAATTCATAAAGTTTGCAACAGAAATATCATTAACTGTGATTAAATCCTCCAAGAATATAGTAGGTTGAGGGTGCTACATTCATGCTCTACCATAACATAAATCACACAATAATCTACTCGTTGCAGTGATTCAATAATCTAGTCAGCTTTGGCTTAGTGTTGAAGTGTTGACTTTGAATACGCATGACAAGTACCTACAAAATATTGAATGCATACAATTTTCACATACATATATTCATTTCATCATCAATGTTAGAAAAGGTATAATGTTTAAACTATCATTCTTTGCAAATCTTATGGCTACAGAAAGGAATCTACCCAAACATAGCATGGATGAGGAAACATTTATTAGCATGTAATATTCCTTCATCATACGATGGAAGTCCATAGAATCAAGAAAATATAGCATATTTGAACTTATCCATACTACCACTTCATGTCTTAGCATATAGATACTATAGTCATGAAAACATAAGGTCATTTACTTAAAACCATAGAGTCATAATTATTTTTGCAAGATAACTATCTAAAAACAAGATAAAATTAACTCAAAATAATGGCCTTTCAGAGGCCCATCATTCCCCCCAACTGAGTTGCTGTTGGTCCCAACAATCATGAAGTTATTGATTTAGGCCCAAACTCTCCAATCACTAGGTGTCCTTTCCCCTAGCTCATTCTTCACATAGTTGAAGTACCCATAATTCACCTTGAGCTTTTTCTAGCACCACACTTCAGCTATCATATCATGATCCTCTGCATTTTCATTTACTGCTAGCAGTGGCTACAAGAGAACGAGGAGGTTGATACCTTAATGATAGCCAATGTTTGCACTAATTTCTCCCCAAGTCAATATACCATGGAATCCTAATTGTAGCAAGAGTCAAGTTTTGAGGAGAGTGGGGTTCTCTTATTATTTAGGTCATGTGACATCCTAGTTCATCACTACCTTGAGACAACAATTGTTGTCTCAACATCTTGAGATGAGTATTGTTCCCAATCTATAAAGGCTCATTCTCTAACTGAACACATCTTACTAGATCCTACAGGATTGCCCATAATAGAAATCCAATCTAGATATGTCCTTCTAGAGTGTTGAACTTTTGGTTTCATGAGTAGTGGTGTTGTCATTTCACTCTCCCAATAAGATGCAGCTTGATGTTCTCTACTTATTTCATTCTGTATCCATGACATCGCAACTGTCAATTGTACATCCCCTACATACAGGAGTGAGTTCCACTTTGTGTCATTAGGTACTGCCAAATTATGGAGATACAATTCACATAATAAATTTTTTAAAGGCTTACCAATAGTGGCATGTTGTGATGGTTAACTTGTTGAGTTTTTATCCTTGCCATCAAGGTTCAAATATCATGGGGATGAGGTCCCCTGTTTGTCCCCTGTTTGTGGCCTCACTGGTTCATAGCTCCAGGTCAAAGCGTTTACCCATCTTTTAAAATAAAATAAAATAAAAATTCAAAGGCATGGGAACAGCTTGGAATGCATCATAAAACTCATGTGGAGTAGAGATAGAGGGATTAAGACCTTCCACAACTCTAGTCAATTTGAAATTTGCAAGTTTCTCTTTGAGAAACAAGGCATACACTAGGGATGGTGACCTACATTCCATTAATTCATGAATTAATCCTATGACCTATTCAATTCTTCTTTTCAAAACTTCATTTTGGTCTGAGCTCTGTTTAAACTGAAAGCTTTGTTCATTAATAACATGTTTCAATCTTTCTCACTCCAACTTGTACTAAGCTCTTTCCCATAACAACTATTGAAACAAATTAATTCCTATAGACAAAGGTGTGGACAAATTGGGTGGTGACAATGGTTCCTGGTTAAATATGTCTATCCATTCATATGCCAAATGGGGAATTTTGTTAACACTTTGTGATGTGGAGTATTCTCCTTATTTTATGGCAATCGTTGTTACCACATTTCCTCCTTTACTAGATTCAGTAGCTATTGTAGCTAATGTGTCCAACCCATCTTGGTTGAGTTTTTCCATTACTTCCTCAACAATTTCTTGTCTAAACTCTAGGTGTTCTTCTGAGTGAAAAATTTGCAAAATTTTCACCAATGTCCTACTTATTAGGGCTTCCCTCAAATTCCTCAGATACTTCAAGCTCATCAGACTCCTTATCACTATCAATAAGTACATAGCCAACACTACATTCAACTTTTGGTTGTAGATTCTAGGATTTGTACTCATTCTCATTGGCTATGTTTGCTACAATTTTTCTCTTGGAGAAGACTCCTTTTCACATTCAAAAAACTTAGGGTTAACTATAGGAATAGAGGTTTCAGGAACCCTACCCTCAAAAAGCCTCACACTTCACTTTGTGGATAGTTTTGACAAGCATGGAGGATTCTTTTGTTTCCTCTTACTTACATGCATTTCCACTGCAAGTGCTTCAGGATCTTTTCTGAATCTTCCTCCTCTTGCAAATGTAGGGTTTCCTTAACATTCCTCTCTTTATCTAGTTGTTTTTCTAAATTTTCTTCCTCAAGTTCCACAACTTTATCTTTTCCTTCCCTAATAGTAGACCTAGTCTTAATAGACAATGGGGTCTTAGGGGAACTAGCAGCTTCTCTATGTTTACTTCTCATTTTACTAGCAATGAAGGCTTCAGCTTTGTAAATCCTCTTCTTAGTTGATCTAGAACTAGAGGGAGAGCCTTCAGGAACATTTTTAGTTCTAGGAACAACTTTACGTAAACCAGTAGATGTTCTTTCCCTTCGTCCAATACCCTAGCCTCTAGGGCTAACCAACCCATGCTCTACCTCATTTAACCGCAAAAACTCTTCCCATGTCCCAATTGATTGCTTATTCAACTACCTTTCTATGATTAATTATATTAAGCAATGGTGAGAGAAAAATTGATCCTCTCTTGATTGTACTAAAGAAGCTTTCTTCTTAACAATGTTAAACAAGAAATTTGGAAGGTTTACCTATCTACAATCATTTCGTAGGTGAGCCAAAATCTTGAAATGTAGGGCATGCAAGTACATGTAACATCCTTTACACATGAAGTACTGAATGATAAATATTACTAGCTAAATAAATTCTATCAATAAGGATAATGTATAAGTATCCTGCTTTTTGTTAATTTCCAGTGGGGGGTTGTGGTGTACACTAAATTGTGCCCTAGCTATTTGTAGGTCAAATTCTTTTTCCCAATTTTCTCCTTCTTGGGGTAACCTAGTGATCTTGGCTACCCCCTCTTCTATGAACTCAATTCTTAGGCCCTTAACTACTATGATGCTATCCTTTAAGGTGCTCATAAATTGAAGAGTGACCTCTTCATCAAATTCTTTACAACTAAGACAATAATCCAACCATCCCCTTCTTCTAAACATCTCGCAACTGGCTGGATCACCCAGATGAACCCGGTGATCAATAGGATCATACCTTTGGAGCCCTCCACCCATTGTTGGCTTTAGTAGAATTTTGGCAAAATCATGATGTTTCAAAGCTTGGTGAATCAAAGTTTTCAATATTATGATATTGGTTATCTCATAAAAAATGACACATACTTGGAGAGTTTAATGCACATTATCTCATAATATCCTTCTTGCATCAAGTTTCATAATTTTCACTTATTTATAGGTCTGTCACCCGAACACATTGAAAATTATCATTAAAAGTTAAGTAACTTCTTTTAATGCCCTTAATTCCATAATAACACAATCACGGAAGGATAAGTCATCAACATGTGACATTAACTATTCAATTACTTACAATCATCTCAATTAACTTTTAAAGTTACATGTGATTTGAAATTGATTTGAAAACAAATATTTAAATATTTCCCTTCCCATGACTATGAAAAGGCATGGGTCCCACCAAGCCAAGATATGCAAGAGTTGAATAATTATAAACAATACCAATTCCTAACAAAGCATGAATAAAATAAAATGCATGCAAAGTTATGCAGTATGTACTGGCAACTACTGCAGGAAATATGTTCTAGAAAAGATCATCAAAATTGATAAAGTGATGGGATAGAATGGTAAGATGGGAAAAAGAGAAGGTGAAGTGGAGTGGACGGTGAAGAAAGTAATTTCAAGAAGAAAGTGTTCATTATGAATGCCTTGAACAGAATCAAGAAGTAGCAAGAGTCAGGATAGGAGACTCAGACTCTTTGGCTACAAGAATGAGGATATCCTCATTAGGTTGAAAATGTTGTAGGCATGCCTCGTGGCTAATTGTTTTATTATAAATCTTGAGGCGATGCCCATTGACAAGCAACTTGAATCGGACATGATCAATGGTAGACAACTGAACTGCACCATTTGGAAATACAACAACAATTTCATATGGTCTTAACCAACATGTTTGAAACTTTCCTATATTATGCTAGTATTTATAGTCATAAAGGAGTGCCCAATCTCCTACAACAAACATTTTCTCTTTGATAAACCTATCATGCTACTATTTTTTCTAGTGCTCAATGATTTTAGTGTTGTTCAATGCAGATTTCCTCCATTCATCAAGACCGCTTAAACTTAGGATTCGGTCCTATTGTGCAATAGAAAGTTCCATACCAAGCTCCAAGTCAATCTTTAGTGTTCTATATTCAAACTCCATAGGCATTACAACTGACCTACCATAGATGAGCTCAAAAGGAGTAAAACTAGTTGTGGATTTCCATGTTGTTCTATAAGCCCAAAGAGCTTTAGGGAGGAATGTGGCCCAATCCTTCATATGGAGAGCTATTAACTTGGTGAAGATGGCTTCCAGCTCCCTATTAGTAACTTCTACTTGACCATTAGCCTATAGATGATAAGGTGATGATTTACCATGTCAGATGGTATACTCCTACATAAGAGCAGTTATCAAATCTGATGTAAAGTGAGCCCCTTGATCATATGTCAACTTGTTGGGGACTCCAAACCTTATAAAGATGGATTCATGCAAGAACTTGGCCATGTTGGTATCCCTTGGGTGTTTCATGGATTTAGCCTATGCCCATTTGATGACATAGTCAGTGTAAACTAGAATGTAGGATTTGCCTTGTGAAGAAGGTTCAATAGGTCTTACAAAGTCAATCCCATACTTATCAAAGGGTGCAACAACAACTTGAGGCTACAGGGGAATTTCATCTAATTTAGTGGGTCTTTTCATTCATTGACACTTGTCACATTTCTGTATATATCTTGCTGCATCCTTGTGCAAACTTGGCCAATACCTAGTTGTCAATATTTTGAAAGTTGTCCGTTTAGCTGCAAAGTGACCTCCATAGGGCTCATCATGAAACACCCTTAAGACATCATATGTTTAATCATCTCTTATATACCTACACATTACTTGATTAGGTCCAATATAGAACATAAATCTAACAATCCATGAATAGTTAAAGCTCTTCTCCGCCAGTAACTTTATTGCTTTGGCAGAGAAGTGAACTAGCATTTTACCTGTGGTAAGATAGTTAGCAATATTTACATACCATGGATTATGTGCTAACAATAGAAAGAGGTGTTCATTTGGAAAACTATCGTCAATGGTTGTAGGATCATTAGGGACATGCAACCAAGAAATAAAGTTAGCTATCACATTGGCCTTGCTAGGTTTATCTACTATGGTGATATCAAATTCTCACATGAGCAACAACCAACGAGCTAATCTTCCTGATATTGTAGGCTTGTTCACCAAATATTTTATAGTAGAATGGTTAGAATGGACAAATATTTTGTAGCCAGTAATATAATGCCTGAATTTATTGAAGGCATAGATAACTACAAGTAATTCCTTTTTAGTAACTATGTAACTAAATTTTGCACCTTGCAAATTTTTACTAATGAAATAAATTGCATGTTCAACTAAGTCTACCTTTTTTCCTAGCATGACACCTATAGCATAGTTTGAGCCATCTGTGTGAATGTGAAAAGGAAATTCCCAATTGGATCCTCTTAGAAAGGGTTGTGTAAGAACTCCCTTAAGCTACAAGAAAGATGTAGCACAATTAGAGTCCCAAGAAAATTCATCATCTTTTTTTAGCAGGTTGTAGAGGGGTGTTGCAAGTTGGTTGAAGTTTTTAATGAATCTTCTATAATATCCAACATGTCCCAAAAAAAATTTGTACATCCTTATGCTTCTCTAGCATAGGCAAGGTACTAATGACTTCAATCTTTGTTGGATCTACTTGGATGCCCATAGATGAGATGAAATGGCCTAGAACCACACCTTCCTCCATCATCATAAAATATTTTTCAGTATTTAAGGAAAGGTTATAGTCATGGCATCTTGTGAGTAACATTTCTAGATTAGCTTTTGCTTCCTCAAAAGGAGCCCCATAAAAAGTAAAATCATCCATGTAGATCTCCATACAGTCAGCAAACATATTTGAAAAGATATTGATGACAGCTTGTTGAAATGTTGTTGGGGCATTGCACAAGCCAAAAGGTAAGACTAAATAGGAAAAAGTTCCCCATGGGCAGGTAAAAGTTATTTTTTCTTGATCCTTTGGAACTATTTGGATTTGATTGTAACCACTAAAACCATCCACAAAAGAAAATTATTTTTCTAGCTAGTTTGTCAAGGACTTTGGTCTATAAATGGCAAGGGAAAATGGTCCTTCTTAGTGGCTGAATTTAACTCCCTATAATCTACAAAAACTCATCATTTTCCTCTCTTCTTAGGTATTATAGCTAGGGGTGACACCCATTGGCTATCAAAGATGGGGTACATAAAACCTGCATTTAGTAGTTTTTGCAATTCATTATTAATTATATCTTTTAAAATAGGGTTAACTCTTCTCTAAGGCTATCAGACAGGTTTGAAGTCAGGGCTGTTGTAAATCTTGTGAGTGCCTAGCATAGGATTGAGTCCTTTCATGTCCATGTAATCCCAAGTGAATGCTTTTTGATTCTCTTGTAGTAACTGCAACATAGTCTTCTATTGGGAGGGTGATAAGGCATTGTTTACATTCAGTTCTTTGCCTAGACCAACTTCCATCTTAATAACTTTATCTACCATGAATAATTGGGCAACAGGAAAATGGAGAAACTGTGAAGCTTCTGAATGATGTGGTGAATCCAAGGATGGTAATATAGTCTCTAAGATACATTCAGCTTGAGGGCACATTTGAGACTCTATTCCATATTCATTTAGAATAATAGATGAAATTATTTCATCTTCCTCTCAAGAAACTATGAATGATTCTCTACTTATCATCATTAGATGATGGATGGAATTGACTTCTAGATCATCATCACCCAAATCTAGTCATATTACTTAGTCATCTAGTAATAGTGGTTGAGCAAGGGAGTATAACGTCAGGTTTTGGGTATGAATACCATTGGATATTGTCAACTTTCCAGATTGACAAGCTATATAAGCATCTGTAGTGGCCAACCATAGTCATCCTAAAGTTAAAGGATGTCCTCCCATATTATCCTTTGGGGAGAGAACAAAAAAATCAACTAGATACTCCCAAGGGTTTAAGGTGACTATGACATCTTTTATCATCCCATCTAGCTTAATAGTAGAGCTATCAACAAGCTGAAGTATAGTGGGTATCTCTTTGAGGCCAATGATATGTAGTTGAGAAAATAACTCCTTTTTCATGACATTTATAGATGCTTCTAAGTCAACAAAAGAATTTTGAACTTAGATCTCATGGATAGTGATTGCAACCATAGGACTTCCAGGGTCAAAATATTTAGGTACAATAAATTTCTCCAGGATTAAATCAGACAATTATCCTAGGACATGAATGGTTTTTGGACATTTCTTCTTCCTTCCTAGCTATTTAATACATGCTTCCTTAATAGCTTTAGTATAGTCAAGGACTTCCTTGATAACTAACATTCGGTAATGGTATTTTTACAATTATTTGCTTTAGTTGATTAAGAAAATTGATGACTGCATGGTTTTCTGTGGGCTGGTTTTGTTCCATGAACCTATGAGGGAATGGAGGTTCTTTAGATACATGAGAGGTCTACTTATTTGACTCATCTTTTTACTCAGTTAGAGGATTTTCAACTTTAGTTATTATAGGCTTTTGGGGTAAAGGAAGAGTGGTGCCTAACCTTAAGTGAATATCATTCAAGGAGATGGCATAGCTTTGTTGTTGAGCCTATTGTTTAGTATTATTTGGATTAGGATTAGGCTAAACTGGTAGTTGGGTCTGCTTGGGAGAGTATTAGTGGCTACAAGAGGCATTAAAGCTTGTTGCTAAGGTGGTGGCAATAGGGTTTGTTGACTAGGTTGGGTATTCCAACCTTGCTGAGGTTTCTGCCAACCCTACTGAGGTTGTTGCCAACCCTGTTGAGGCTGCTGCCAATCCTGCTGAGTTTGTTTCCAAACCTGTTGAGGTTTATGCCAACCTTTTTGAGGTTGTTACCAATTATTATTTCCACTAAAACTAATATTTTGAGAATTTTTTCATTGATTTCTATCATTATAATTTTGAAGAGGATCTTGTGGTATACCTTGTCTTTGAGCCCATGGCCTTCGTTGAGCAACATAAAGCACCACTCCATTTTCATCAATGGCTTTAAACTCAATAGGCATTGGTTGTGTCTTCATACTTGCAATAGACTTACATCTACAATGCCTTTTCTTTTCCCTACAATGTGGGCATTATTCAGACAACATGGCATCAACTTCCTCTTTTTTCCTTCTTTCTTGCATGGTGTCAAGCTAAGTGGCTACATCATTAATGACGTCTTGCTTGAAATCTAACAACAAATTGGATAATTCCATCTTTGATACTTCTGGACTGCCATTGGACTTATGTGGTAGATCTCTAAGTCCCCTACCTTTCTTCACAATGGCTTTGGAAAAATTTGGGCATATATTTTGTATATCAGTCCAAGTTTTTTGAGTGATATTTCCTCCTGCCATAAGATCTAGAGCTTTAATGCTTCCATCATTCATACCTCTCAAAAAAGATGTTTCTTTGATTCCTCATTCAATTGATTTTGTGTATTATGCTGCAAGTTGAACATGAACTGAGAAACATAATCTTTCAGGGTTTCATCATCCTTTTGGGACATCTTGAAAATATCATCCCCGTTTAAATATTGACCCCTACAGTATTCTTTATACTTTGTGAGAAACAAGTTGTTCATTACAGGTTAATCTGCTACAGCATTGGCACCCAACCCCATGAAACATCTCAGAGCAACTTCTTTTAGGGTAGAAGGAAAAAACTTTAGTTTATGGGCATTAGTTGTATAGTCATAACTTTCAAAGAGAAAGGTTTCAGGGTCTTTAGTGATTAGGCCATAAAACTTGGGAAGTGTAGCAACAGGTATGTTCTTCAAATTTTGGTTACCCTGCTGAGCAGGGATAGGAAAAGGGAATGTAGGTTGAGACTGAGCCATTCTTGGAGGAGGTACTGGTTGATAGATAACAAGGGAAAGCGAATTATCTTGGTATTCAAGTTCAACAAAAAGATCATTCAAATGCAAGGATTTGTTAGAGGATGAGGGTATTAATTCTTGAGCAACAATGAATGGATTTTCAAAAGGTTCTTCTTCGTTCTCACTATGAGGTTCTTTAGGTTCTGGATTAAAAATCTCTTCATAAATGTTACGGGGAAGAAGTCTCCCAAGGAGGTCTCTTCTTCTATGCATGCAAAATAATGTGAAATCTAAACTAACATAACAACTTCAGGGTTGAAATAGATTGACACCTTCCCCAAAAATGATACTAAAAATGGTCGGCCAGCTTAATACCTTAGTAACAAAGGATTGGACATTGTTTTATAGTGATTCCATGATTAGATAGGATCATGTGTTTTCCTAAAATAACATACTGACTTTGTTTTATTTTTTCAATCTAGGAGCATAAGCTTGAGAGGGAAGCTGCAAAGTATATGGTCTAATTTTTCTTTAAGTTGTTGCAACCAAACAAAGGAAATGCTAAAGGGAACTTAAGCTAGAAACTGAAATAATATCTTAACTCAAACTTAAAGTAATGCTGCAAATAGTTAACCTATCTAAGCACCTATGCTGCAAGAATAGTTCACTGATTTTGTTATCAATGGCTCTAGGAACAATAAAATTCTACCTTGCAAAGAAATAAACAAGGAAATGAAATCTATTCTAATGGAGTAGTTCACTCACCAAGTGGACCCCCTTGGATGAGTGAACAAAAAAGATAATCAAGACAGAAGATGTAAACTTGAACTTTGTATTCTATTCATTTGTGTTAAGATATTTCATTTGATTAAAAACAAGATCACTTGCTACTATTATGAGAATCAACCTATTCTATCTTTCTTCTAAAAAAATTCCTCTTTCAAAGCTACAATAAGTGTTATTTTAAAGGAAAACTACAACAACTTCCTAACTCTAAGATCACTCCATTAGAGAGGATCAATTATAGATTCATAAGGTTTGCAACAGAAATATCATTAACTGTAATTAAATCCTCCAAGAATATAACAAGTTGAGGGAGCTATATTCATGTTCTACCATAACATAAATCACACAATAATATGCTTGTTGCAGTGATTCAATAATTTGGTCAACTTTGACTTAGTGTTGAAGTGTTGACTTTGAATACGCGCGAAAAGTACCTACAAAACATTGAGTGCATACAACTTCCACATACATATATTCATTTCATCATCAATGTTAGAAAATGTATAATGTTCAAACTATCACTCTATAAAAATCTTGTGGCTATAGGAAGGAATCTACCCAAAACATAGCATGGATGAGGAAATATTTATTAGCATGTAACATTCCTTCATTATACCATAGAAGTCCATAGATTCAAGTAAATATAGCATATTTGAACTTATCCATACTACTACTTCATGTCTTAGCATATAGATAACATAGTCATGAAAACATAAGTTCATTTACTTAAAACCATAGAGTCATAAATGTTTTTGCAAGATAACTATCTAAAAACAAGATAAAAAGGAACTCAAAATAATGGCCTTTTACAGGCCCATCAACCTCTTCACTTTACCTTGTTGGCAACTTTCAAGCTAGGGTGCATGAGAGAATCCATTCCATATGTCTACCCTACATACCCATGCTTATTACATGATGACTATTCATAGGCAATGCAAGTTCCCAACCTAACCCCCAAATGAACAATCACTCAATTGAGCTAAATATGAGAGTTTGGGTCTTGTAAGATCCCACCACATTCCCACACATGTTCTTGTGGTTGCACATAAACAACTCCATGGAATAACCAATAATACTAAATGCAAGGCTTGGATATGAGAAATACAATAAAACAATCAAGTCTATAAATAAATCGCTTAATTGGGCATCTTTTTGGGTGTATAGAATCAACATGAATCCCAATGTACACAAAGTAAAATCATGAATTAAAAACCTAGCATACACTTTATTTATATGAAACAAACACATTCCATGAAATTTCCACAGAATCTGGGTAGGACACAAAAGGAGAGAACAAGAAAAACACCCAAAATTAAAACATTCTTGAATTTGACAAAATTGAAAAACCCACCTCTAAAATGAGGTCAAGTATCCAAAAATCAAAATTTTTGGTAGCATAATTCCATGGAATATTTTAAATAAAAAACAAATAACCATCTAGTATTCATTCTCATCAAACTATGTCAAATTCATGTATGAAAATGGAGGGAAACACTAGCTCTCAACCTATATCCAGTTAGGAATAAAGAATAGGAACTAAAGTAGACTAAAACATAAGAAGTGAGAAAGCCCTACCTCACACCAAAAAGTCAAAACTGAGGATTGCAACAACAAAATGGATAACCCACTTAGTGTGATGAAATGATCGACAAAGAAGGAGATTCCCACTAAGAATCCAAAGAGGCTATAATCATGATGACCCAATGAGTCAAACTACCATATCAACAAAATTACCAAAAAGGACAAAGAGGTTTTGGAGGAATGTCCTAAAAAACATGAAATAAACAAGTGAGAAGCAAGAATTAAAACTTACATTCACCAATATAAGCACTTTTATAAAAGTGACTCATAATTAGAATATTAAATGCTTAATAAACTAACATGTCCTTTTTCCAAATTAGACAATTTCCAAGTGATTGGAATTTAGCTATGACAAGTTAGTCGATAGATAAAATAAATTATTTTCCCCCAAATCAATTAAATCAACATCTTAATAGTATTTTCCATGATACTTATATGGCCCTAACTACACAAACACACTCACAGATCCAATCACATAATACATCATGAATCTAGATGTGTCCTTTACTAGATGGTTAATAATATCAAATATATGGATTTAGAGAAGAGCCTACCATAGAAAGGTAAATTATGATCCTACATGCACATGACTACGTCACCCATACAGGGACAACATTGACTCAACATGAACAATCAAATTCACTATCTCCTAGTGCCACTACTAGCAACATAGGTACACACTAAGACTCTAAACATAGGGTAAATGTACCTAGTAACTATTCAGTAAATAGGCAGCCATCAAATGCAAATTCTTAATATATATTAGCCAAAGCACACATAGGCACACAATCACATGAAGGAGAATAAGACACAATGTAGATCACACAAGTGAGTGATTACAACTTAGTTCCCACTTCGTACTAGTACTAATAGGTAATCCACACATAGAAGTGGTGTAGTACAACATAAAATCATATAATAAAGCATTTAAATTAAATTAAATTAAATTTAAATAATTAGTTTGTATCATTGAGTATATTTATTAAAGGTAAAAGATAGATATCCATAGCATAAAAGAACACCATAAATGAATCTATATGGAAAATATGAGGATGAATCAAGCCTTTTAGTTCCTCTAATTTTCTCCTCCAAAGTAGTAATGACATTAAAATATTCCACCAAAATCCAAGGCAAAAGAGAATTGAAAGATCTCAAATAAGAGTATTTCTCAAGTGTCAAAGCTTGAAGTGATCATTAAAAGAGAACAAGTATTAGAAATCCAATTACAAGCAATGATCTTATAAAGATCCTATAGGAAATAAATCTTTTCAATATTTCTTGGGCACTAATGAACTTTTAGTTACCCCTTCACTAGAGCTTGGGATAAATGTGAGCCATGCATTCCACAAATAACTTAAATTCTTGAATGATTATCACATTTGGGCAATGAACTCTAGTAAATTCCATAACAACTATTTGTTTAGGTAAATTTTCAACCCCCCTTGATTTCATGATAAGTTTATTATTTCTTAATGTCAATTCATGAGCCTTCAAAGTTGATTCTTTGCCTAAATCTAAATGATGCATACCAGAGTGGTCCCCTCCAGATCCTAGGTGAACTAAAAGTAATTTGATTGGGCTTCCAAGGGAAACTCGACCCCCTTGGGTGTTGTTGTGGTGGCTAGGTCAATGGATGGGAGCATTTTCAGTGCAAGAAAACCATAGATGACACAAACAACCAAGCTAAGTGCCTCACTTTAGTTAATGTAGTTTTGTTAGGAATCAAGATTGATATTCATAAGATACATCTTGAAGGAGACTCCAAGATTGTGGTAATAGTATTACAAAAGGAAATTTGGATGGATGGTTCCTTGACAAATATATTAAGAAAATAAAAAATTTATTAGAAGAGGTTTGTAAATTCAGTCTCTTAGGTTCCTAGGGTGGCTAACTCTCTAACTAAAAAATTATCCAATGTAGGGGTGGTCAGGTCTTTACAAGACAATATCAAAACCACAAAAAAAAAAAACAATGACATCCCACCATATGAGTTGGACATGTGATTAATCAATGATGAATTAAAATAACCATGGTATTCTATCATAATGTCATTAACATCGTGTCTCAATATGTTGAGCAATTACGATCAAGTGAGGGAAGGTGTCATTGATCCTTGTAATCTAACTTTGGGAGTCTCCCATTATTGAAATGGAGGTGACATGCTAGGTTGGCACTACTTGAATGGAATGTGGCAAGTATGGTGTGATGTGAAAGATAGAAAGTCATAATGGTTTTAGATTTGGTGATTGATTCATCTAGAGACTCTCATGAGTTTTTTGTACCACTAATTCTACCATTTCCAACATCCTCTCTTTTTTCTTAGAAAACTTGTGGGTAGAGATAATAGCAATTTTCATAAAATATATGCCATGTTAGGAAGGTAGAGCTTCATAATCAAGATGTTGCATCCATGACATGGAGATAATAGAAAATTTAGTTGTACTTTGTAAAAAATTATTCAAATCAAGTTCAACATAAATACGAGCTTAAGAAATCACACTTTTATTCATCATCTTAATTAAGAACCTGCCAAAATTTTCAAAATTCATGGTTTCATCTGCATGATTTCCTTTGGCCAAAATTTTGATAAGAGATGATGAAGGCGTACCCACATTGGGACCCTATAAGAGAGCTCCTCAATACTATAAAAATTAATGTGACCCAACTTGAGGAATAGATCCACTTGATTGCAAAAAATAAGGATCACTTTTAAATGACTTATTATGATCTACCAAACAAGAGAAAAACATTGTGAGGTATCCATTTATTATTATCATGATCTCTAAGTCCCCTTTAGGGTCCTACATTCAATAAACCCATAACTAGATAGTAGGGAAAAAGAAACATGAATTCCCAAGAACTTCCAAATTAAAGCATGAGTCCTTAGGTAATTTACACATCTTTCATAATTAAATCTAGTTAAGTTGCTAAAATTATTCTGTCTTGGCTTCTTTCCAAGAAATTATTAGCATTTTTGACCTTATATTTTTGCTCTTTATGTACCCCTCCACATGTAAATATTTGTTTAGAAAATTTCCTCTCATATCGTACTTTGTAGAGTATTGATGAAATCCTAATACTATATATAGAAAACAAGGACTCTCTTGAGAAAATAAACCCTTTTTTATAGCCCAAGGACTTGATAAAACCCAACTAACACCTTGAAGCAAAAAAATCTCCATCTATCATGGTGTCACACAAAATGATACCTTGAACACAACAAAAACCCCTATAAATATCCCTTTGCACATCCCATAGAATGCAACATCCCTCCCTAATAGGTCCAAATTTCATTGCGACTAGCATTAAAATAAACACAGAAAATAAATGAGGGGACTACACTTTGAACCCTATCCTACATAACCTCCCTAAAATGCCTATATTATCTTATTCATTCACACCTAATAAATGTTACAAAATCTTACCATTAAGGCTTACTCTCTATGTAAATTTGTAATCTAGATTAATTGTTTGGATGTGGTTGATTAGCTACATTTCTTTTACTTTATATTAGTGCAACAACTTTGATATTTTCATTGATAACACATGCTCTTCCTTAGAAGAATGTCCACCTAGCAAAATAAGGTCCCACCTTCTTAATTATGCCATATTGTTGACATCCATCCATAATGTCTCTCTACCCTACATTCATATGTAATGACTCAAATAAATTCATGTATCCCATTTGTAGATTTGTCTTCTAATATTTAACTTCCTGCACATCTAACTTTAATATAATTTAACAATTTTGTTTATCTCATTCCTATAATAAACTTACCATTTAAATAGTCTCTTAATAAGTATTGCTAAAATATTTGACTTTTTTCATACTCATTCAAGATTAATTATTGAAATGAAAATAACTAGATAGTTAAAATCTATAATTATTTTTACTTATTTTTCCATATATCATAAAAATTAAAAGAAAAGAAAATTATTATTTACATAAATATTATATACAAAATTATTTTATCAAATCACTAAATATATTTAAACATTTGTTTTTAGAAGATCTCAATGACTTCATGAATAGGTTGGACTTTATGGATGTGGAGTTGAGAGGAAACCCGTATACTTGGACTAATAATAGGAAAAGGGAGGACCTTATTTAGGTTATGCTGGACATATTATTGGTGTTAGGGAACTGGAATAGACTGGGGAACTCCCACCTTGAGAACCTCACTAGAACTATTTCAGACCACTTCCCTATATTATTCCATTGGGAGGATGATTTTAAGGGCGGACAAAAACCTTTCAGATATGAAATTATGTGGCAGTCTCACCCGAAATTCAAAGAGAGAGTTCAGGATTAGTGGAATATAAGGACGGATGGTACCGTGATGTACATGCTTAATAAAAAATTGGATAATATTAGGAGGAATGTCAGGGTCTGGGCTAAGAGTTCATTTGGTGACTTATTCAAAGTTAAAGGTGAAGTGAAGGAAAAGCTCAAAAAACTCCAAGGAGAAATTGCAAAAGGGATCAACCTGGAAAGTGCAACTTAGGAAGAGGAGGAATATAGAAAAAGTGGAAGGATATCCTACTAAGGGAGGAAATTTTTTGGAAACAAAGATCAAGAATTCAATGGCTTAAGGAAGGGGATAAGAACACTACTTTCTTTCACAGGTTAGCCTCAAACCATAAAAGAAGAAACACAATCAATAGGTTGAATGATGAAGGAGGAAGGGTCTTAAAAGAGCAGGAGGAGATGGGAAGACATGTGGTGGAACACTTTAGTAAAGCTTTCATTATAGACAATTTTGTAGGGAACTCAGTTACTAGAAGAAGCTTGATTAATTCAGTTCCACAGATACTTGGTGTGGAGGAGAATAACCAGATACTTGGCAATATCACCGAGGAGGAGGTGAAAAGTGCAGTATTTTCTATGAAAGCTTATAAGGCTCCGAGCCTAGATGGATTTCCTCCGATGTTTTTCCAACATTTTTGGGAGGTTGTTAAATCGGAATTGATTTGGGTCACTAGGGATTTTTTTAGAACGGGAAAGATGCTAAGGAGGATCAACAAAACCTTTATTGCTTTAGTTCCTAAAATCCCTACTCCTTTGAGCCTACTTGACTTTAGACCTATAAGCTTATGTAATACTATTTATAAGATCTTTGCCAAAGTCTTGGTGAAAAGAATTAAGCCTTTCTTGGAAAAAATTATTGGTAGCCCTCAGAAAGGATTTGTCCCGGGAAGACAGATATTGGATGTGGCTATAACCACACATGAGGTTATTCATTCTATGGAGAAAAATAGAAAATCGGGGATGGCATTTAAATTGGATATTTCCAAAGCTTATGATAAGGTCAATTGGGACTTCCTTCAAGATGTGCTGGAAAGAGTGGGATTTAGTAATAAGATTATAAACTTGATCATGATGATGGTTGGCTCAGTGCAATATTTTGTCCTACTTAATGGTTCGCCCTGGGGCAACTTTGCTGCGGAGAAAGGGTTAAGACAAGGTGATCCACTTTTCCCTTACCTCTTTATAATGGCCGCTAAAGTCTTAGGGAGGTCATTCCATAAATTAGTGAGTAAGGGCTATTTCAAAGGGGTTAAACCTACTAATACTGCTAAAACTAAGGTCATTCAATAGTTTGTTGATGACACTTTCCTATTTGGAGAATCTTCAATAATGGAGGTAGAAGCTTGGAAGATGATATTACATAATTATGAAGAAAGTTCAAGACAGTGAGTGAATTACCACAAGAGTAAGATTTATTTCTTTAATACTGAAGCCTCATTACAAAAGAGGATAAGGAAAATTCTGGAATGCCAATCTGCTAGCCTCTCGGATACTTATCTTGGATTACCACTTACTACTAAGGAAGTGACTAATGACTTCTGGAATATGATAGTGGAGAGAATTCAAAGGAAACTTGTAGGGTGGAAAGGGAAGATATTAAGCAATGCTAGAAAATTACAACTGCTCTCTGTTACTCTTCAGGGAATCCCTATTTACTTCTTATCCATTTTCAAAATTAATCAAATTATGGTGGAGAAAATTGAGAGAATACAAAGGAATTTCCTTTGGTCAAGGACAAAGGAGAAAAATAAATTGGGCTTAGTTAATTGGGAGGAGGTGTGTAAACCAAAGAATGGGGGGGTTGGGTGTAAGAAGGCTTCGGGACCTTAACAAATCTCTCCTTATGAAAGTCGGCTGGAGACTGGCTGAAGAGAATATAGATTGGGGCAGTATCATGAAAGCTAAATATTTGTCTAATACCTCCTTTAAGTGGAATCTATTTAGTAATGACCTTCTAGGAGGTTCAAAAATCTCGCAGAATATTGTTAAAAATAGAGGTTTATTAAGAGAAGGTTTGAGGTGGATTGTGGGGAATGGGTTCAATATCATATTTTGGGAAGACAGGTGGATGGGTGGGAAACCGCTGGTCTTTAGTAAATTTAGAAGATTAATGGAATTGCTTAAACAAAATGTGGGTGAAAAAGTTGGAGACTATATTGATCAAGGGAGGAGGTGGAAGAAGCTTTATAAGGAAGATTACTCCCAAGAGGATATTCTTCTCCTTAAGGAATTGGAAGAGTTGATAAAGGAACAAAGACTTCCCTTACTACCTCAGAAGGACACTATGGCTTGGGACCTAACTCCAAGTGGTAACTTCACTGTTAAATCAACATACACATTCATGTTTATTAAGGACCCCTGCCCAACATTGTTGCATAAGGTATGGATTACTGATCTTATTCCTAAAATTAATTTCTTTTGGTGGACGACTCAGCATGGTAAAATCTTAACTTTGGACAACTTGAAAATAAGGGGTTTTTATATAACAAATCGTTGCTGTCTTTGTAAAGAAAAGGAAGAAAGTATCTCCCACCTCTTCTTATAATGCCAGTATGCTTTAGGGATTTGGAATAAGGTCTGGGAAAGATTTGGATTGGATTGGGTTATGAAAGATAATCTAGGACAGTTTGTGGAGAATTGGTGCCATCCCTTTTATCATCTTAGATTAGTTTTTCTATGGAAAATTGTTCCACCATATGTTTGCTAGCACATATGGAAAGAAAGAAATAACATATTATTTAGGGAGGAGAGTAAACCAAAGGAAGTGGTTTTTGGAATTATGGACAAATTGTTGAAGGAAAATTTAAGAGTGTCTAAATGTAAAATGCCAAAAGAGGAACCAGTTAGACATGAAGGCTTAGTTGCTGAAAGATGGGGTTGTCATGAGGATTTTTTCCTCTTTGATAACTCAAAAATGATAATGAGATGGCAGACGAGATGGAGACCCCCCACCCTAACGCAATATAAATTGAACTTTGATGGTGCTGCTAAAGGAGGTTTAGGAGGGGCGGGAGGAGTGTTGTGGGACATGAATGGTGATGTGCTATTGGTGTATGCAGGAAAGGTGAGAAATGGAAGCAATAACTTGGCTGAGGCCATGGCGCTATTATGGGGCCTTCAACTGACTAGAGAAATGCAAATTAAGGAGCTAACCATTGAGGGGGACTCCAAGTTAATCATTGACTTGGATAACTAAGTGGCTAGACCAGGCTGGAATATTCAAAACACCATTATGGACATCAAGCAAGTCCTGAATGGAATGGAAAGTGTCCACTTGCAACACATCTACAGGGAAGGTAATAAGGTGGCAGATGTGGTAGTTGCCATGGGGTTTAATACTATGGCTATCACATGTTGGAGGAATTGGGTTGATCTCAACAAAGATACCAAGTCATTGATAATCAAGGAAAGAGGCGGGAATAATATATGATGATGACTATAAATTTTAAAAGTAGGGCCAAATTTGGCAACATGGTGACAATGTTTGCTAAATTTAACAATGGCTTTTTGGAAATAAAAGGAAGACGTGGCCGTACAAACGGTAATTGAAGTGATTATGAATTAAGAGAGATGTCATTTCACAATTATGGTAACCCATTGCGAGTTTCAAATTACTTACCAATTGGAAGTACGAAAGATATCATTAATCAGGTTGTCAAGAAACGTCGGGGTGCAAAAATTATGATTTTATACATTCACGAATCCCATAATTATCTCGCATGGGATTTTGGAGCTTATCAAGCACGGGTCTGCAAATTTTATTTGCTTGTTGTTAAAGGGTTTAAGGCAGAGAGTAGTTGCAGAGAGTTTGTAATTGGGAAAGTTCAGATGCGTATTACTGAAGAAGGGGAGCCAGAAATTGGTGAATTAGAGATGGGTGGGGACTTGAATAGGATGGAACTCACGAAAATGGAGAATTTTAAAGATAGGATGGCCACCTGGGTTCTTTTGAAGGAAGGGGGTTTTTTGCCCTACATGCAGTTGATGGCGGGGTACGACGAGAACTGTGCGCTCTAGTTTGTTAATGGATGGAATGATAGAAAGGTCACCATTAATGGAATCACCTTCCAAGTCACTAAGGAAGTGATTGCCATGGCGACTGGCCTCTCAATGAAAGGTAAAAAATGGAGAAAGGTTACCAAAATTTCTGATGAGGCCAGTATGAATAGCTTCTTTGCTATAGATGAGGAGCCGATTCCTTATTGAGGAGGGTTTAAAAGAGACAAGCTGCCAACCCCTTGGGATGATGTGTGCCTGGTCCTTATGAGGTATTTGATGCTGAAGGGTAGGTTCGGTGTCTTCTATTATTATCATTTTCCTTTGTTAAATCATTTTTGGAATATGGATTTCATTTCTATCCCTTTTTATCTTCTGCATTCTCTTGAGTATATGGTTGTTGATGTTAGAGAAAAAAGGAGTAAAGGTTTAAATTTTACCATAATTCATCAAGGTTTAATCTTTCGCCTCTATCAGTTTCACCTTGCCCTGTTCCCTCTAGGGTGGTGGTGGTGGATAACAAACACCACTGCCAGAATTCACCCCCGAGCTTTAGTACATGCACTAAATTTCACACCCCCCAACACTCCCCTAGTAGGGAAAACAAGAAAAAGGAAAAATCTGATATAACAGTGGAACAAAAGGGAAACAAGAAGATAAAAATTGAAAAACTGGTTGAGGTTGATGGAGAGGACTCAGAGGAGGAGACTGGGGGTAAGGCTAGGAGGAGATCTGGTAGGCTTGCACAATCTCAGGTTAGGTGCAAATAGAAATCCATCAGAAATTCGGTTGAGGAGGTTGAGGAAGATGGTTCTGAAAACAATAATGAAGGAAGGGAGGAGGAAGATATTTCCAACTCCAAGAACGATGACGGAAAGGAGGAGGGAGATAAAATTTTTAATTCGGGGGATAATTCAGTGGATAATACTCAGACCTAGGCGTCTGTTGGTAATGCTGCGAATACAGAGATCACCCATGTGTCTGCCAGTTTTCCCCTCAAACCCATTACCTTTTGTGAAGAGAGTAGCAAGATGAACACCTCCCCCATAACCATTTCCTCCTTGGTTAAGGATAATTCTAAGGTTTCCTCTAACCCAAGGGTTTTGCAGGATGATATCCAAGTGCAAAAAGCCAAGGAGGAAGCACTAAAGGTGGAAGCCGAGACTAAAGATGGGACTGAGGTGCTGCAAGACTAGTATGCTAATTTGGAAAGGAGGGTTAAAACTCTAGAGGAAGGGTTTTTTACCTTCTCCAAATTTGGCCTCAAAGTCACACATGTTGCGGCTACCACCCTCTAGTTGCTGGCACAGGAAAAGGAGGACACGTGTATGGATATGGAGGACCACAAGTTGCTCTTCAAGTTCCTTACGGATGATTGGGCCCGGATCCTGTTGGATGCGAAAGGGAAGGGGAAAAAAGATAATTATGTTTCTTAGTTTATTGAGATCCTTGGATCCAAGACTTTTTATGTCTTACTGTTGGTTAAGGTTTTGTTGGTATACAACTGTTATTAAGACTTGGGTTGGCCTGTTATGCCAATTTTGGTTATGTTGAACTTCTGTAGTTTGCTAGCTATCTCTATTTAGTTTTAGCTTAGTTGCTCTTAAACTCTGTTGATTTTTTTGCAGACATTTGAAACTATGTTGATGTTTAGTTAGTCTTTTGTCTACTGGTGGTTTCTGCTGGTAATGTGCTGATTACTAGCTTTTTGCTTGTATGAGCTGACCCCCTCATTTTGATCGCTTTTAATTTAAAAAACATTTATTTTTAGAAACTACTATTAAATATTATATACAAAGTTACAAACATGACTTAATTAATTAATTATAAGCAATAAAAACAATATCACACATTCAAATGTTCAAATGATTAAAGCAGCATCAAAACGCACTAGTTCTCTTTCCAGACGGGAACTCAAAAGTTCCTGCACTTTAGTTTTTTCAATGTTACCGTTGAGAAAAATATTCATCCCTCTTTTTTTTTATGGTCTGATTTTAGATATTTTTTTCCCCGTCGCTTCTTTCTGGTGGAATATTGGCATGTGGAAGAAAGGATTTGAAGGTATTAAAATAGAGCCACTTTCACATACAGAATAACAGAGCAGAATCATAGAAGGAGATTTCATTGTCAAAATGGAGTCTGCAACTTACGAGATAAAGGCAAAATTGTGGAAGTCAGCAGAGCCCACGTGATATTTCAGTACATTATGATGAAAGATAGAATCATGAATGAGCGGCTTTTGTTTGTTCACAAAAATGCATTAAACGAATGGGGATCTCTGTGATTCATTGATTGCACGTAATGTGTAAAATGTCTGAAAGAAATGCAGAATCATGGAAAAGGTACTCGGGTTTTCCTTTACAGCTAAATAGTGGAAACCCTAAACTTTCATCAATCTGCTTAAAATCGGCATTGCCCTCATTTGCCGCTGTCGTTATTTTTTTGGGTTTTCCCTATTAAAGCGTCTGCATAGTAAATGAGGTCTTTCGGAGATGGATCAGAAGCCATGTTTGCAGCCATGACGTCCCAGACCATTACATCTCGACATTCTGTGTCAGGTAACGGTCGAGTTCTTTCAGAATCTCATCTATAATCTTTCCTTGCAATGAATCTCATCTATAATCTTTACGGACTTTTCTGTGCAAACTTTTATGTTCCTGCTTCTCTACTCTTTGCACTTACTACATTGCTCACAGCTTTTAGTTTGAGAACATTCCTGTATATTATTGTAAGTATATCTCCTCTCCAATTCAGCCATTCTATCAATTGTTTTTGGCAATTTTGCAGAGGTTGAGCATCTTAACTGTGCTCTGCTCTCAGTGTTTTGTTCTTCCTTGCACGCTGTTGTGTTCTTAACTAGAAGATTGGAAGCATTTATTTTAAGGGCTTTATAGTCTACCTATATTAGGAAAATGCATCAAACAAATGGGAACAGAGATTGATTGGAAGTGATGTCTAAAATTTGTGAAAGAAATGTTGGATCCCTAAAATTCCATCAAACTACTTAAAATTGACATTGATCTCATTTGCCGCTATCGTCATTTGTTTTAGGGTTTATGTAACCATGACGTCCCTGACCATTTCAGCGGTGGAGATTTGTGCGGTTTTGCAAAGCATCTCAACATTTTCTTCCAGGTAAATTTTACAGTTGAGTTCTTTTGGAATTCATTGCTCTGAATTTTGATCCTTGACATTCAAGGCTCTCAAAGACTTTCCTGTGTGAACTACTAAGTCTTTGAAATACTCTTCGAATCTGATTCTCATAGATTATGTTCTTGGTTCCCTTCAGTTTGATAATTCAACCATTCTATCAATTGTTTTTCACAATTTTGTAGAGGTTGAGCATCTTAACTGTGCCCTGCTCTCTATTTTTTGTTCTTCTTTATATGCTGTTGTGTTCTTAACTAGAAAATTGGAAGCATTTATTTATGGGCTTTAGAGTCTGCCTGTATTAGTTTTGTTCTCCCTTTCATGGTTTGTACTCGCAACTTCACACTATGGTTATTCTTTTTGGACCTTTATGTGTTCATTCCTCTGTCATTGAATTTTCTTTTTAACTCATGTAATTATATGCATGACAGAGCTTGAAATTATTATTTTATCTCTATTTCAGGTGTCTTACATTTGCTGGTGTCTTTATTTTGATCTCGAGCTCATTCTCCCTATGTTCCTACCAATTATTATTTTATTCATACCCTGCCTTAAATGCTTATGTTCTTACATTCCTACCTATAATTTAGTTGGACCGAGATGACTCACTTTTCATATTCTGCCTCAAATGCCCATACTGTGTTTCTCTTTTGTATGTAGTCCTTATTAGATTGGTATACATGCCTTAAACATAAGGAGTCATGTTTTCTATTCTTGGCCATAGTTAGTTTGGATAGATGATTCACTTAATCACACTCTCCATTAAATGTCCATATTGTGGCTATTGCTTTGGTGTGTACTCCTTAGCCATGGGCTGAGATTATTCGTTTGATCATATCTTGCCTTAAAAGCTTATTCTATGTTTATTGGTTTGATCTGTTTTTCTCAGCTATGTGGTTTTAGAGTAAGATGATTCACATGTTCATACTCTACATTAAATGCCTTGCTTTCATAGATAGAGCTTATATTGTTCAAAAAAATTGTTAGTAAATGCATGTGCCATAGCTAAAACAGGGTTTGGAACTTCCCAGCTCTTTGTTCTGCAATCTAAATATTGTTTGAAATTTTACCTTAAAGATTATCAAGGCTTCATGATGGAGCCTGTTCTTGCATTTTTAATCGATAAAATCTTATGTCCCTTTGATTTTTATTCATAGATTTTGAAGTAAATTGTATTTTTATGAAATTATCAATTTCCATGAATATGGAAAGACTACTATTAAACCTGATATTTTGAAGTTGATTGATTTTTATGTAATTCTCGATCTTTGGTACCCTGTCTTTCTATCACACTCTCATAGAGAACTGGTAATTCCATGCTTACCTTTCAATCTTTCTTTTGATTGCATTCCATTCGTGACATTCTATTATTATAAAAAGTTCTCACACAATTTGATGCAGTTTTAAGCCATCTCTGAAAGACTCGATATCTAGATTATAGAATGAAAGTTCTACTACAAACCACCATTCAATTAGGAGTTTTAGTTTATAACCACAATTGACTATTGGCCTAGATTCTCTGGAATAGGCCACCTCCATCAGCTCTGTCTTGTGTACAGGTAACATTTTAATGTGGAATATTCACAAAATCTGTTTCAATAGAGTCAAATATTTGTCTTCCTTTGTTGCAGATTTTCTTCTAAATGTGAGGTGAGAGTGGCTGATGACCTGGAGGCTGGAAATATTTGTCAATTTGTATTTCTAAAATTAGTTACTATGCTAGATCTATTACTTAATTTGCTCATTATTTCTCTATTCTATGAACGGTTGGGCCTAATTCTTCACTTGTTGTTTCTAGAGTTAGTTACTATGACAGGCTCTGTTTTTTGTTTGCCTATTATTTTACTTTTCTATGAAGCTTGGAGGTAATTCTTTAATTGTTGCTTTTACAATTGACAAATATACTATACTTTGTTTTTTGTTTGTCATGAAGTTTTTCTGATCTTCAGAAATAGTTATCTAATTGTAGAAGTCATTTCTATCCTCAGCAGTCTTTAGCTATTGTTTAAAGTAAATCTATTCCACTTTCTAGGGTACAAAATTGATAATAAATTTGGAGAGGTGGTTTTTGGATTGATGAAGACATGGTTTAAGTATTGCTAAGATTTGCTAAGATTAGATACCTTGTAAAGCATCATCACTTCCTTTACACAGTTGCATTATAATTTTATTTTGCCCTCACTTGCAAGACCTCCCATTCTTATATTTGCATTTGTTCTGATACCTTACTTTTGAATATATTATTAAGTCATATATCTTTTCTTAAATTTTGTTTTAGAAGTATTGGCTAGGCTCGGGTTTGGTTCAGCTTGCAAGCCAATCTGCATTTTCTGTTTAAATATTTTCCTTTCCCACTATTTTATCTGAATGTCTGAATGTTTATCTCACCTTTTTAAAAGAAAATCAGGTTACTGTACAGAGTAGCACTATCTTTGGTTTATTTCATCTGATTTATCATCAATTAGAAAATCTTAGATTGCAAAAATATTTTATAACAGAAAACCTGAGATTTTTTTTGCATAATAAAATGGTCAGCAATCTACCACTTTTTTGAGCTGTTATAGATTTACAGCAAGAAGATAAGCCAAAAAAGGATGGATTTCACAAAGATAGTGAAAAGATGGGGCTCCTTTTCACCACAGTGATAGTAATCTCTAACTCTGTTGCAGTGGTTTCGAATGAATCCGATCAATCTAATTCAGAAATTTTGGTGAAATTTCTGAAATTTTGCCTGATTCCATCAAGTCTTATTCCCTTGTAGATGATGGAAACCCAAGCATAATGTAATTATCCACACGTGTTCTCTAAACTAATCAATTCCTGCCAAAATCGATACATGCAAACTCAAAAAATCATTGAATCCAAGTCTTCTGTGAGTCACTAATTCTATATTACCATTAATATCCATGTATTATTGGTTATTCACTCATCACATAGCCACCATCAGGATCAGCCTTTTAAGTCTTTTTAAAAGACTGCATCTACTCTATTTTAAAAACAAAAATAGACTCGAACTAATTACATACCCAAAAACTCCCTTGGAACTGATTGCAACTTCTAATCGGTTTTCTGCATGACTTTTATAGGATTTGATATTATAAAATTTGATATCCCTGAACTTGCTCCTATTATGTTTGATCTCATTAGAATGGAAAATTACCATAATGGTCTTATTGGTCTTCAAAAGATTCATTGTGTACAGTGTACAAATTTAGAAAGTTGTTACAAAAATCTGCCTCTTAGAAAAGAAGAACAAATGGATTTTAGCAATCGGTTTCTGTTCATATACTAATTTGAAGTTCAGTCTTACATTAGGGAGGCAGAGCATCAATAATGTTCTCAGCCTCTCGTCTATTCCTGCTTTAATAAGAATAAATGTATGCTACACAGAAATCACTAACCAGAAATAAACTATAGCAATTTAAAGTTTCTATACTTGTTCATTTCATCAAGCAACGTTTAAGATGTCAATCAATAGCATAACTCTGAAAGAAAAACATAGGAAATAGTAGATTGTACAGTTGAGAGTGGGGAACATAGGAAAGATAAAGTCTTATTCTCCAGACGTTCGGAGAAGAGAAAAGCGCCGTCATGGCGTCCGTCGATCGGATTCTTAGCAGGAAACGATATCACCCTCTATTGTCAGAAATTTTGAAAGATATGCTTAAGATGGAAAACTAGCTGGCATTCTGGACTTTGTAAGAGATCAGGCCTGATATTGTTAAATGGTTTGAGAAGGCACTTAAAAACCTATCTCCTATCGAAGTAGCGGATGTGGGGAATAACATATCTTGCAGCTGCTTCATGACTACATGGTTGACAGGCAAGAAAGACTCGCCTCCTCTGATCATCACTCAGTCAGCTGTTTAGGCAAGATTTCAGAAACTGCTTTAAACGCTGTTCCTTGCATTCTAGACATTGCTGGTTCTCCTGCTTATTACCAGGTTCAACGTTGTTGTCATCGTATTCATAAGTGGTTTTGTGACTCTTGTCCTGGACCATGTGAACTGTGTGAAAATCTCTGTATATTTATAACATGGCTGTTTACATTATTAGTATCTGTGATAATCCTACTGGTTTTGTCTCAAGTTATTTTCATCTTATTCATCATCTTTGCCATTGCGTACCCTAGACCCCCTAAATGGAAGATACGGGAACAAGTTCCAACTGCAGAGGAACTTAAATGACTTCGAGTCAAATTCAAGAAATTGGAAGGGGGAAAATTAGGAATTAGCCATGTTGAGTTCAACGAGAGGAATTCCACACTTTATTTGCCCCAATTTAAAGTAGACAACAAATCAGCAGTGATACTCAGAAATCTAATCGCCTTGCAAATCTGCTCCCAAGAAGAGCAAAAACCCATCACAAGGTATGTCATTCTAATGAATGATCTGATTAACACCAGTGAAGACGTGGGTATGTTGAGACGAGAGGACATCATCACCAGCAAGCTTGGAAGTGACGAGGAGATTGCTCAACTCTGGAATTCTATGGTGACAGCCACGGAAGCGTCCAGCTTCAAGCCTAGCTACAAGCCTATTGACGAGGCTGTTTTATCCATAGAGAGGTATCGCAACAAGTGGTGGAAAGTCTTATGGGCTCAATTTATTATGGCCCACTGTTCAAAGCCATGGTTGGTTGTATCACTCTTGGCTGGGTTTATACTTTTACTGTTAACATTTAACCAAGTAATTTGCTTATTTGAAGTTCAGTTTTAATTAAGGAGGCAGAGCATCAATAATGTTCTCAGCCTGTTGTCTATTCATGCTTTAATAAGAATATATATATGCTACACAAAAATCACTAACCAGAAATAAACTATGACAATTTAAAGTTTCTATACTTGTTTATTCCATCAAGCAACGCTTAAGACGTCAATCCATAGGATAACTCTGAAAGAAAAACATAGGAAATAGTAGATTGTACGGATGCGAAGGGAGCCTGGAAGTTTCTCTGATCTTCAGAAATAGTTATTTAATTGTAGAAGTTATTTCTATCCTCAACAGTCTTTAGCTACTATTTAAAGTAAATCTATTCCACTTTCTAGGGTACAAAATTAATAATAAATTTGCGAACCTGCTTCTTCATTTTGATTTACATTAAATAAACATATTTTGAACCATTGTGGATTTATTTGGAAGTGGTTTTTGGATTGATGAAGATGATGGTTTAAGTATTGCTAAGATTTGCTAAGATTAGATACCTTGTAAAGACTCATCACTTTCTTTACACAGTTACATTATAGTTTTCTTTTTCCCTCACTTGCAAGACCTCCCATTCTTATATTTGCATTTTTTCTGATACCCTTACTTTTGAATATATTATCAAGTCATATCATTTCTTAAATTTTGTTTCAGAAGTATTGGGTAGGCTTAGGTTTGGTTCAGCTTGCAAGCCAATCTGCATTCTCTGTTTAACTGAATGTCTGAATGTTTATCTTACCTTTTTAAAAGAAAATCAGGTAGCATTAAAATTGGCTTATTTCATCTGATTTATCATGAATTAGAAAATCTTAGATTGCAAAAATATAACAGAAAACCTGAGATTTTTCTTGCATAATAAAATGGTCAGCAATCTACCACTTGTTTGAGCTGTTATAGATTTACAGCAGGGAAAACATTTATATTTAAAAATCAGAGCTTTTGTTATTTTGATTTCTTCATTTAAAAACAAAAATTCATTCATTCTTTACCCATATTTTATATGCTCCATGGGCCAATATTCGTAGAGAAAGAGATTCAGAGGAAGAAGATAAGAAAAAAAGGATGGATTTCACAAAGATAGTGAAGAGATGGGCGCCCCTTTTGACCACAATGATAGTAATCTCTAATTCTGTTGCAGCAGTTTCGAACGAATCTGATCAATCTAATTCAGAAATTTTGGTGAATTTCTGAAATAGACTTATTCCATCAAGTTTTATTCCCTTGCAGATGATGGAAACCCAATAATAATTTAATTATCCACACAGGAAAGAAGAGATTAGCTTCTTTTCTGCGAAAATAAACAAATACAGTATGCTTCTATCGAGCCCTTATAAACATGGGTAGATATGTTTAAATTTTATGAGGAAATTTAAAAGAGGCAGCTTTGCAACGATGAGAATTTTCTCTACAAAACTGAAGAAATATGACACTTGCAGACTCGGTTCTGATAAAAATCAATACAGAAGGTACGAGATTGAACTCCCATGTTTTCAACGTAAATTACCATGCTTTTAAATCCTGTCTTTTGTCTTTTGAAAATTCATCCTGTCTGGAAACTACATTTACTTCAATGTGGAAATAATTTCCAAGAAGCTTGAGACTGCCTGGTTCAAATCTGTTCATATTCGTGCAAGAATTTTCTTGGCAATGAGCCCTGCAATGAAATTAATGGTGCACTCACAGACCAGGTATTCTTCTAACGCTCTTTCAGATTTTGATTAGGTTTTCCATATTAATTTTGCATTTGGGAATTCATGCTATTATGGGTACAATGAGATTAAATATTGATTGTCCTGTTCCTCGTTATTATTAATTAGATGACCTACATGTTTGTTCCTAATTATTATTAACTGAGATAAAGATTTTTCTTGGGTAATGAATGAATAATGTAGAAGCCATTAGCTATATCAATTTATGGGTCCCTTGTAATCAAGTTGCTATAAAACAAGAGAAAGAATGTAATTAATTTTATAAGTCAATTAATGAGGGTTATTAATGTAGTGTTTAAATTAGATTTTGTTTAATGTATCTTTTGAATAAATTTGAAATAAAATTTAGTTAGCTCATAGAATTATTTTATGGACAAGCCAAGTCTACCATACCTCTTTTAGTTTAGTGGCGGAAATTTTCTTTATGGCTGCAAGAAGGCAGGAACACGTTTTTGGTGAATGGTTTTGTGCATGATTCCATTATCTATGGAGTTGGAAAGATTTTTTAATTAATTACCATGTTTCTACTATTCAATCAATGCTTGTTTTGTTCTCCATTAGTTTGCATGGTGGGAGGAAGGTGGGGAGAGAGGTAGAGGGGACATGTGGAGAGCGAGAGATGGATAGTGAAAGTGAAGAGGAGGGAGAGGGAGAGAGAGAATGCAAGAGAGGGAGGGAAGGTGGAAGAGGGAATGTGAGGGAAACAAGGAGATAGGGAGAGTGATAGAGAGGAGAGGTAGAGAGACGAAGGGAGAAGGGGGGAGGAGAAGTGGGAAGGAGGAGTGAGTAGGGCAGGACTTGAGGCAAGGAAATACAGGGGGAGAGAGGGAGAGGGAGAGTGGGTGGAGGGGCAGAGAGGGTAAGGTAGAAAGAGTGGAGGGGAAGAGGGAGAGGGAGGTAGAGGGGAGGGGGAGATGGAGAGCAAGAGAGAGGAGAGGTAGAGTGACAAAGGGAGAAGGGGGGAGAAGTGGTGAAGGGTGGAAGGGGGTGAGGGAGAAGGGGGAGAGGGGGGAAGAGGAGATGTGAAGGGTGGAAGGGAGAGAAGGTGTGTGGGGGGAGGAGAAGTGGGAAGGAGGAGTGAGTAGGGTGGGACTTGAGGCAAGGAAATACAAGGGAGAGAGGGAGAGGGCGAGTGGGTGGAGGGGGAGGGAGGGGAAGAGGGAGAGGGAGGTAGGGGGGAGGGAGAGGTGGAGAGCAAGAGAGAGGAGAGGTAGAGTGACAAAGGGAGAAGGGGGGAGAAGTGGTGAAGGGGGGAAGGGAGAGAAAAGGGGGGGGGAGGGGGAGAGGTAGAGTGACAAAGGGAGAAGTGAGGAGAAGTGGTGAAGGGTGGAAGGAGGTGAGGGGGGAGGGGGAGAGGGGGGAAGAGGAGAGGTGAAGGGTGGAAGGGAGAGAAGGTGTGTGGAGGGGGGGGGAGGAAGCAGGGGAGAGAGGTAGAGGGGACATGTGGAGAGCGAGAGATGGATAGTGAGAGTGGAGAGGAGGGAGAGGGAGATGGAGAGAGAGAGTGCAAGAGGGGGAGGGAAGGTGGAAGAGGGAAGGAAAGGGAAACAAGGAGAGGGAGGGGGAGAGGGAAGGGGAAGGAGAGAGGGAGAGTGATAGAGAGGGAGAGGGAGAGTGGGTGGAGGGGGAGGGAGGGTAAGGTAGAAAGAGGAGAGAGGTAGAGGGAGAGGGGGGTAGAGGGGAGGGAGAGGTGGAGAGCAAGAGAGAGTTGAAAGGAGGGAAGGGGGAAGGAGAAGGAGAGAGGGAGAGTGATAGAGAGGAGAGGTAGAGTGACAAAGGGAGAAGGGGGGAGAAGTGGTAAGGGGGGATGGGGAGAGGGGGGAAGAGGAGAGGTGAAGGGTGGAAGGGAGAGAAGGTGTAGGGGGTGGGGTGGGGTGTGGGAGGGAGGGAGGGAGAGAGAGGAGAATAGAGGTGGGGAGGGAGAGAGTGGAAAGGAGTGACGTAGAGAGGAGGGAGGGGACATGTGGAGAGCGAGAGATGGATGGTGAGAGTGGAGAGGAGGGAGAGGGAGAGGTGAAGGGTGGAAGGGAGAGAAGGTGTAGGGGGTGGGGTGGGGTGTGGGAGGGAGGGGGGGGGGAGAGAGAGGAGAGTAGAGGTGGGGAGGGAGAGAGTGGAAAGGAGTGACGTAGAGGGGAGGGAGGGGACATGTGGAGAGCAAGAGATGGATAGTGAGAGTGGAGAGGAGGGAGAGGGAGAGGGAGAGAGTGCAAGAGGGGGAGGGAAGGTGGAAGAGGGAAGGAAAGGGAAACAAGGAGAGGGAGGGGGAAGGAGAGAGGGAGAGTGATAGAGAGGGAGAGGGAGAGTGGGTGGAGGGGGGAGGGAGGGTAAGGTAGAAAGAGGGGAGGGGTAGAGGGAGAGGGAGGTAGAGAGGAGGGAGAGGTGGAGAGCAAGAGAGAGCTGAAAGGAGGGGAAGGGGAAGGAGAAGGAGAGAGGGAGAGTGATAGAGAGGAGAGGTAGAGTGACAAAGGGGGAAGGGGGAGGATGGGGAGAGGGGGGAAGAGGAGAGGTGAAGGGTGGAAGGGAGAGAAGGTGTAGGGGGTGGGGTGTGGGAGGTAGGGGGGGAGAGAGAGGAGAGTAGAGGTGGGAGGGAGAGAGTGGAAAGGAGTGACGTAGAGGGGAGGGAGGGGAAGGTAGAAAGAGGGGAGGGGGAGAGGGAGAGGGAGGTAGAGGAGACATGTGGAGAGTGAGAGTGGAGAGGAGGGAGAGGGAGAGGGAGAGGAAGTGCAGGAGGGGGAGGGGGGAAGGAAGGTGGAAGAGGGAGTGAGAAGGAAACAAGGAGATGGAGGGGGAAGTAGAGAGGATGAGAATAGGGAGGGGTGTGAGAGGAGAGTAGAGGTGGGGAGGGAAGGGAAGGTAGAAAGAGGGGAGGGGGAGAGGGAGAGGGAGGTAGAGGGGACATATGGAGAGTAAGAGTGGAGAGGAGGGAGAGGGAGAGGGAGAGGGAGAGGGAGAGGGAGAGGGAGTGCAGGAGGGGGAGGGAGGAGGGAAGGTGGAAGAGGGAGTGAGAGGGAAATAAGAAGATGGAGGGGGAAGTAGAGAGAGAATGAGAAGAGGGAGGGGAAGGGGGAAGGGGGAAGGAGAGAGGGAGAGTGATAGTGGAGAGGTACGAGACGAAGGGAGAAGGGGGAAGGAGTATTAGGAAGGAGTGAGCTAGAGGGGACTTGAGGTAAGGAAATAGAGGGGAAGAGAGGGAGAGGGAGAGTAGTTGGAGGGGAAGGGGGAAGAAGGGAGAGGGAGAGGGAGTGCAGGAGGGGGAGGGGGGAAGGGAAGGTGGAAGAGGGAAACAAGGAGGTAAAGGGGGAGGTAGAGAGAGGATGAGAAGAGGGAGGGGAAGGGGGAAGGAGAGAGGGAGAGTGATAGAGAGGAGAGGTAGAGAGACGAAGGGAGAAGGGGGAAGGAGAAGCAGGAAGGAGTGTGTAATGTCCCGTTTTTGAATGTACTTCAAATCGCTCTTAGTTACCAATTTAAGGTCTTGTGAATAACTTCAAGTACCCGTTCTATACTTGGAAATATATAGAATTTGTATTTATTTTCAATCAATTCCAATTACAAAATCATTATTATATATGTGTGTGTGTGTGTGTGTGTGTGTGTGTGTGTGTGTATAAAAGATAAAATATATTGAAATTAGGAATCTATCTTGAATACATATCAAGTTGTAGTTCTCCCTTATAGCTTCGTGCCTCTTTATATATTGGTAAGTTAACTTACAAATTAATTATTGATTTCCTCTTACCCACGATCCTCATTACTTTTTGGCTCCACGTTAATACAACCTATCCGTGCCTTTATTATTTTAAGCTGTATGCATTGGAGGCAAGCAGACGTAATACCTTGTATGCTTAAAATCAATGTTTATTTGTCGCTTTGATGATAATCCCGACGTTCTCTGTTGTCCTTGTTCCACACCTTTAATTCTAAATGACGATGTTGTAGTTCGTGCTTTATTTGGATATGCTTCGGTTCTTCCTTTATGCCGACGAGATGATGTGTTGAGTTTTGCACTTCTTAAATGTTTGCAGTATTTGATATGTTCCACGACTTCCTCTATGTCTTTGATATGCGAGGGGATATTCCCATCTTCTCTTACCAAAATGGAACTCGGTCCTGCTGTCCTTTTAACCATATACCCATTTCCTTGAATATCAACTTGATGTGACATGACTCTTCCTTATGTTAGCGGTGATGTCACCCCTTTATATGCGTTAATGACATCGATTTGATAGTAAGATTGATCACTATTTTTATAAGGTTGTTTTATGTAAGATGTTTGGTAATATATAGTGTCCCCTAATGGCAATGCAATTGGTTAGGTATTTAATAATGGAATTTTATACAAGATGTATATTGTTTATAATTATTATTATGAATAATATAGATTTATAATTAAGCATAATAAATAGACTATAAATATCTATCCATGTATAGTTTGTCAATAATGTTTTAAATCATATAATGAACTATTATTATATAATTTTATTCAATTATAATTGTAGGATTCTATTTTAGGAGGGGTCATGATAGTCTCCCCTTCTCAAAATTGCTTGTCCTCAAGAAATATCATTCATACACAAGCTCCTTCATAGACACAAAACATATTTGCATACAAAAGGCCTAGAAGATTTATGAGATATACATCTTTAATAAATGAAAACACGAAGTAGACATGATGTAGACAAATGAAGACACAAAGCATACACAATGCAGACACATCATATATTTTTTATTGATTCTTTATAATTTATTCTTCACAATGAAGTAAAGGGAATGATTGACAAAATATACTTCCCTAGTATGTTTATTGAGCACAAGTAATTGTTAGCATGCACATGTATATAATATCTCTGAAGAAAAGATGAGTCATGACAAATTAGTTCTAAACCAATAGCCTACCAAGTCGAAGAGCAAAACTTTGGCCCCCTTGGCCTCAATGGAAGACATCAATCATCCAATGAGGTAGTCTACTTGGCAGATTGTTAACAGAATTAAGTTGACATGATGTCAAATTTTCTTAACTTGACCAATCTAAGCCCAAGAGCAAAATTTTGGCCTCAATGGAAGACATCAATCATCCAATTAGGTGGTCTACTTGGCATATTCTTAATTGAATTAAGTTGACATGATGTCAAATTTTCTTAACTTGACCAATCTAAGCCCAAGAGCGAAATTTTGGCCCCCTTGGCCTTGATGGAAATATTCTACCATTTCGTCAAAGTGGTCTACTTAGATGTCCATCTTAACATTCTTCTCCCAATCTAAACCCAAGAGCAAAACTTTTGCCCTCTTGGCCTTGACGGCAACACTTTGGCATCCATCAAGGTGATCTACTTAGATGGAAATCTTTTTTTCTTAAATATCCTACCTAAGCCCAAGAGCGAAACTTTGGCCTTCTTGGCCTTGATGGTAGCATTTGACATCCATCAAGGGGGTCTACTTAGGAGGTAATTTGATTCACTAATTATTATAATTTTATCACCATTAAAATTGTAGCTCATCTAGTTCTTGTCGGTCCTTTGCATCTTCATTACTCTCTTGATTATGTTTAGGATTATGCTTAGATCTCTTGTTTATCCTTTCCTTTTCTCCCTTATCAACTGTAGCGTCCATTCTTTAAACTTGGCTTCTTTTTCCACATATATGTCTTGGTTCCCAACTTTCCTTGCAATAAAAGCATAAATATTTCCTTTTTAGCTCATCACGATAGCTTTTGAGCTCTCTTCTGCATTTATGGCCACCTTCACATAATTCATTTTTTTAGGATTCCTTGGAGTGATTTCTTTCTTTTTCACCATGCCTGGAATGTGTGCTCGGTGCATGGTTCTTGGACCTATCCTTTGTCGAGTGCATATCAAATTTTAATGCCTTTTGGATTACATCTTCTAAATTTTTTGGTTCATGTGCTCCCGCTGCGCTCTTGAGTGATTCGTTCAACCCATCTATAAATAAATAGGTGAGTTTCTTTTGTGATATTTCAAGTACCATGGCTGATAACCTTTCAAATTTCCTAGAAAATTCCATCATTGATCCTTCTTGTCTAAGTTGGTTTAATCTTTTGAGGTACCATTCTGAGTCCATTTGATCAAATTGCTTTATGAGTTTTGGGTGAATTCATCGTAACTCTTAATTTGTTTATGTCCTTGGTTGCTAAGGCCATATTGCCACCAATCTTGTGCTACTCCTCTTAAATGAAGGACAACATATTGGATATCACCTTTTTTAGTCATAGGATTTAAGGAAAGATATGTATCCAACATTTGTACCCATGAGTGTGCTGTAGTTCTTTTTGTTCTGTCAAATTTTGGAAGACTCACTTTATTTATCTGTTCTCTTAGTCCCTTCTCTTGGTGTCTCTGTCTCTTTCTATTAGATAGTGACTTCATTTGAGCATCACAATAATCTCTAAAGGGTATCTCCCTCTTAAGTTTAGGATCAATTTTAGAGTACTCATTTATAATGTCATTTATATTATTTACTTCATTTATCCTGTCCTCATCTTCTTGTTCTTCTCCAGGTAGGTCTTGTGGGTCTACACTCTAGTTTTGGTGTATGTAATTGATTATTATTATTATCATCATTCTCAGATTGGTGAGAATTTGTATCCTTCCCATTTTTGTTTATATTACGGATAGCTTCTACGAGAAGTCGATTTGTTTCACTTTGCTTGGTTATAGCTCGAGCATTTCTTTCAGTTTGTTCCATGAGTGCTTGAGTAAGTCGATTTTTTTTTTCCATGAAAGCTTTCAATTCATTGCTGATTTGGTTGTTCATGTTGGTGGACTATTTCCTTCCTTCCCTTTCTAACGCTCTTTGATCCCTTTGGTGTTTTTGCATTAACTACTTTCCACAAGCTAGCAAGAAAGATGCTCTGATACCACTTGTAATGTCTCGTTTTTGAATGTACTTCAAATTGGTCTTAGTTTCCAATTTAAGGTCTTGTGAATAACTTCAAGTACCCATTCTATACTTGGAAATATATAGAATTTGTATTTATTTTCATTCAATTCTAATTTCTTGAACTATATATATATATATATATATATATATATAAAATGATTTTGTATATAAGATAAAATATATTGAAATTAGGAATCTATCCTGAATACATATCAAGTTGTACTTTTCCCTTATAGCGTCGTGCCTCTTTATATATTGGAAAGTTAACTTACAAATTAATTATTGATTTCCTCCTACCCATGGTCCTTATTACTTTTCGGCTCCATGTTAATACAACCTATCCTTGCCTTTATTATATTAAGCCGTATGCATTGGAGGCAAGTAGCCATAATACCTTGTATGCTTAAAATCAATGTTTATTTGCCGCTTTGATGACAATCCCGACGTTCTTTGTCATCCTCATTCCACACCTTTAATTTTGAATGACAATGTCATAGTTTGTACTTTATTTGGATACGCTTTGGTTCTTTATGCCGACGAGATGATGCATTGAGTTTTTCACTTCTTAAATGTTTGGAGTATTTGATATGTTACACGACTTCCTCGTCTTTGATATGCACGGGGATATTCCCATCTTCTCTTACCAAAACGGAACTCAGTCCTGTTGTCCTTTTAACCATATGCCCACTTCCTTAAATATCAACTTGATGTGACATGACTCTTCCTTACGTTAGCAGTGATGTCACCCCTTTACATGCGTTAATGACATCGATTTGATAGTTAGATTGATCACTATTTTTATAAGGTTGTTTTATGTAATATTTTTCGTAATATATATTGTCCCCTAATGGCAATGTAATTGGTTAGGTATTTAATAATAAAATTTTATACAAGATGTATATTGTTTATAACTATTATTATGAATGATATAGATTTATATTATTATGAATAATATAGATTTATAATTAAGTATAATAAATAGACTATAAATATCTATGTATATATAGTTTGCTAATAATGTTTTAAATCATACAATGAACTATTATTATATAATTTTATTCAATTATAATTGTAGGATTCTATTTTAGGAGGGGTCATGACAGAGTGAGCTAGAGGGGACTGGAGGCAAGGAAGTATAGGGGAAGAGAGGGAGAGGGAGAGAGAGAGGGAGAGTAGTTGGAGGGGAAGGCAGAAGGAGAGAGGGAAAGTGAAGGGTGGAAGGGAGAGAAGGGGGGAGGGGGGAAAGGGAGGGGAGAGGTGAAGGGTGGAAGGCATGGGGAGGGGAGAGAGTGAGAGAGGGAGAGTGGAGAGGAGGGAGGGAGGGAGGGAGAGTGGAGAGAGAGAGAGTAGGAGGGGGAGGGAAGGTGGAAGAGGGAATGAGAGGGGTGAGAGGGAAACAAGGAGAGGGAGGGGGAGCGGAAAGGGGAAGGAAAGAGGAAGAGAGATAGAGAGGAGAAGTAGGAACGAGTGAGAAGGGGGGGACTTTAGGCAAGGAAATAGAGGGGAAAAGAGGGAGAGGCAAAGTGGGTGGAGGGGAAGGGGGAAGGAGAGAGGGAGAGTGATAGAAAGGAGAGGTAGAGAGACAAAGGAAGAAGTGGGGAAGGAGAGAGGGAGAGTGATAGAGACGAGGTAGAAGGCGGGGAGGATAAGCATGAAGGAGTGAGCTAGAGGGGACTTGAGGCAAGGAAATAGAGGGGAAGAGAGGGAGAGGCAGAGTGGGTGGAGGGGAAGGGGGAAGGAGAGAGGGAGAGTGATAGAGAGGAGAGGTAGAGAGACAAAGGAAGAAGTGGAGAAGGAGAGAGGGAGAGTGATAGAGACAAGAGGTAGAAGGGGGGGAGGAGAAGCGTGAAGGAGTGAGCCAAAGGGGACTTGAGGCAAGGAAATATAGGGGAAGAGAGGGAGAGAGAGATTGGGTGGAGGGGAAGGGGGAAGGAGAGAGGGATAGTTAAGGGTGGAAGGGAGAGAAGGGGGGATGGGGGAGAGGGAGGGGGGAAGAGGAGAGGTGAAGGGTGGAAGGGAGAGAAGGTGTTTTTGCATTAACTACTTTCCACAAGATGGCAAGAAAGATGCTCTGATACCACTTGTAATGTCTCGTTTTTGAATGTACTTCAAATCGCTCTTAGTTTCCAATTTAAGGTCTTGTGAATAACTTCAAGTACCCATTCTATACTTGGAAATATATAGAATTTGTATTTATTTTCATTCAATTCTAATTTCTTGAGATTAGTGACCTGCTATGACTCAAGCCACCCATATTCACTGGTACCACAAATGGCACACGTGCGGAGGCATGGCTACAAAGTTTATAGAGATGCATTGGATTGCGTAACCACGGGAGTAATATGAAGGCACGACTAGCCATACACCTATTACGAGAGGATGCTTCCACTTGTTGGCAGCAGGAGGAGACCGTAGGGAGAGTAGACATAGACACTCCCATGGGAGTCCTTTGTGGATCGTTTCAGAGACAAATATTTGTCGGAGCACTTTAGAATGGGCTAACCCCTAACCCATTACGTCTAACTTATGAAATGTAATTTTGTGTAGGATGCTCGCAGTCACCTGTAATGGTCGTCGGAGGGCCAGGGGTCTTAGAGCAAACCCAACAAGCCAAGAGGGGGCAGGACATGATGTGGGAGGACCCCCGCTGTGGCAACCTCCAAATCTTGATTAAGTTTTGAATGCTATCAACAATCCGATTGGGGTAGTACAATAGAGGTTACCACCTGTCATTCCACTGCTAGGACAGTAGGATGCAGAGGGGCATGAGGCCAATATCAGGGAAATGAGTAGAAGTCCCCCACCTAGACTTGCAGAGGATCAGGGAGAAGCATCAGTACACCAGGTTGAGCCATTCCTTGCATTAGAGTGAGCACCAGTGAGAGCACCTTGAGATATTGGGGATGAGATTAGTGACCTACTATGACTCAAGCCACTCATATTCACTGGTACCACAAATGACACACGTGCGGAGGCATGGCTACAAAGTTTACAGAGGTGCTTTGGATTGCATAACCATAGAGTAATATGAAGGCACGACTCGCCATACACCTATTACGAGAAGATGCCTTCACTTGCTGGTAGCAGGAGGAGACCATAGGGAGAGTAGACATAGAGACACTCCCATGGGAGTCCTTTGTGGACCGTTTCAGAGACAAATATTTGTCGGAGGACTTTAGACAGAGGCAGTTGAGGAGTTCCATGATCTTCAACAGAAGGATCTCACGGTGGCCTAGTATGAGAGCAGGTTCTTGGAGCTACTTATGTGGAGTACATGAGAAATGAGAAGCTACACATCCATTGGTTCATTAAAGGCCTTAACTTATATCTCTAGGGATTAGTGCGACTGACATTTCCTACCACTTTCAGAGAGGCAGTTGAGACGGCATTGGTTGTTGAAGATATTCGTAATAGACAGGAATTTTGGGATAGGTCCCATAACCGAAAACCCTTCTAACAACCAGCACAATAGAAATCCTCTTGGAAGGGTAATCAGAGCCACTCGGCAGGGTCCTCAAAGGCCCCACAGATATAACAGAGAGGGTAGCAAGACACTAGATAGAGGACATCACAGGGTTACCATGGCTCTAAGCTCAAATAGTGGCAGTCCAAGGGCCCTAGGCGTGATCAGAGGCCACAGAATCAGTATACACAACCAACCATGACTCAACAGTTATGTAGGGGAGGCTTTAGTAGGTCTAGTAGGACTAAGGGTTAGCAACAGTCTAGGCCACAGGGAGTACAGATTTAAACCTGTGGGCCATGTTATGCTTGTGGTGGTATGGGTCACATTGCGAGAGTGTCCATAGGGTCCCACAATAGGCAGTCAGCGAGGAGCCACCTTAGAGTCTAGAATAGGTGATATGGGCAGATCCCACAGGGTGTTTGCAGCGGTCGATAACCACCAGGCCAAGCACCAGGTCATAGTAATTGAGGCTGCAAGTATGATTAGAGGATATGAGGTTACTATACTATTTGACTCCGGAGCTAAAAACTCTTTTATATCCCCATTTGTAGTGGAGCGATGTAGGCTAGCAGCTAGACATGATGTTGACTGGGAGGTTGAGTTAACTTCAGGGGCTAGGGTGTCAGTTGATTCCTTGATCCATGAGTGTTTGATTAAGATTGGAGACATGTTCACCACATTAGACTTGTATATTACTCCATTGGGTTCCTATGATGTAGTTCTTGGCATGGATTGACTTAGCACCCACAACGCCAAGATGGATTGTAGACAAAAGATAATTGAGTGTGTAGATGACCATGGTACCCCTAGCGTGATTTCAGGAGTTTAGAGGTCAGTATCCCTCCGTATGATTTTCGCTATGCAGCTTAAGCGATGCATGCGGAAGGGGTGTTAGCGGTTTGCCATCACCATCAGTGATAGAGAGGATGATGTAGGGGAGGAACCTTCCCTCAACGACTATCCAATATTATAGGAGTTTGCAGATGTGTTTCCATTAGAGCTTTTTGGTATGCCACCACCAAGGGCAATTGATTTCCATAGTGATCTCGTATTGGGAGTTGAATCCATATCTAGAGCACCCTACAGGATGACCACCCATGAGCTCAATGAGCTTAAGATTCAGCTTGAGGAACTTTTGGAGAAGGGGCATATTTGACCCAGTGTGTCACCCTGGGGAGCACCAGTGATATTTGTTAAGAAGGACAGATCATTCAGATTGTGCATTGATTACCGACAGTTGAATAAGGTATTAGGAACCGATACTCGTTACCTAGGATTGATGACCTATTTGATCAGTTACAGGGTGCCTGAGTATTTTCTAAAATAGATTTGAAGTCAGGATACCATTAGTTGTGCATCGTGGAAAGTGACATTCACAAGATTGCATTTCGTACAAGATATGGTCACTACGAGTTCACGGTGGTACCTTTCGATCTCACGAATGTCCCAACTGTATTTATGAGCCTCATGAATGGGGTATTTCACACATTCCTTGACAAGTTTGTAGTAGTGTTCCTAGATGATATACTGGTCTATTCTCGTGATGAGAAGGAACACAAAGAGCACCTACAAGAAATATTGCAACGGTTAAGGGAGAATCAACGTTATGGTAGCTTGTCGAAGTGTGCCTTTTTTAGACGGGAAGTGCATTATTTGGGTCATGTGATATCAGGGGATGGGATCTCAGTGGACCCATCCAAGATCCGAGCCATCATGGATTGGCCAACACCTACCAACGTCTCAGAGGTCAGAAGTTTCATGGGATTAGCAGGATACTATTGGCAGCTTGTGGTAGGTTTCTCTAAGGTAGCTCACCCTATTCCCTCTCTTCAAAGAAAGGGAAAGAAGTTCGAGTGGACAAAAAAGTGTGAGGAGGCCTTTCAAAAGCTTAAGAGGGCACTCACTAGTGCACCCATTTTAGTAGTACCAGACCCTTTATTGGACTTTATAGTATGCACAGATGCTTCCTTGGATGGAATTGGAGTTGTTCTTATGCAAGAGGGTCGAGCCATAGCTTACGAGTCTAAGAAACTCTTGGGGCATGAACTCAATTACACTACTCATGATCTCGAGCTCGCAGCAGTGGTCCATGCATTGACACAATGACGTCACTTCCTTCTAGGGTGACGATTCAAACTTCATTGAGATCACCAGAGCTTGCAGCATATTTTCACACAGCCAAATCTTAATGCTAGGCAAAGGAGGTGGATGGAGTTCCTATGTGAGTACAATTTTGAGGTGTATTACATTAAGGGTAAGGAGAATGTAGTAGTGGATGTCTTCAGTAGGCGACGTCATGAGCTCGCTTCCATGGTTACAGGCACAAATTTGAGGGAGTGTATTTTGCACCATCTACCAGAGGATGAATTCTATGCAGAATTTTGCCAGATAGTCCACTCTGAGAGACCTCTTGAGGGTAAATTTGCTGAATTAGACACTCATGGATCAAGGAATCAACTGACACCTTAGCCCCTGAAGCTAACTCAACCTCCCAGTCAACATCTTGTCTAGCTGCCACTAGCTTGCATCGCTCCACTACAAATGGGGATATAAAAGAGTCTGTAGCTTCAAAGTCAAATAATATAGTAACCTCATATCCTCTAATCACACTTGCAGCCTCAATCACTGTGGCCTGGTGCTCGGCCTGGTGGTTATCAACCGCTGCAAACACCTTGTGGGATCTGCCCATATAACCTACTGTAGGCTCTGAGGTGGCTCCTCGCCGACTGCTTGCTATAGGACCCTATGGATACTCTCTTGCAATATGACCCATACCACCACAATCATAACATGACCCACGGGTTTGAATCTGTACTCCCCGTGGCCTGGACTGCTACTAACACCTAGTCCTGCTAGACCTGCTAAAGCCTCCCCTAGAGGATTGCTGAGTCCTAGCTGGCTGTGTATACTGGTTTTGTGGCCTTTGATCACACTTGGGGCCCTGGGATTGCCACAGTTTGGGCTTAGAGCCCTGGTAACCTTGTGATGTCCTTTGTCTAGTGTCCTGTTGCCCTCTCTGCTATGTCTGTAGGGCCTTTGAGGACCCTATCGAGTGTGGCTTTGATTACCCCTTCCAAGAGGGGTTTTGCTGTGTTGGCTGCTGGGAGGGGTTTCGGTTATGGGACCTATCTCGAGATTCTTGTCTAGTACGAATATCTTCGGCAACCAATGCCATCTCAGCTACCTCTCTAAAAAGTGGTAGGAAATGCTAGCTACATTGATCCCTGGAGAGATAAGTTAAGGCCCTTAATGAACCGATGGATGCCTAGCTTCTCGTCTCTCATGTACTCCACATAAGGAAGTAGCTCTAAGAACTTGCTCTCATACTGGGCCACCGTGAGACCCCTCTGTTGAAGATCATGGAACTCCTCAACCTGCCTCTATCTAAAGTGCTCCGACAAATATCTGTCTTTGAAATGGTCCACAAAGGACTCCCATGTGAGTGTCTTTATGTCTACTCTCCCTATGGTCTCCTGCTGCTGCCACCAAGTGGAGGCATCCTCTTGTAATAGGTGTATGGCTAGTCATGCCTTAAGATTACTCTCGTGGTTACACAATCCATTGCACCATTGTAAACTCTGTAGCCATGCCTTCGCACGTGTGCCATTTGTGGTACGGGTGAATATGGGTGGCTTGAGCCATAATAGGTCACTAATCTCATCCCCAATATCTCAAGGTGCTTTCGCTGGTGCTCTCTCTAATGCAAGGGTTGGCTTGACTTGGTGTACTGATGCTTCCCCCTAATCCTCTGCAAGTTTGGGTGGGGGACTTCTACTCCTTTCTTTGATATTAGCCCCATGCCCTTCTGCATCCTGCTGTCTTGGCGGTGGAATGATAGGTGGTAACCTTTGTTGTACTGCCCCAATCAGATTGTTGATAGCATTCAAAACTTGATCAAGATTTGGAGGTTGCCCTGGTGGGGGTCCTCCCACATCCTGTCTTACCCCCTCTTGGCTTGTTGGGTTTGCTCTAAGACCCCTGGCCCTCCGACGACCATTGCGTGTGATTATGGGCATCCTACACAAAATTGCAGTTCATAGGTTAGACGTAATGGGTTAGGTTTCTAGTGTTGAAACCAAAGGCTTTGATACCAGAATGTCATGCCCATTATTCTACAAGGCAAAACACACAACTAATTTTTTTTTTTGAAACAAGAAAGAGAAGACTGAGGATAAGATACATGATCTGTCCTTAAACTTGGAGGTGATGAAGTAAGGTGATGGAACAGAGTTGTCTTTACTCAGAATCTGGATTTCAAGTTCCTAATGAGGTTGTTACCTAGTTACTAGTTACTGAATGCAAAGCTATGTTAAGGTGTTATGGTTATAAGCCCTTACTCTTCTACAACTAAGATGAGACACTCTAATGTGCTAGAGAGATTTAAAATTGAGTCCATGTAGTGGTAAAAGTTTCAGGATTGCAACAAGAAGATGTTTTATTAGTTAAACATTTTATTCCTAATAATATTAGGTTTATTTATATTATTGTTACTTAAAATCACTTATACCCCTAGCTAACCTAAAAATCCCAATTTAGTATAGAAAAGCTTCTCTCAAATTTAATAACAATATAAGATTTGGAGTACAGTCATCTTCCTTAAACTTGCCTAGTACATGGACTGTGTGGAACCCAATTTTTTCTCGATCTACTCGGAAATGATATAACCAAATGAACAATTAAGGTACTAGTAAATTTAATTCAAATCTCAATTTACATCTTTAATCATTTGATATTATTAGGAATAAAATGTTTAACTAATAAAACATCTTCTCGTTGCAATCCTTGAACTTTTACCACTACATGGACTCTAGTTTGAATCTCTCCAACACATCAAAGTGTCTCATCTTAGGTGTAGAAGAGTAAGGGCTTATAACCATAACACCTTAACATAGCTTTGCGTTCAGTAAATAGTCACTACGTAACCACCTCATAGGGAACTTGAAATCTAGATTTCGAGTAAAAACAACTTCGTTCCATCACCTTATTTCATCACCTCCAAGTTTAAGGATAGATCATGTATCTTATCCTTAGTCTTCTCTTTCTTGTTTAAAAAGAAAATCTAGTTGTGTTTTTACCTTGTAGAATAATAGGCATGACAGGGGGAGTGTGGGAGAAAGGGGGGAGAGAGTGGAGAGGAGTGAGGTAGAGGGGAGGGGGAGACAATGGAAGGAGGAAGAGGGGAAATGTAGAGAGTGAGAGAGGAGAGGAGGGAGATGGAGAGGGAGAGAGTGCAGGAGGGGGAGGGAAGGTGGAAGAGGGAGTGAGAGGGGTGAGAGGGAAACAAGGAGAGGGAGGGGGAGATAGAGAGAGTACGATAAGGGGGAGGGGGGGGCAATCAGGTGTAAGGAAAGGGGGGAGAGTGATAGAGAAGAGAGGTAGAGAGACAAAGGGAGAAAGGGGAGGAGTAGGAAGGAGTGATTGGGGGGGGACTTAAGACAATGAAATAGAGGGTAAGAGAGGGAGAGGGAGAGTGGGTGGAGGGGAAGGGGGAAGAAGGGAGCGAGAGCGAGAGTGATAGAGAGGAGAGGGAGAGAGAGAGAGAGAAAGGAAGGGGGGAAAGAGAGAGGGAGAGTGATAGAGAGGAGAGGTAGAGAGACAAAGGGAGGAAGCGGGGAGGAGGAGTGAGAAGGAGTGAGCAGGGTAGGACTTGGGGCAAGGAAATAGAGGGGGAGAGAGGAAGAGGGAGAGTGGGGAGGGAGGGTAAGGTAGAAAGAGGGTAAGGGGAGAGGGAGAGGGAGGTAGAAGGGAGGGAGAGGTGGAGAGCAAGAGAGAGTTGAGAGGAGGGGAAGGGGGAAGGAGACGAAGAGAGGGAGAGTGATAGAGAGGAGAGGTAGAGAGATGAAGGGAGAATGGGGGAGGAGAAGTGGAAGGAGGAGTGAGTAGGGTGAGAAGGAAAGGGGGAGAGTGATAGAGAAGAGAGGTAAAAAGACAAAGGGAGGAGGGGGGAGGAGAAGCAGGAAGGAGTGACTTGGGGTGGGTTGGGGGGGGGGGGAGGGGACTTTAGGCAATGAAATAGAGGGGAAGATAGGGAGAGGGAGAGTGGGTGGAGGGGAAGGGGGAAGATAGGGAGAGGGAGAGTGATAGAGAGAGAAAGGAAGAAGGGGAGAAGGAGAGAGGGAGAGTGATAGAGAGGAGAGGTAGAGAGATGAAGGGAGAAGTGGGAAGGAGTGAGCAGGGTGGGACTTGAGGCAAGGAAATAGAGGGGGAGAAGGAGAGTGGGTGGAGGGGGAGGGAGGTAAGGTAGAAAGTGGGGCAGGGGAGAGGGAGAGGGAGGTAGAGGGGAGAGAGAGGTGGAGAGCAAGAGAGAGTTGAATGGAGGGGAAGGGGGAAGGAGAAGGAGAGAGGGAGAGTGATAGAGAGGAGAGGTAAAGAGATGAAGGGAGAAGGGGGCAGGAGAAGTGGGAAGGAGTGAGTAGGGCAAGACTTGAAGCAAGGAAATAGAGGGTGAGAGAGGGAGAGGGAGAGTGGGTGGAGGGGGAGGGAGGGAGGGTACTGTAGAAATAAGGGATGGGGAGAGGGAGGTAGAGGGGAGGGAGAGGCGGAGAGCAACAGAGAGTTGAAAGGAGGGGAAGGGTAAGGAGAGAGAGATAAATGGGGAGGGGAAGGGAAAAGGAGAGAGGGAGAGTGATAGAGAGGAGAGGTAGAGAGACATAGGGAGAAGGGGGAGGAGAAGTGAGAAGGAGTGAGCGGGGGGGGCTTGAGGCAATGAAATAGAGAGCAGGAGATGGAGATGAAGATTAGGTTGAGGGGGAGGGAGGGTAAGCTAGAAAGAGGGGAGGGGAGAGGGAGGTAGAGGGGGAGGGGGTGATCTAGAGAATGAGAGAGTGGAAAGGAGTGAGAGGGGAGGTGGAAGAGCGAGGGAGAGGGGGAGGAGGGAGGGCGAGGGGGAGGAATGGATGGAGGAAGAATGAGGAAGTGGAGAGGAAGAGAGAGTATGAGGAGGTAGAGGGAGGGAGTGGAGGAGTGGAGATGAAGAGAGAGTATGGGGAGGGAGGAGTGGAGACAAGGTATAAGGGAGTGAGGGAAATAAGGAGAGGGAGGGGGAGGGGACGGGGGCAAGAAAATAGGGAAGGGGAGAGAGGGAGAGGGAGGGGAAAGGGGTGGTGAGCGAAAGAGAAAGTGAGAGTGGAGGGTTGGGACGAGGGGCAAGGAAATAAAGGGGAAGAGAGGGCATAGGAGGAATGAGGGAGGGGGGGAGGAAGGAAGGGAGATAGTTAGAGGATGTAGAGGGAGGGAGAGGGGATGGAGTGGGAGGAAGGGTGGTAGAGAGGGAGTCGAGGTAAAGGTGGGAAGGGAGAGGGGAGGGGAAAATAGAAAGAGGGGAGAAGAGGTGGAGAATGAGAGAGGGAGAGCGAGTGGAGAGGAGGGCGCAGGAGGGGGGTGGAAGAGAGGGGAGGGAAAGGGGAGAGGTGGAGAGGGATAGAGGGAGAGTGCGAGAGGGGGAAGAGGGATGGGAAGGAAGGGAGATAGAGGGAGTGAGAGGGAGGGAGAGGGGTGGGAGGGAAACAAGGAGAGGGAAGGGGAGTTAAAGAGAGTATGAGAAGGGGAGGGGAAAGAGCAGGGTGGAAGAGAGGGAGAAGAAGCGATGGGGGTAGAGGGGGAGGAGAGATTGAGAGTGATAGAGAAGGGAGGTAGATAGACGAAGGAGGAAGGGGGGAGGAGAACAGGGAAGGAGGAGTAAGTGAGGGGTGGGGGTATGAACATGAAAGAAGAGAGAGGAGATGGAGAGCAGGGGGGGGGGGGGGGGGTGGTAAATGCAAGAAGATTTAAATCAATATGTGCATTCTACTTTTTATTTATATTTTTCTTTGCTTTTTTATTATTTTAAATCAATTTTATTTTTTGGATGTTGATGTTCAATACTTTCTTTAGTTTTCTTAATGTACTTTAAAATTTCAATTGTTAATTACAAGGTCCTCTTTTGCAAAAGTACAACTTATACTATAGAATTTGTTGAAAAGGTTACATGAACAAATAAATATTTCTATAAATTATTTAATCTAACTTTGGCATCTTGTTGAACTTTCATTTACAAGTTTCTTTTTTATGTTTGAAGCCTTTTGTAGGTTTTTTTTTTTGGTGTTAAGATTTAATATTTTATTTTGTTTGCAAAATTACATTTACACACACACAAAATTTGTGGAAAAAACTTACATGAACAAATAATACCTCTAAATTATTTATTTCACCTAATCATAGGATCTTCTTAAACTTCCATTCTTTAAAAGTTTTCTTTTTGTGATTTAAACTATTTCTATTTTCCATTAGATGTTGATATTTAATATTTGATTTAGTTGCTACTTGAAGCAACTATTTGACAATATTACACATGTACTTTCATCATGCACATCTGCTACCATATATTCACATCTTTTTCCATATATTACTATTCTTAACTAATTTGAACATCCATTTATGCTATTTAGATTATTCTAAAGAATTGGTTAGGTCAACCAAAATATGAGACTGAGTTAATATCAATAAGTTGACTACATTGTTGTAGGAGATTAATGTTAGTTGCCAGAACTACATTCATGCTAAGCTATTTTTTAAAGCATTTTGGGGCATCTTAGAAAATTCTCTGGGTAGTGGGTTTCCTAATCGTGGGAAGAACCTCTAGATTCTAGGTTTGCTCTTAATCACAACTTTCTGAGGGAAAATGAAAGAAAGAAAAGATAAAGCCTTAAATAAATTGAACACCCTACAAAAAGAAGAGGACATTGGAATTAAGATTTCCATCTACTTGTGAGCCGAGAGTCATGAGCTGAGGTTTTCCTTCCATTTTCGTGAAGGGCTAGTGTCGGGTGCCATGGAGCCAGGGTTGTGGTTTACAAGGCTAGTCTAGTCGTGATGCAACTGTCGGAGCCATGACTTGTGCCTGCGTACCCTTGGGCCAGTCCACTCTCACTCACTCTCCTGACATGAGCTGTGACTGTCGGAGCCTGTCCATCGTGTCCTTGCTGCCTTTAACACTCGAGTGCCATAACAAACACACGGGTTGGGGGAGAAGGTAGCGTTTGGTTCTTTGCATGTGAACCATTTGACATAATGTTTGACTGGTGAACTGTGCTTCTGTTAACTGTTGTGTGGAATCATTTGGTGGCATTGTGACAGGTGTTTGACAGATGGCCTGGTTTGTGGTAAAGTTGTGAACTTTGCAAGCATACCTTCTTTATGAGCTATGGCACCCTTATATGATCCAATTACACTCCAATAGCTCGCTGATCACTTTACTACAATGGAGTCTGCTAAAATTGTCCTGCAAAATGTTGTTGCTCAGTCAACTTCACTTTATATTTAACTCGCAGAATGGTTGGCTATGTTGGAATCTGAGAACCACACTCTATAAGATACTGTGCAATCTCTGGTTGCTGAAAATACATGCTTCAAGGCTAATCTGGGCTTTGCTACCATGTAGCTCAGGGAGTTATACACTATCAAAGAGAAACAATTGAAGATCGTGGATATGCATTCTTCACTATTAATAGAGATTGAATTGAAAGTGAAGTCTTGGGCTTCTTTATGTAGCTCTGCGACTGAGGCTCCCCTTTCAGGTGTTGAGAATTTAGTACAAGGGAAGATGGACAACGAGTAGGTTAGGCGGACCCGTAAACTAAACCTACGAGCCTGTAGTCTCCGCTCTATTGATGACCCCTCGATTGCTAGATATTCTTTCCTCAAGGATCAACTGGACATTTCAGACATCACTCTTGATAGGGGTTGGTTAGGCCCAGATGGCACTCTCTTCATTTGGTTCCTTTCCTTCTCTGACAAGTTGCATGCTCTTAGGGAAAAGAAAAAGTTATTCTATCTTTTTCCTAAGATCTACCTAGATGAGAACCTCACTCGATCACAGGTGGGAGAACTCAAGCAAGCTAGTGCCCTCGTTGTGGCAGCCAGACAAGAGGGTAAATATGTAGTCATCAGAAATCTTAAAGCAGTAATCTGCGACACCTTTCCTACAGGCTGGGTTTCAAGGATGACCTCTAATGCCAAATGACGGGTTCAATGACAGTTGAGTACAGGCTCTTTATGCATCAATTGCTAGAACGATAATAGTATCCTCTGGTCTATGCCTGACTTAAAAATGCTATTGGTTCTACCGACCACCTTTTTATTATAGACACGAGACTCCCATGCGTTCTCTTCCTGGTATTTTTAGCTATTAGTGGCTCTCCTCTTTTAGAGACGAGGTCCAGTGCTCTGGTGGGGTTAGCAGTTCTAGTGGGGGCGCTTGTCTTATTCAGGACCACCTTTTCAATATTATTTCCTTGGTTCACTCCGACAGCTATGCAAGGTTCATGTAGATTCGCATTGATCAAGGGACCTCGTTCTATAGAGATACCTATATCACTGTCTACTACTTCCACCAACATGTTCGTACTATGCAGTTCACAACACTAAGGGTGGGGACCCCTATGAGGATCTTCTTGAGCACATTACTAGATTCTCTGCCATGGGGGACATCATCATTTTGGTAGACTTTAACGCGTGGTCTCGAGACCTACAACCTCCCCTCCATGATCATAGGGCTGATCCCATGTGTACGACTACATCTGATCCTAGTTCTGTGGGTTTGCATTGGCTCTCCAAGGATTGTCAGGGGCCCTTCATTAGGTATGGTCAAAATTTACTTAAGCTTTGTGAATCATCTGACTTAGTGATTTTGAATGGGCCCTCTTACTTTCCTAGCTTTGAACTCTTCACTTGTTGGCCATATGGTGGTGGTGCTAGCATTATGGACTATGTACTCTCTACGGCCTCATTCATCCCTCTCATTTTTCGCTTTACCATTTCTTGACTTCCTCTGGCTGACCATGCCCTCCTTAGCATCACCCTTCGGGGACCCTTGACACCTCCTCTCCCTTGCTTATTTGCTTATTCTTGCCCTTCATCTTCTAGTAGCCTCCCCCCTCTACCCCCCACACTCCCACTTCTTGTCGCTTCATCAATGGCGACGTCGAGCTCTTCATCCATCACCTCAGACGAATTCTCCCCCAGGCTTCTTCGACTCTGGGGATGTCACCTCCATGTCCACTCACTTGTGTCCGCCTTGTGGGAGTCTGCCTTTCTCTCCATTCTCCACTGCAACTCCTCGCTCACCCCTCATCCCACATGTAGATCTTGCCCCATGAACCAGTGGTTCGATAAGGACTACAAATTCTTTCATCATATGCTTCGCTCTGCTCCACCCACTTCATCCTCCTTTTCCTCTCAGTTGAGGTTCGACTACCATTGCTTTCTTCACCATAAGAAATGGAAGTTCACTTTGCTGCAGTGTAGATTTCTTTATGCCACATTTTTCTAGTATCCAAAGCTCTTTTGGTGCACCATGTTTCCTTGTCCCCCCTCCTCCCCCCCCTCAAGTCCCTTGCCTCCCACACCTCCACCCTCTATGATATTCTTGGCGAGCCCCCTCTCCATCTCATGCTCTCCCCTACCTGTTGCCACCTCTTCTCCTTTTCCCACATTTGTGAGGTAGTTAGAGTTATGAACAATAGCAGAACTCCAGATGAGGAAGGATTCCAAGTTGAATTCTTCAAGTTAGGTATCTTTGTCCTGGGTCCCTTTCTTATAGTGCTCTTTAATTGAGTGATTTGTGTTGGCTTTCCCGACTGTTGATCATGACATATTCTCTAGCTGATCTATAAATTTGGGCTAGCTTTCGACCCCGAGAACTACTGGACGATCATGGTTGGGCATACACCTTCGCCAAACTCTATGTGACTGTGCTGAATGGTATCCTATCCAGAGAGCTCGATCAACAACATTGCTGGGCTAAAGGTCAGGCTGGGTTTCGTACAAATTTGCAGACCACTGATCACATTTTGACCTTAGGGGCCATCATTGAGGAGGCTCGCCATTGCTTGACGAAAGTTTACTGTTGTTTTGTTGACTTTCAGAAAGCTTTCGACTCTATTCCTTAGGTGGCTCTCTTTCAGTGTCTTAGGGACATTGGGTTCTCATAATTATCCTTACAACTATTATGAGGTTATACGAGTGTGTTGTGGGCAGATTCAGGACTCCACAAGGCTTCTTTGACCTTATGCAGAGCACTATTAGGGTGAAACAGGGTTGCCCTCTCTCCCCCACTCTCTTTGGCATCTATATCGACGAGCTTGAGTTATTTCTCCATGATTGCTCGCTCCCTGGCAATGGTTGTTATTTACATCAGGTATTGATCTCTATTTTTCTATTTGCTGATGATGTGATTCTCCTAACATCTTCCTCGGATGGTCTTCAATGACTTCTTGATGACTTGGCCTCTTTCTGCGACTCACGTGAGCTAGTTATAAATCTGGGCAAGACTCGGGTTATGGTCTTCAATTGTTTGAGGACATCACACCTCCATGTTTGCTTCCAGGGTACTGAGATCAAGATTTCATCTTCATATACTTGGGGGTTAAGTTTTCTGGACCTCGGTACAGCTTAAGACAAGTAATGTAGCCCAAAGTCAACAAGGGGCTCAACTCCCTCGCTATTCTTAAGTGATAATGCTTTCGACACCACTTCTAGGACACCACAACTAAGATGTCCCTTATTGACTCCCTGGTCAAGCTGACTGTCCTCTATGGCTCTACTATTTGGGGGCCCTCCCTCTCAGAGTCTAACTAGGCCTCTGTTGAGAGAGTCCAAACTCTTTTCCTTCGTCGCATTATCAAATGTTACTGGTCCACATCACACAACATCGTTCTGGTAGAGTTTGGTGCTCACCCTTTCAAATTGGGGGCCATCTTTGATTTAGTTTGGCTTCTTCACTAGCTCTGGAGCTTCGCTGATTCCTTTGATGATCATCACAGATATTCCTACTTGGCTTACTGTTCCTCCATGGAGGTTGCGGGTTTGGACTTGGGACACAGGTCTTATTGTTGGTACACCCAGTTCTCTGCTCTCTTGGGCTCGATTGGTATTAGTTTGGATCATCTCCCCCCCCTTTTAGTTTTCTTTGGACGCTCCAACCCATCTGCTTCCACCTCAGCGGGAATTGAATGAGCATGTTATACTTGACATCTACAGACAATATGTTATCACGACCTGGAGGAATACCCTAGGTGGCTTTGCCTGCGTATGGCTTTCTATGCTGATCACTTCCTTGATATTAGGACGTGATCATCTTACGCTCTTGGTATCTCACTCATCGTTGGACTCACACTCTTCGCATCTCATTGGTATCTTTTAGAGTGTGATCTCATTGGCCACATATTCAGACTGATCACCAAATTGACAGAGATGATAGGATCTGTCGACTTTGTCACCTCGGGTAGGTTGAGACCGAGTCTCACTTTATTTTTCGTTGTCCTATTTACTATGAGATTCAAGGGAGATTCTATTGTTTGTTTAGAGAGTGTCAGTCTCTTCCCTCATTCTACAGATATAATGACCAACACTATCTTGCACTCTACCTTTAGGAGACCATGTGGCTTCGCGAGCACACTATACAGCTCCAACTTTGCTCGATATCGAATCCTATGTAGCTCAACAGCTCTTTCTTCAATCCCTAAGGTCTCCTAAGGTTTTTAATTAAGCATTGGCTATATTTTATATTATGCCTTGGAATGTTTTAAAGTCACGACCATGCGATTCGCACGATTGCGGTTTGTTGAGCATCAACCAAGGTAAAGATGGCGAAGGGGTGACTACTTTGTTTTTTCTTGATCGCATGGTTATGTTAAAGTTGCGATAATGTGAAGAAGGTAGATCTTCAGTGCTTCAAAGTCATATCTTGCACCATTAGATCATCTAGATCTATGACTAGTGCATGATCGTTGTGAGTCAAGAAATGGTTAAGGATTGAGTTGTGATCAAGTGATTCGCCTTGTTTCGCACGGTCACAAAGGTCATAAGGAACCTTGGGTTAAAGTGGCGACGGTGTGGATGTGGTCAAAACTCAGCCTTCGCAAGGTCATAGTGGTTAATGAAGAATGTTAAGAGTGGGTTGCAAGGCAACAATGAACTAATGGTCGCGGTTTCACAAGTAGTAACTATTAATCAAGGAAGGTGGTGGCAAGGTTGCAATTGCGGACGGTCAAATATAAGGCATAAAATTGAATTGCTGGTAGAGTGGCGTAATGATGAGAAATGTTTGGTCCATGTATCAAGACTTGATGGTTAAACCTCTATTGACCAAAAGTCATGATCAATTTGGAAGTTGGTGGCAAGGTTGCAATCGGGGATGGTCAAATGCAAGGCATAAAATTGAATTGCTAGCAGAGTGGCATAATGGTGAGAAATGTTTGGTCCACGTAGCAAGACTTGATGGTTAAACCTCAGTTGACCAAAAGTAATGATCAATTTGGAAGTTGGTGGCAGCAGAAGTAGTTCCTTGAATGATGAATATGATATTTCTGATCTGCTATGACCACTTTCATTGATCCCTAGGTTTGATAAGGACAAAGAGATACTCTACCACCGTCTATTGATCCATTCATTTAGTCAGAGATTAAATGACCGTTGCTCCTGACCTCTCAGAGTTTTGTTTGGTGAAGAAGTGATCCTCTCATGTATGGATTTACACAATAGTCAGATCTTTTCAGTTTTGCAGTGATTATTCTCTGAAGATTTGGTTGTAGTGGTTGATTTTTATCTTATGAGGGAAGTTATCCAAGTTATGCTGGAACTATAAAGGCAAATATTGTACTCTTTCTTAGGGTTGGATCTTCTCTGTTTTCCCTAGTATTGCCTTGGCATGCTATCGTAAATTTCCCGTTTGCCTTTGAATCATATGACTTCCTGCCTTATCTCTTTCAACCGTCGTACTGTGCAAGTTTGTTTGCCTCTCTTTGACATACTGTGAATATCTGTGATCTGCATTCTCTGTATCTCTTTGGCTCGTGAATGATAAGAAGTGAAGCATTTTCCTTGTGTCACTCGTGTGGTTGTCTAGTCTTTATGTAGTTTACAAATTAAAGCAAGTTTGAATCCATATATCTTTGGACTGTTATAATAATAGTGTTGTACATGTATGGGAAGAGACTGGTTTGAACACCCTATTTTGGTGCATCACCTCTTTAGAATAGATTAGGTAATTACTTTCATGTATTCCTTCTCCCTTTTCTCTTCAAGAATAGTTTAAGTGCATCCTAATAGTAGAGGAAGCTGGCCTTCTCTGGAGACTCAACCTCATAGTTCAAGTCCCACAGCTTGGAGGTTGTTTCCATGTTTCACGACGTTGTCCTTAGGTAAGACTTTGGACAAGGGTGCAAACCTTTGTGACAACAATTACAGGCATATTGTTGTATATAATACACTTGATAAACTTTTTACTAAAAAATTACCTTGTAGACTTCAAAAGATCCATACGAGACTCATTAGTAAAGAACATACAAGTTTCTTACCTTGAAGGTCTATATATGATGGTTTTATATTGGCCCAAGAGGCTATTCACATTTTTCAATCTAACAAATCTCGTAGTCTACTTATTAAGATGAATACCAAAAAGACATATAATAGGGTAGATTAGCATTTCTTATGTAAATGTCTAGAAGCATTCAACTTTTCAAAGCAATGGGTTAAATTAATATTTGAATGTATTTCAACCCAAAAGATGTTAGTACTTATTAGTGGCACCTTGGTAGGCTTTCTTAGTATATCCTGTGGAATCAGGAAAGGGGGTCCTATTTCCCCCGTTCTCTTCATTTTAATGGAAGTCGCATTGGGAAATATATTATGCAAAAAATATTGGTAGGAGAGATTAAAGGCATCTCCATTACTAGTAATGTAGACCCCTCCACACATCAACATTCTGTGGATGATACAATGTTGTTTGGAGAGAACTTGATTAAGGAAGCACATGCCCTGAAAGATACTTTAGATTCATACACTAAAGCTTTAGGACATGAGGTTAACAAAGACAAATCAAATATTCTCTTCTTTAATACTAATCCCAAGATGGAGGTATCACTCTGTAATATTCTTGGTTTCAACAAGGGATCCCTTCCATGTAGATATTTAGGACTCCCTCTGAATTTAGGTCAAAGGATTTGTAAGCTATGGGAATTGATTGTGGAAAAATTTAATTAAAAAATGACTGGATGGAAAGGAAAATGGTTGTCTTTAGTAGGAAAGAAAACAATGGTTTCCTTAGCTCTGTCAGCCCATCCTATGCATCAAATTTTTTGTATAGAGCTTCCTAGTGATAAGCTAAATGAGATTACTAGACACATTAGGAATTTTTTTAGCAAGGTACCACAGATAAGAAGATTTCTCTATTTTCACGGGGTGAAGTATGTTTCTCTAAAGACTTAGGTGAAACAGGCATAAAAAATATCAAGCTTCAAGGCCTTGCCTTGAGGGAAAGACTACTATGGAAAATGCTCAGGTTTCCTAATCCTAAGTGGGTTAAAGTCAATAAGAAAGAATAATAATTAAAAAGAAATTTATCACCCAAAAATTATGAATGCAAGCCAAGCATGAGTTTAGATCATTAGACATGCTGAATATAAGAACTCAATATTTATAATAACTATGAAGAGGTACCTATTTTAGCAGGAAGATCAAATATATACAAAGTTGTCATGATTATGAAGTGACAATCAAAGTTTTAACCATCCAATCCCAAATAGATAACGAATTGCACCATGCTCACCAAAAGAAAACATGAAATGTGAAATGAATCCATGTTAGAATAACATCATGAGTCAACCACTTATCATATCCAATAGCAAGGATAAATAATAGATAGAAACATAAAAATTGGATAATGATTATTAAAATAAAGCAGGTTGTGTAAGTAAATTTCCTTCACAATATGTATGTGATATATAACATTCCAAATTACTATCAAGAATAGACTAGACTTGCTACAAAACGTAATGAAGTTAACAATTTGAAACATGATGATTGATACATGCATTAATAATAATTGTTGAATCACCTTCAACATGCAATGATGAAATATGCAAAGATTTTGCCAAGACTAAACCATTTAGAAGAGTTAAAACTCCAGCCATGCTATGGGTGCTAGGATGGATTAGGGATGCCATAGTTGCTACAACCATACCTTTATGGTCCCTAATAGCTATTTCGATTGATGCAGGAGCATTTTGCATGAAAAAATTATTGGGAATAAAAATTAAAAAAAAAATTGATTTTTTTTTTTTTTAAGGAGGAGAGAGAAAGTGACGAAAATTAGAGGAAATAAATAAATAAATAAAAAGAGAAAAAGGAGAAAATAGAAAAAAAGGGAAAAGAGGAATTTCTATTTTTGAGGTGCATGGGTGGCATAAATAGGAAAATAGTTGTCATACCATTAATCGAGGTGTGTAGGTGGAAATTCTAGAAGGTTTTGGATAAATCATGTATTTAGTATTTGTTGGGTGCTTAGTTGTATTTGGGTGGGAATTTAATATTTATTTAAAGGTAGTTGTATTTTTACCTTTTATTCCACATTGGTTGTGTTTGTAATGTCTTGGGTTAGAAGTGCCTATTTAAGCAAGGCTTATTATCATTTGTAATCAAGCTCAAGGAGAAGCTCGAGGAGTAGAAGCTTGAGAAGTAGAAGTTGTGGAAGGAGAAGCTCAAGGAGAAGCTTGATATCATCTTGTGGGTGTTGTAAGGATCTTCAAGTATAATAAAATTGCTTGTGAAGCATTTTTTTTATTTCTCTTGGTCTCCATATTGTTGCACTCTTGATTGCGAGTGGGTAAGGGTGGTGTGGCCCTCTATCAAGTGGTATTAGAGTGTGTCCGTCATCAGTGGTATCAGAGCAGGAGATCCTGAGTGTACAAGTAGATCGCCGAAGTGTGAGGCAGTTTGTACCAGGACCTTGGTTGGGTGAAGTTTATCAGAGCTTGTGGATTGCAGATCTGTTGTCCTAGACTTGTGATGTGGTTCCTGATTGTTCGTGCGAGGTGGCAGGTTGCGATCTGACTTGCAAACAATTCAAGGTTGTCACAAGAAGCGTAGGAAGGATTTGTTGCAGAGGCTTTACAAAGATCTTGGAAGATGACTCCAAGAGGATTAGACCCTAAGATGATTGCGAAAATCCATGATATAGTGGAGAGGAATTTTTCTAAGATGATTTCTCGGTTGGATGCTAGATTGGCTGATCAAGCTAAGAAGGTCAAGGTGGAAGAGGATGGTTTTGCTGATCAGTTTTTGGAGTTTGATGTAGAACCTATAGAGCAACTAGAGGTTGTTGCTGAAGATATTCCTAATGTTGTTGATGTTGGGATGGAGATTGGTTTTCATGGTTAGTTGGTTGAGTCTAACATGGATATTGTGGAGCACTCAGTCGTGAATGATTCGATTGTTGGAGGTGAGTTATGTATTGCAGAGCATCTTGCTGTGAGCAATGAGGTTGCTGGTGTTGAGAGTTTGGCATGTGTTGATGGAGATCTACATGTGGCTGTTGATGTGGGGTTTGTTGCTATGGGTGTGAATTCACTAGTTGTTGATGTGAATGGGAGTTTGGTAATGAAGCATTACATTCAGTTTGTTCTTGTGCATGAGCTTGTTGATTGGATGGTTGAGATGTTGGTGTGGAGGATTTGCATGGTGGTTTTGTTGTCCCTATTGAGGTGGAAACCTTTGATGAAGATGAAGATGGTGGTAGATCATTCTTTTGGCATCAAAGTGTGGGACACACTTTTCTATCTACCGGGGGAGTCTGATGCAGGAGCATCTTGCATGAAAAAATTATTGGGAATTTAAAATTTTAAAAAAAAAAAAAAAAAAAAAAAAAAATTATATATATATATATATATATATATATATATATATATATATATATATTGGAGGAGAGAGAAAGTGACGAAAATTAGAGGAAATAAAAAAAAAAAAAAAAGAGAAAAAGGAGAAAATAGAAAAAAAGGGAAAAGAGGAATTTCTATTTTCGAGGTGCATGGGTGGCATAAATAGAAAAATAGTTGTCATACCATTAATCGAGGTGTGTAGGTGGAAATTCTAGAAGGTTTTGGATAAATCATGTATTTAGTATTTGTTGGGTGCTTAGTTGTATTTGGGTGGGAATTTAATATTTATTTAAAGGTCGTTGTATTTACCTTTTATCCCACATTGGTTGTGTTTGTAATGTCTTGGGTTAGAAGTGCCTATTTAAGCAAGGCTTATTATCATTTGTAATCAAGCTCAAGGAGTAGAAGCTTGAGAAGTAGAAGTTGTGGAAGGAGAAGCTCAAGGAGAAGCTTGATATCATCTTGTGGGTGTTGTAAGGATCTTCAAGTATAATAAAATTGCTTGTGAAGCATTTTTTTAATTTCTCTTGGTCTCCATATTGTTGCACTCTTGATTGCGAGTGGGTAAGGGTGGTGTGGCCCTCTATCAAGTGGTATCAGAGCGTGTCCGTCATCAGTGGTATCAGAGCAGGAGATCCTGAGTGTACAAGCAGATCGCCGAAGTGTGAGGCAGTTTGTACCAGGACCTTGGTTGGGTGAAGTTTATCAGAGCTTGTGGATTGCAGATCTGTTGTCCTAGACTTGTGATGTGGTTCCTGATTGTTCGTGCGAGGTGGCAGGTTGCGATCTGACTTGCAAACAATTCAAGGTTGTCACAAGAAGCGTAGGAAGGATTTGTTGCAGAGGGTTTACAAAGATCTTGGAAGATGGCTCCAAGAGGATTGGACCCTAAGATGATTGCGAAAATCCATGATATAGTGGAGAGGAATTTTTCTAAGATGATTTCTCGGTTGGATGCTAGATTGGCTGATCAAGCTAAGAAGGTCAAGGTGGAAGAGGATGGTTTTGCTGATCAGTTTGTGGAGTCTGATGTAGAACCTATAGAGCAACTAGAGGTTGTTGCTGAAGATATTCCTAATGTTGTTGATGTTGGGATGGAGATTGGTTTTCATGGTTAGTTGGTTGAGTCTAACATGGATATTGTGGAGCACTCAGTCGTGAATGATCCGATTGTTGGAGGTGAGTTATGTATTGCAGAGCATCTTGCTGTGAGCAATGAGGTTGCTGGTGTTGAGAGTTTGGCATGTGTTGATGGAGATCTACATGTGGCTGTTGATGTGGGGTTTGTTGCTATGGGTGTGAATTCACTAGTTGTTGATGTGAATGGGAGTTTGGTAATGAAGCATTACATTCAGTTTGTTCTTGTGCATGAGCTTGTTGATTGGATGGTTGAGATGTTGGTGTGGAGGATTTGCATGGTGGTTTTGTTGTCCCTATTGAGGTGGAAACCTTTGATGAAGATGAAGATGGTGGTAGATCATTCTTTTGGCATCAAAGTGTGGGACACACTTTTCTATCTACCGGGGGAGTCTGATGCAAGAGCATCTTGCATGAAAAAATTATTGGGAATTAATTTAAAAAAAAAAAAAAAAAAAAAAAAAAAAAATATATATATATATATATATATATATATATATATATATATATATATATATATATATATTTTGGAGGAGAGAGAAAGTGACGAAAATTAGAGGAAATAAATAAATAAATAAAAAGAGAAAAGGGAGAAAATAGAAAAAAAGGGAAAAGAGGAATTTCTATTTTCGAGGTGCATGGGTGGCATAAATAGGAAAATAGTTGTCATACCATTAATCGAGGTGTGTAGGTGGAAATTCTAGAAGGTTTTGGATAAATCATGTATTTAGTATTTGTTGGGTGCTTAGTTGTATTTGGGTGGGAATTTAATATTTATTTAAAGGTAGTTGTATTTACCTTTTATCCCACATTGGTTGTGTTTGTAATGTCTTGGGTTAGAAGTGCCTATTTAAGCAAGGCTTATTATCATTTGTAATCAAGCTCAAGGAGTAGAAGCTTGAGAAGTAGAAGTTGTGGAAAGAGAAGCTCAAGGAGAAGCTTGATATCATCTTGTGGGTGTTGTAAGGATCTTCAAGTATAATAAAATTGCTTGTGAAGCATTTTTTTTATTTCTCTTGGTCTCCATATTGTTGCACTCTTGATTGCGAGTGGGTAAGGGTGGTGTGGCCCTCTATCAAGTGGTATCAGAGCGTGTCTGTCATCACCGATTCCATACTCACAAGAATTACCACAAAATGCTCCATCAAAGTTCAATTTTAACTTCCATAGAACCGTGGGGATCCATTTGACTTGAGATCTAATTTGGACAACCTTAAAGGGACATAAAGGGGATGGTAGGGAAGGAAAAGAGAGTCCTTTCCCTTGTTGAGCGATAAAGTTATCCCAAGATGGTAAAACATGTAGACCTTTAAACTTGTGAGTATTTGCAATAACCATTTTAATAATGCTCTTCTCAAGATGGATGAGGACCTTATCTAAAGTGAATGCAATTTTCGTGAAAATTATCCTATTTCTTTCCCACCAAATAGCCCAGACAATAGAAGAAGGAATACATTACCATAAGGATGAGAACATTAATTTTCAGGAAGGGGTTGGCCAAAAATAGAATAGATCCCAAAGTGAATTTGGTAAAGGCATAGGGAAATTAAGTTTGTTAAGCACAAATTGTCAACATGCTTGAGAAAAGGAACAATTTAGTAAGAAGTGGTCAATTGATTCTAAATCTTGATTGCAAAGAACACATTGAAAGGCAATTGTAATAGTAAGTTTCTGCAACCTGTCACTAGTGAGAATTAATTTTTTAAGGGCCAACCCGAAAAAAAGTGATGAATTGTGCTCCCCTTAATACCATAAACACATAACATGAACAAAGAAATAATTTCAATTTGCGAGAATAAAATATAAGCTTCTTATTTTCACCTCAAATGCAAGATTACAGAATTCAAAAATACAATATGCTAACCCATAGGGCTGCCTTCATTATAGTAATTTGCAAAGATGAAGCTTCTAACTATCACCTAGCGTTGTCCTAGACAATCTTTGGGCATTTCTTAAATAGACAATTTTATGCCACCTAGGAAGGTTCTAGACATTCAAACTTAATACCTAGGGCTCACAGACCTTAACAACAAATATAGAGTTGGCCAAATACACCTTTGACATTTATTTTGGAAGTTTTGGTCATCCCAACTTTGGAAGGCCATAACTTTTAAACCGATTGCTCGAATTTTCTATTATAACTTCGTTTAATAATCTTCACCTTCTGATCCACATGCTTGGATCCATGCAAGTGCCCATCTGTTGAGTTTTTGAGCCTCATTCAGGCATGTATAGGCCTTCAAAACATAACTCAAAGTTTTTGTACAAATTAATTTACACCAAAATCCACAATAACTTCATTGATACTTATGATATGGCATTGAGCCTCCATTGACAGGTTGATATGACTGAGATGAACCTCCACCTCTAAAATTAGGACATTCTAAGCTTGTATGACTGACTTACTGAGTAGCTAGCTTCCACAAACAACAACTTTGCATTAAGACAACCCTTATTCAAACAACTGAAATAAATTTTTTTTGGTTCATGCAAGATTGTTCTTACACCCCACAATCGGCCTTGGGTAGAACAAATTGTTCCAACATAACATAAATGCTCGAAGCTTTTCTTAATTAGATTGTCTAGATTGAATAATAATACACCCTTTCTTAATTGAGTATGACCCATTGTTTGAAGGATCCCAGAAAGGCAATTTGGCTTATTAAATAGAAAAACTTCACTCTAATAATGTTTGACTAAATATCTTTGCAACCTCAGGAGAAATGGGGAGAGAAGTTGGGTCTTTCAAAATTTCCTTACCCGAGTGAAGAGAAATAGCCAAGACATAATCAATGAATGATGTTCCCCAAGAATCTATTAAAGTATGCATAATTTGTCAAAAAGAAGAATGTTATTACATGCAAAATTTTATGTGTCTTGGGAGAAAATTAAAGAGTAGAAATTCGTTAAGGAAAACAAAATAAGATTGTGAACTTATCTTTTATCAAACATGTGGACACACATTTCTGCATTGGCCAACAATATATAAAAATCTATAAATGTTTATTTGTTTTGAATGGGAAATGCAAAGATTCATGGGTTTATGAAGGAAAACATATTTTTCAAACTATTAAAAATTGCCTTTAGCATTGTAAGTGGACAATATTTTAATGGTGCAAAAATTGTGAAAAATTATACACAATATGTAGGATGTTAGAAATTTAGAATATTTAATATGAATATTTGTAGTTCTAAATTTAATTAGCCTCCTAAAATTAATTACCACACTCTTATTCCATCAACCCAAGTTGAAGAGTTGCGATTTAGTTTTGAACAAGGTTGTTCTCTTGTACATAGAGATCATAGTGATCCTTCAAATTTGATATTCATATGCCAAATACAAAGATGGGTCACAAATGCTAAAAATATGACAACTAGGTGATCTCTTTTTCAAGTTATTGTTAATGGAGAAAAAATGGTCTATGTTTTAATATCTTAATGAGGTGAATACAAGATACGTATCTTTTTTCATATACTTTACTCACCCAAAAAAATTGAGACATTCAAATGGATAACCTCATGCATAAATTCCCTTGTCTAGTAATCGCTAGCCAAGAATCTTCAAAATGATTACGAGCTACAGTTTCTCTTCATGCCATTAGACACCCATTGTAAGGTAAATGTTAGATCTTATTTTTTAACTATGCAGAAATGTAATTTTAATTTATAATAGTTATGAATAGTTTCAGAAAAGAATGTCAAAGAATAAATACTTGTTTAAAAAAAATTAAAGAAACAAGAGTTCATATGCAAGGAGGATTGTTTCATTGGTCTTCTAATAGCTTCTGATTTGTTTTTTTAACTTTTCAAGATGATTTTTTTTGACGCTTTCATGGTTTACAATGATTGCAATTGTGAGAGTTTGAAAGGTCCATTATTATGGTGCCCAAAATAATCCTTAGGAAATATTTTTTTTTTTTTTTGTCTTATGTAGGGTATTGATTAAATTGGGACTGGGCAAAGATTAAAAATCTTTCAAATGTTTTTTGCCTTTTGGGATTGCCTCCCTTTTTTGCCAATGGATACGAGTGGTAACAGATAACTGGCGACAAAAAAAATGGTGTCAGACAAAACCCATCTTTTACAGTGTATTATGCCATTTGTCTTGTATCCATTTTGGGAAAACTTCAAGTCAATGATAGTTCTTCAACAGGTAAACTCATGAGTGGTGTATTGGCCAAGCTTGGACAACAATTTGCTTCAAATAATTTTGTCTTCCACAAATACCGTACGAAAGAAGTGAGTGCACAGATAGTGCCAAGTTTGATGATGCTGTGAGCATTCGAACAATTTTGTGCCAAGCTTGATTGACACAAGACTGCTAGTATTAATTATCCTTTACAAACTTTCCTAGCAATAATTTTAATTTTCTCAAGGGTTCAAAACCCCATTGTTTGTTCTAGCTTTTTTTCAGCTTGTCAAAAATTCTCATTGCCTAGCCACCAACATGGTAAACTTTGATAGGTTTCAAAGGATGTTTTCAAGCATATTGGCAACTCTAAGATTTTTTTGCCTGCAAATTTTCTTTCATTGATTTTGGCATTTGACAAGTACATTATCAATATGGCACTATGAGCTTTCTATTTGCAAAGAAATAATGAAAATATCTATTTGTCTCCATAATTTTATCCCATACAGTTGGAAGATTTTTCATTTTCTAGTCATTACTGTCTCATCCATAACTTGAAAGGAACCTTGCATACTATAAAGGTTTTACATTCTTATCTTTCATATTTGTTTGAGGTTTTCTAGTTTGGTTTTTCCTTTTCTAGCAAGATTGATGCAAGATAGTACAATTGAAGTAGATTTATGTAATAAGAAGGATGTTGAATATTAACAATTTTCATCTTGTAAACTGAGATTTCAATCTCATAGTCCTCATCCTTTCCTACACCGTTTCCCCAAATGGTACCTTTTATACGTTATTCCTGTGATTTGTATGTTAGGGTCACTATCCTGCTCAACAAAAAATCCTTCAAATTCCTCATTATCACTATGTTCGTCAAATAAGGATTTGTGTACTCAGGCTTTCTCATCCATTAAATTGGTTCTTATACATCCCATTATAGAAAGACCTTGTAATGACCAATCCATGTTTTCTAAATCATTGGTAGATACTAGCTCTCACTTCTCCTTAGAAAAATATATAGGATAAATGTAGCACATGGTAAATTTGCCTAATCTCCTAATGTTTGAAAAAAATTTAAGTCCTCTCAAAGGAAAGAAATCTAGTCCTTATAAAATTTATCAAAGTCATCTTTAGTTTTAGTATCATTGTTACTAATTACTTTAGTATCACATTCATTGTTAATTTTATGCATTATTATTTCAAGTCCATTAAAATGTCATAAATGATCCAGTCTAATGAACACAATCACAAAAATATTGTTAATACTAAGGCTCTTTAAAATATCTTGACTATCATCAGTCACATAGTCTAATTTTGGCTTGAATTTGCTATCATGTAATTCATCTATTGTATTTAAAAACATAATTATTTCTTAATGATTAACTTGAAGAGTAGGTCTTGTAATCTCAACATCTTTCAACTTTAATTCTCCTTGGAATCATTTCTCAAGGAACATTTTCGTTCAAGGAAACTCCATTATGAGATGTCTTTGTTGGTGATGATTGTGATAGTTGTCATGCCCAAGAATTTTCTAAATTGATACAAACATCTTGGAAAATACTGATATACCCATAGTGCCTATTGAATGAAGTTTTAAACTTTGAGACACATTGAAGCCAAGAAGACAACACAATCTTACACTAGAAACAACTTCCATGAAAGATGTTGAAGATATTGTCTTAATATAGGTGTAGCATTACATTATTGTTTCTAAAAAAGTTTTCTCATCTTGATTTTATGTTGTAGATATTAATATAAGATAGTTGATTTCTGAAATGTGTTCTACTCTATTTCTAGTACATGTGAATTTTCATTCCATATGTTGTGGTTAAACTCCTTACAATGTCATTTTTTTCAATCCACAACCTTGATTAGTTGTACCGATTTTCTCAATAAGCATGTGTATTAGCTCAATTGGACAATTCTAACAAGTTGGCTTCCAAAAATTAATTCTAGTGAAATTGGTCCTCCATAGGCAATCGAGAGGACTTAAAATATCATAACCAAATATTTAATGTGATCCCAAACATTACACATGCTTGTGCATATCCCATGAAATCAGAAATGGATAGAAGTGTAGAAATTCTTCCTCATCATGAAACCATTTAAAGTGGATCCCACATGAAAAGATTCAACACATAAAACAAACTCAACACATCACTTAATAAAATAAAAAAAATGACATAATGAAAAGAACAACCCATATTGGCAAGCTAACCATAAACAACCCTAAAAATTAACTCTAGGTGTAATGCAATAAAAAATTACTTAATCACCATAATGCAGATCACATAAAGATATTTATTGAACATTAAAAATAATTCCCAAGAGTATATTTTATGTTTCTTCAAAGATCCAAGCTAGAACAATCAATCTAACACAAAGTTCTTCATAATTTAGAAGGATAGGGAAGCATGTTTGTAAGAAATCATCAAAAACATACTAGTACTACACTTTTTAAACATAATTTTTTTTGATATGCAAAAGTATTTTAAGTCATCTCTCCATGCCAAAACAAAATAAAAATAAATGTGGAGAACATAGACCATATTTTGGACTAGTTCTAATGGACACCCAAGTTTCCAACACATTACATTCACAAAAGATAATAACAATATTTTTATGGACCTAAAAGGTAGAAGTGAAAAACCTATATAACATACATTCTATGCTTCAAAGTGTAAGGCCATATCATCAAATATGGATGAATACCAAGGATCTTTTTAGGGAAGTACCAAAACACTTTTCAGAAAACATATTGTTCACTGATCAATGTAGTGATCAATCATCATGAGCACCAAGACAAATACTATAACAACCTATACAACCATTGTACTGTATATAACCTATAAAATTCAAGTTTGAAGTAATTTATCTTAAGAACATTTTGTGTGTGCAGGAGATGTCTTTGTAGTTATTATTGAGCCTGGAAATGTAGGAGTTAATTACTATTTATTGCATTACACCATAGAAAGGATGAAGTAAATTGAACTCGAAGAAAGCAATAAGATGTTATTCCCTATAGGTTTATGTTTCAAATATATAACATATAATGAATACCAAAATTATTTTACTTTTGTATTGTTAACATAAATACATGGTGTGTGGGTTCACTTGTTTTAGAGGGAACATATCTCAAGAAAATAAAAATAGTGCAACATGGAATTCACTTTGTTGATAAGCAACATGATAAGAAGGTGTTTCAATATATCCACCTAGTATTTTATACCTCCCTTTCTTTCCATCCAGTTAGATCTCAATATGATAAGAAGGTGTTTCAATATATCCACCTAGTATTTTATACCTCCCTTTCTTTCCATCCAGTTAGATCTCAATATGATAAGAAGGTGTTTCAATATATCCACCTAGTATTTTATACCTCCCTTTCTTTCCATCCAATTAGATCTCAATATGAATGTCATAAGTGGAGACTAGGTAGTGAGAACCATGAGAGAATATTAAATGTTCTCCATGAGCATCTTGGACCATTTGAGATGGTCTACAAATAATATTACTCTTGTATACTTTACGTTAGAGGATATATCTACATATATTGATCTACTTTAGTATATGATACATGACTATATTTCATGTTTAGGACTTATCTACTTTGATCTTTAATATATGACATTCCTGTTTACTTTATATTTTAGGACTTATCAGTACATTGATCTACTTTAATATACGATGTGTTGATGTAGGAGCATCCTAGGGTAGTTGGAAATCTTTCATGTTAGAGTGGTTCTACCTTGAGGTTAGAGAGCTTGGTCAAAGAAGGGGTGTGCTCAGTCATCATTGAGTTGTAATGCTAGCTGAGGAGCTTGATCACTGAAGGAGCTTGGCATATACTAATACTCGACATATACTATGCTTCTCAATTTATACTACATAGCTTGATCACTGAAGGAGCTTGACATATACTAATACTCGACATATACTATGCTTCTCAGTTTATACTACATAACTCGACTTATTCTATATTACTCCACATGTATTGTTTCTTGACGATGCTTGGTGATTTTGTTGACACTCCACAGTATGGCACATCGAACGGAGTCTTGCGGGTTGGATTGCCTGACTTGGTGAACTTAATGTGTGTGGAGTGTGTTCGTGACATGGAGTGTTCATAGGGATGTGTGAGGACCTATTTGGGTCTTGGTGATCTTTCCTAAGTGTATTTAGTGATTATCGTAAGCTAACTAAGAAAATTAATGTTTATTGTGTTCTAATTACAACATGTCAACTTGTGGCTAGAGTGTTGATTTAATGCAAGGATTTATTTAATTTGTAACTTGCTATGCTAGCCAGTGGCTTGGTTTAGTACAAGTAGGGGGTCTTGTCTTGTCTTGAGACATTGGGGAATCATTATTCATTCATCATGGAGGAGTTTTTGAGAGAGCGAACTTCAACAAAGCTAGTAGCTAAGTGTGGGCTTGGAAAACAAGAAGGTTGCTTGGTGGCTTGTAGACACAAACTTTAGACACTTTTGGGGTTTTCTACTAGATTGTGGATCTGGGCTAGCTAGTGGTTGGATGTTGCAAGGTCTTGCACAATTACTATTATAATTGCTTATGTATTTGGCTGAAACCTAGAAGGCCTTACAACTGGGCATGTTGAATGAAAATCTTATGGTTCTATTGTGAGAATAAATGTTGCAATTGATCTAAATCTATTAGTTATTGTTTATATTCCATTGTGTGGTTTTTTTTGGGGGCTAAGATATATCCTTTGGGGATTCTCCTTCCTTTTACTACATTATGTGGTATTAGAGTGAAGATTGATCTTGTGGAGTTGGTTGATTTGTTGCTTTGGGTTATTGAAGATCTTGGAAGATGACTCTAAGGAGATTGGAGCATAGGGTGATTTATGATTTGTGTGATGTCATTGAGACTAGGACTTCAAAGAAGGTTAGATCAAATTTTAGATCTGAGATGGAGCTAATGAAGAATGAGATCATGAGAGCTATTGTTGGTGTACCAAGGAATGTGGGTACTAAATATGGTTATGAAGAAGTTGTTGAAGACTTTGAGGTTGTTGGATCTAGTGGTCAAGACAAAACTGATCACATGGAGAGACCTATGGAAGATAGCAATGGTCAGTTGGATAGATTTGACACTTGACTGAAGCTAAATCACAACATACATGTTTCTAATTTCTCCTAGAAGTTCCTTTGAATCTTGAAGAGCTAATTGGTTGGATTGGTGAGATGGAAGACTACTTTGAGTTAGAGGATATAGGTAACCCGCTTAGAGTGATGTTGGCACACACTAAGTTGAAAGGACATGTTGCATTATGGTGGAAAGAATTGCAAAGAGACAAAGAAGAAGGTGAAATGACAATCACTAGATGGAGATTGATGGTGACAGAGTTAAAGGCTAAATTTATCCCTGCTGATTATGAACTTGAGTTGTCTAAGAGATTACAGAATCTTAAACAAAAGGATATGCTTGTCAAAGATTATAGCGAGGAGTTTAACAAGTTAACAATTTGTTCTAGAAATAGAAAATTGTCTAAGGAGAAGTTGGCTTGGTATATTAATGGTTTGAGATTCAATATTCAGGATTAAGTTGGTATGCTAAAGATTGAATCAGTTGAAGATGCTAATTATTTTATATAAGATGCAGAGTTGACATTCTGACCATACTATACCAATTCAGAACACTCAAGTCAAGGAGTTATAGGAACACCAAGTTTGGGTTGACTATACCCTAATTGTTGACTAAGTCAACCTTAATTTACTACTTAGCATTTCACATTATTAGGTTCATTTATTTTTGCAAGACACAATAGTTTATTGTGTCATCTTTTATTAGTTTTAGTAGTCAGTTAAACCTTCTAAATGAACTAGTTGCATCATTTCAAAAGTTGGTCTATACCCTAAGTACTAACCCTCTAGACTAATGTCCATAATTCTCTTACCAACTTTGTTAAAGTTTATTATAATCTATTATAAGGTAAAACTCAAATACCAAATGTCCCATAAAAATTATTAAATTTAATATTTAATACTAACTTATAATCCTCTCACTTATCCCGAGCTAACAACTCATTTCCCTTTCACTTTTAAACATTTAAATATTTTAAGATGAAACAAACATCTATAACTTTTGCTCATTTTAATACTCATTTTGCTTTGATCATATCAAGTCATATTCTCAAGCTAGTGAATAGGTAACATACATTATCAACGGGAGTCATAGATCTGCGGTGTTTTGATCCTGAGTGCCGCCTGGCTATGGTGCTTGGGCAAGCTCCTCCTACCTCCTTGGATGCATCGTCTGTACCTACATCTTTGCTCGGGAAGAGCTCGTCTGCGCATGTTGTTGGGGCTCTTTCTCTGTCTGCGGCCATTGGCCCTGGCATTGGCATTTCATCTGCTCCTGTTGGGTTTCATGGTGTGGGGACAGTGGCTGTGGCTCGCACTTATGCAGATGTTGCTGCCTACGAGGCTAGCTTAGGCAGCTCAAATGTGAGGTCGGGTTCCCACAATGGTTTTAGGGATCTGAATGCACGGCTAGGGTTTAGGGTTTCTGTGCCTTTTGTTGTTAGCGACTCGGTGATTGTGGAGTTAGAACTAGATGTTGTAGATGACATCTTTGAACAGCTGGATGATTTCTCTTCTTCAGATGCTATTTTTCACTTCAAGGGTTTCTGGCCCTCCCTCTTGGACTTGCATGCCTAGATTGGTCATGTTTGAGAACCCTTTTTATCAGGTATTGCTCAGATATACCCTGTTGCTAAGGGTTTTTTCATTGTGAAGTTTGATTCTGCTGAAGATAGAAATGCTATTCTTCGTCGGGGTTTCTCTTGGAACGAGAAATTTCCCTTGATGGCTAAACCCTGGTTCATGGACTTTGACCCCTCTACAGAATCCTTTAACAAGGTCCCTTTGTGGGTCAGATTGCCTAATCTTCCCCTTCACCTTTGGGTGGATTTTGTTCTTGACGCTGTGGGGGAGGCCTTTGGGGACTTCTTTCTCGTGGATAATGCTTCTTCCAATGTGTATTGCACCACCTATGCTCAGATCCTTGTTGAGGTTGACATCTCCAAGGGTCTCCCTTCGAAGATTTGTTTGGCTTCTCTGTTTGGTGCTTGGATCCAGTGTCTCGATTTTGAGGGCATCCCTTTTCATTGCCGGAAGTGCTACCAGACTGGTCACCTTGCTTCTTGCTGCTCCTCTGTTAAATCAAGTCCAAAAAAGTCTCCTTCTTGGTGGAAGAATGCTAAGGATGATCATTACACCATGTTCAAAGCCCCTCCCGTTGGGGACGATGACCCTTCCCTGGACTCTCAGGTGGCTGCCACACTTGCCTTCCCAGTCGGCTCTCATGTTGCTTTGGAACCCTCCTATGTTCCTCCCTTGCTTGCGGTTGTTTCCTCTGTTGAAGTTTCTTCGGTGGGGAAGGAGACCCCGGGTCCCTCTCTCGCCTGGGTTCTGGATGTTCATCCTGGTCCTATTGGGGGTCAGATTTCCCCTCTTGTCCCTGCCCCTGCACTGGACTTTTCTCCTGGCTCTGTGGGTGACCAGGTGGCTTTGGGTTCTTTGGGGGAGTTTGTTTTGGTTTCCTCAGGGCATTCTATTTCCTCAGGGGATTGGACTGTTGAGGCAACAAAGGTGGAGGATGGTTGGACTGTGGTTAAAGGAAAGAAATCTAGGCCATTTGCTCCCCCTTTTGAAATGAATCTTTGATCATGCAAGTAAGGCTCTAAATCAAAGGGCAAATCGTGATGTATCTGGCCCTGCCTCCTTGTTGGATCTTTTCTTTTGGCTGGTGATAGGCTTTATTATCACCTTGGTTACCTTTTTTTTGCGGGGTGACCAGTTTTGCGTTTGTTTGTTGCATTATTTGGTTTAAGCGTCCATTGAAAATCTTTAGTCTTGTATAGGGTTTCAGGAACCCTTCAAAATCTGTTTTACTTAATAAAAAACATCTATAACTTTATTTAAATAATAACTAAATATTTAGCAAAATACAATAAACCAAAAACATTTAAATGTTTTAAACTAATCTAAAATATCATCAATTTTTCTTAATCATATTCTAGTCCTAGCTAATCAACTAACTTATCCTAACAATCCACCATTCTCATTTTAATAATTTAATATTTAAAATGAAACCACTTTTACAACTTTATTAAATAGGACTAACCTACTTTAACTACCTAATCATAACTTTATAACTCACTAACCTTAATTAACCATCAACTAACATCTTACTAATCTAACCAACCAATCACCCTAACACATACTAACTCAAAAATTCATAAAATAACTTATCAACTAAAAACTATAACTAATGCTAATTAACAACTAACTATTAACTAACTCCTAACTATCCCTTACCCCCTACTTACTAACCGCTCTCCCAACTCCTAAAACCTAACTCCTAACTTGGTCACTAACCTATCCTCCACAAACCCTTGGCACACATATTCAAGACTGCACCTAGCATAAGGGATTTCCATTTCTCTCCCTCATGGGGCACACATGAGAAGGGTGGACATGGAAGAAGGTGGGTGTAGTGTTTGAAGAGTGTGGGAGGTTTTCCAACACAACTAAGATGCACTCTTTGTTCTATGTTTAGACATGGATAAAGGAAGGATGAGGTGGTCATTTAAATTTTATTATATTTCAAACATCCCCTCCCTCCAAGGTCAATGAAACCCGCAAGAAAATCCCCTCCCATGTGGGGAGTATCATGCTGCCTCCAATGAATGGGATGAGGAGTGCATTGGAGAGTGGGGAATCTAGTGAAAAGTTAACATGTGTACATGTTAGGGGAAATAAAGACCTTCAATGCATGGAAAGACAGTGACATCAACATAGGTGGATGCATAGATAAGGAAAGTTATGAATTTAAGTTTAATGGGTGAACTTAGCATAAGGTAAGGTGTAGATAGTTTTGTTTTAATTTTTTTTTTTCAATTTATAATTATATATTCCTTATTTAATAAGGAATCAAATAGATTTAAATAGGATTCTTAAAGGAATATTCTTTGTTACTAAGAAGAATTAAAACTTTTTCCATGCAAAATCTAGAGAGCATTTTGGCTCTAAAATTAGGTGAATTTTTGTGATCTCTTTTCTCTTTGAAGTGCTAGTTTATTTATAGAAATTTTTAACATGGCATAAGGTAATATATATATATTTATTTTCTTGAATGGTTTTGCAGGAATAGTTTTGATGTTAAATTTTTGATCTAAATTAGGAGTAATTTAAATAGTTTATAACACATGCAATATAAGGTAATATTCAATCGAATCCAATTCCTATAGAACATAGTCATATTGAAATTGAATAACTTTATAGATCATCAATATCTATAACACAACTGATTACTTTGCATTTAGAATTGAATTTTCAAGGTATAAGAAGTGTTACAAGAAATGAATTGTGAAACACTATATTTCTGCATTCATCCTACACCAATAAATTACAACAGACTTACAATGAAATCTTTTTAACATGTTCTTATTTCAAATATCATTTTTTTATACATCAAGATCACATTTCTCTTTATTACAATAACTACATTAGGAAGATTGAAATCCAATAGCTCCAATAAACATCCAACTTTCTTTTTATAGCATATAAAAAGATTCAATGGAATCATTACAAGGAGAAGTCTCCATAACAATGAACTCAAGAACACCATGACGATTTTGAACCCAGTTTTGCTCCAGATCAAGATACCATCCAAGCAATTTGCAAATTTATATAAAGAAAACCATGGAGAGCTCACCTCCTAACCAATGCCTCGATATGAGGCCTCACCCCAAGCTTAGGAGAACCAAAATTGACCGGTTGACAATCAAATCAATCATGATGACACACCCAACAAACAAATCTAATCCAAGGTTTGCACAACAGGTTCCATATTGAACCAAGACTAGGGAGCAAGTAGATTTTTCTAGGTAAGAGATATCAATCACGAACATAAATCAAATGTCTTTTTTGAGTCTAATTAATCAAAATGAACTTCCATTTTTTCTCGCCTTATCTCCCCAAATAAAAATTAGTTCGTATTGACAAGGTCCCATAACACCTTACTTTCTCCCCCTGCTCAACATGAGGAGAGACTTTGCACTGACTTGGAGTCCAACTAAAGCCCTCCTCCTATACATGACGACTTCTGCCCTATCCGAGGGTGAGTAATGTTGACATTAAGGTCAATTTGTCTATAAGTGACTCAGACTTAGTCAATTGGTTACATTGCTACCGAACTATACAATTGTTATTGAGCTTCAGAACCTATGTATAGTTTATGTAGAGTGTTGCAGTGTTTACTGAGTTGTTTAGTACAAGTGATGGAAACTCTAGTAATAACCGAGTTCCATAGTGTTAATTGAGTTACATATTAGCTGAGTTCCACAGTGTTAACCATGATCTCCAGTGTCTACCAAGCTAAAAGTGTTAGCAATGTGAATCTAGTGTTGATCGAGCCACAGAGTGTCAACCGAGTGATTCAGTATATGCCAAGTTTTACCAAGTCACACAGTGCTAACCGAGTTCAAGGTACTTGGAAGTGATCAGTATGCAATTAGATTAGAATATTATATGAACCTAATTAATTGGTGAAATAAGATTAAGTTTTATTGGTTCTTGATTCACGCCCCAGTAACCTTGCCTGCCTCATATTTCCAACAATTGGTATTAGAGGTCTTTCTGGTTCTCATAGAAGAAGTTTAAAAATTTGAGTAAAGATCAAAGGAAATGGAGGTATACAGGCTAGATAAGGCTATTGACAATGAAAATTTGGATCTTAAATTAGCCATTGGACAACTAAAGAAAGCAAAGGACCAACTCTCTGAATCATTGAAAAGAAGGAAAAATCTTGCAGTACAAATGAATGACAATACATACACTGAAGAAAGGATTGAAGATATCTATCTAGAAAGAAAATTAGACGAAGAAGATGAAGCAATCAAAGACCTATTAGAAAAGAATTCCAGTCTTCAAGAAGAAGTTAGATAGATGAAAAGACAACAAGAAATCTAGTTAGTAAGATTATGTGAAGTCATAGAAGCAAAAGATAAAGCCAAAGAAGAGATAGAAGAAAAGAACAATGAAAGTCAACATCTATCCCTAAAATAAAAATAGTTCATTGATCATCTCACAAATGTGAATGAATAACTTATGAATCTTAGGTTAGAAAATGAAAGACTACAAAATGATCTAAACATTGAAAAGAAACCAATACAAGGATGTTGAAATCACAAGAAAGCATGGATCAATTTAATAAGAAAAATTAATATAAACACAAAGGCAAAGCAAGATTAGGTTATACAAAAGTAGAATCATCTAGACAAGGATCTCTAAAGAATCAAAGGCCTACTTGTAATCACTGTGGAGAGATAGGTCATACATTAAAAAAATTTCAGAGTAAATGGAAAGTGCTATAGCTGCAATAAGCATGGTCATAGAGAAAGTGAATGCAAGGAGAAATCTAAGTTTGAAGGTAAATGTCACAATTACAAGATACAAGGAATCAAATCTTTTGAATGAATAACCAAGATATTGAATCCATCATAATAGATTGTAAAAGCAATATTTGGATGAGATTATAATACATGGTGCAGATGTCACTACTGTGGTTAATTTGGGCACATTGGAGAAAATTGTGTAAAAAATCATATGAGGAAAATAGGTACCACTAAAAGATGTTTTATTTGTACAAAGCTTGGACATCTTACCAAGAACTGTATCAACATAGGAAGATTTGAAGATGAAAAGAAAGCCAAAGTAGACAATATCAGAAAGAAAATGAAGTAGCAATGGATACCAAAATCTCTTGAGAATGTAAGTCCTAGTCATGAAGCAAATGTCAGTCAAGAGTTGGGTGACTCAATCATTTCAACTTGAATTCCCATAGGAATTGGAACTAAGATTCTAAAGTAGACATCTCTCATCAGTTCCAGTCAGCTAGAAGAAGAGATCCATATCAACATTTAAGATGCACAAGGATCACCGAGTGGTCATGGAAATCAAGACCTTACCAAGATAGGTCGGGTCACAAGATCCTACCTTGCAAGGTTGGGAGACAATGAAGTACTGTATGTGGATACCGAATTGATAAGGACTCTATCGAGTTGATAATGACTCTACCAAGCTATGAATATCTACCGAGCATTAAAAATGAACTGAGTGAGAGACAAATTATTAGCGAGTCAACAAACATACCAAGCATTAATGGTGATTGTAAAGAGGAAATTTATTAAAAGGAAGAAAGTGAATGCATTGTTTCACCACAAATTCCCAGAGCTAGTTGAGTAGAGCGATTTCAAAGCTTAAGAGCAATTTGTGTGTTTGCTATTGAAGAAAATTCAAATTTTCCAAAACCTTACCAAGTGTGGTGTCTTCTAGCAGCAAAACCAAAAGGGGGTCTGAAATGTTGATTTGAGGAGTCAATTACAAGGCACCAAACTTCAAATTGAGTCCAACAATTACAGAAATGATAAACCTTGCTAGTGCACAATTGCAAATTCTGCCCAAGGTATTGCTCATACACAATATCCATTCATATTACAAATGTTCTATCCAAGCGCTAGGCACTCATGAGATAATGAAGCATTGAACAAATTATGTGTGAATGGTGTTCTAAAACCTGAGCATCAACATTTGGAAGCTAAGGGCTTAGCTCATATTTCACATATGCCAAGGAACTTTCAGTCAAAATGGATAAGATTCATCCTGAGCCAAGTTTACAATGGAAAGTTATGGTTAGACCAACTCATTATAATCACAACGAAAATGATTCATAGAATTACTAGTCTTCCAATGTTGGACAAAGCAAAAGTGACCAAAACCCTAGGTCAGGTGCAACTAGAGAAGAACACCCTTGCCGAATGGGATGACAAAGGAATGAAGATCAACAATCTAACTGACATGGAATTAAAATTTGGCATCCATATCGTTGCCCATAAAATCTATAGCTCCAATCATCTAAATAATGTATCTTGTGAAGTAGTTGATTTGGCTCTCAAGGTAGTAAAGAATAACATGTCATTTGACCTTGCTAAGTTGTTATTGAATCATTTCAACAAAAATATGGGGAGCATCAGAGGTTGCAAGAACAATCCGTGTAAGTTTGGTCCACGCTTGACTTGTTTATTTTTCTTGTGCAAGAATTCTTCCCTTCTAAAGGATTAGTAGTAGGGAGAAAATATGCCCTTGTATTATGTCAAATTAATGAGTATATAATAGAGATGGGTGAAAAATTTGATATCATCATGGACAACTACTCTGAAACATTCAAAGAGAAGATGCATAATAGATATAGGATACTTGTGAAGCTTGTAGAAGACTACAAGGATGATATTTGTTTTATGGTAGATCGTGACAAGGTATATATTCAGGTAGTTAGACCTAGAATAACATGGGTTAAACCTCTGGAGTATGAGGTTAAAATAGATGAGACCATAAATATCATTGAGGCTCTATTGAATGAACTTGTGGATTCTAAGACACCATATTTTGAGACTTATGAAGAAGCCAAGGCAAGAATAGAACTTGAAATTAAGCTTCCTCAAGCAATTGTCAAAGGAAGAAAGAGGATAACAAAACTGAAGCAAGCAAGTTCTATTCTCCCACTAATAGAAGGAAAAGGTGACAATGTGGAAGAAGACAATATAGAGGATGAAGATGAGGAATCCAAATCTAAGGAAAAAGAGCCTATAAGAAAGAAAGGTAAAGTTATTATAACCAAACCTACTAAGTCATCCGCTGCTGTATTCACAAGAAGGGCACATAAATCCAGGAAGAAATTAAAGTTAGGTGAAGAGGATGCCGAAAAAATTATTTTTAGAAAGCCTATAGTTACTCTTCAAAAAAAGTTAAAGGAATTGGAGGATGGAATTAGCATGGCATGTTTCAAATATCTCAAATATGAATCAAGGAATGCAGATGAGAAAATATATATTGAAGACATCATCTTGAAAAAATTGGGTAAATGGAAGTATTCTCTTGATCAACTTACTAAGCGAATTCCTAATGAGCTTATGTAAGCAACCAAACCTAGATGGGAGCATACAAAGAAAATTGCAAAAAAAATCTTTGAACAGACTCTGAGGCAACTCATGCCGAGTCTCAATGAGAAAGAGGTGAAAGAATCTTTGAAGAAGAATGAACAAAAGTTAACTCTAAAGATGAACACTTGCATAATACTTCTCAATAACATCGAATATGTTGTGAAGATTTCTACATCAACATGGAAGAATATTTACTAGCTACATCAACCTAGTGATTTTGTTGTTCATGTTAATCACAAAGATGATGATGATGAGGAAGAGAATATGGAAGTAAAAAATGATGAATTAGATGATGTAAATTTGGATGATGAGGAGGAAGAACAGGAAGCTATTGGAGGAAGTCTTCCAGATATTCAAAGTATTGAGGTAATTGATGCAAAAAACATTGCAGCAATAGTAATGGCTTCATTTCCTCATTCTTTGAGAAAAGACTCAGAGCAATTTGGCTTTGAGAAAACTTCTATTGAGTTGGTTGTGTCTACCACTGCAATACCATGCACCAAACCAAGCTCTGGACCTATTCAACTGGGTATTCCATAAATTGAAGTGGCCAATACTTCATTTTTCGAGCAACAAATGCCTCCATCATCAAGTTTTATCATGTAACAACAAGGCATTTCTACTATTAGTGCCATATCTACATTTTTTGCTAGCCCCTTTGTTTCTGCTGTTGTTACTATTCCACATATAGCTAGTACAATGTCAGTTGAGAACAAGTCTCATCCGAGTACAGAAGTTTCAATTAAGGACAAGGATATGGGTAAAGAAGAAGATATTGATCTAGACGAGGATACAGTTATTCTGAACTGGGATATCTCTACTCTCAATTTTGATCAAATGAACATCATGGGTGAATTATTGCAAAAGAGAGCTAAGTAATAGAAACCTTGAGAAGAGATGAAAAAGAAAACCCAAGTGCTTGAAGATGAAAATGACATATTTGTAAGTGCACTAAGTATTGAGGTTGATCATATGCAACCTATTATGGATCAGTTGACAAAAGTTGTCCAGAAATTCAATGAAGACTTGAATGAACATGATAAGTTGCTACAAAGAGCAGAATGAAAATTTGAAAACAAGGTATTGGAACAAGTGGCATAGAAAATTGCAATACACCGAGTAGAATTGTCTACTAATCTTGTTTCATTGGAGACATCTGTAAATAATGTCACTTCATTATTTGTTAAGTTGTGTGACACATCTATCTTCACACAAGAAATTAAAAATAAACTATCAAAGATAGATGAAGACATGAAGGTAAGTGCATAACAACTGTCACTTGACTCAAACTATAGTTTTGCTCATTATTCAAAGATCATATTTCTGAAAATTTTGCAAGCAAAATTACTAAAGAAGCTAGGATCAGGGCCACACTTGCAGAAATCCAAGGCATGAATCTTCCAAACATGGATGCACTGCAGACACACATTGCACATGCTAAGACACTCATCCATGACAATAACTTCTCCATAGCTGACCATATGATGGAATTATCAGCATAAGTTCAGATTGCATTGCATGCAAACAAGGTGCTACAAGAAAATTGGGACAAGGCAATGGCATTAATACTGAAGGTACACTCTGAATTCTTGTCACATTTTGGTATTAACATGTAAATACACCTTTGACATTTATGTCAAAAAGGGGGTTGCAATACAGATGAATGTATATATGTATAAAGAGGGAGAAGTGTATGTAAAGGTATGTAAAGTATACATGTATGGGGGAGTAGTACTCCATATTTATGTATGGGAGAATAATATTGTATTGAACATACAAGTAGAAAACATCTTTACAAAAGCAATTTTAAAAAAATTGAAAAATAGAGGATGTTACTGAGTTTTAGACACAGAATGGAGATAAAAGAATCTTTTTGACTTTGTAGTTTTGTATATTTAATTTTTGGATGATAAGGGCTTTTTTCACTATGCCAAAGGAGGAGATTGTTGACATTAAGGTCAATTTGTCTATTAGTGACTCACACTAAGTCAATTAGTTACATTGCTATCGAGCTATACAGTTGCTATCGAGCTTCAGAACCTATGTACAGTTTATGCCGAGTGTAGCAGTGTTTACCAAGTTGTTTAGTAAAAGTGATGGAAACTCTAGTGTTAACCAAGTTTCATAGTGTTAACCGAGTTCAATAGTGTTAACCATGATCTCTAGTGTCTACCGAGCCAGAAGTGTTAGCGATGTGAATCTAGTGATGACCAAGCCACATAGTGTCAACCGAGTGATTTAGTATATGTTAAGTTTCATAGTATTCACTAAGTTACATAGTGTTGATCGAGTCCAAGCTACTTGGAAATGATCAATATGAACCAAGCCTCTTCATCAACTAAGTGCCAAATGATGCTGAGTGTTAATAATGGCTGCTAAGTATTAGAGCATCATCGAGTTTTTCTTCAGAACCTGAGTTCTAACAATTGGTCTAACTTTGTGTATTTTGGTGAAACTTATATTGTAGCCAACTCCAGTAAGTTGTGATTTGGATTGGTATATATGTAATGTATCATATCATAATAAAAGAAGTAATTATATGATGAACACAAGTGCAAGTTAAAGAAGGCTACAAGCAGTATAAGGGCCATCAGAGTATTATCTATCACAACAAGGTGATCATTATAATTTAATGAATCTCAACTAGAAAATCAAAGTTGCATATCAGAGATCAGGCATTGGTTCATCCTAATAGGTGCATTAGTCAAATCCTTTAACAGGGTAGACTTAATAGTCTTCTATAAATCTCTTTGTCGAGTGCATATTGTAGTGCCTGCCCTAGTTCACAGTTTTGCTATCATTGTCGAACTCTTTTAGGACAATTTTATGTTGATGATTATTAGTGACATTATTTTGAGAATTATCAGATATTGTTTAAGATTCAGCTTATTATATGATGAGATTACTTGGTACTTTATATTTCATGTATGCATGATTATTATTCAGTGATTTTAGTTATTGATGATGATTAGTTAAATGATTTATTATCATATGTGTTTTCTTATGGATACTTACCCCATACTTGCATGTGTATGGTGTGTGTGTTTGTTTTCTTTTTGTATGGTGTTTCTGATGTGGTTAAGGAAGGGAGTCGTAGTCACCTGCTAGTTGAGATCTACACAATGCACCACTTTCTGCCATTTCCTATTTAGCTTAGTATATATATTGTGTATGTACATGTGTAGATTTTATGCAGGGTGCAGGTATCGGGTATCGACTTTTTTGAATTGCCAGGATGAGCGTACCTTATCGCATTATCTCAATGGTAAGAGAGGGGAGATAAATTCTCAAGTCCAAATCCCAACCCTTTAAGCCATTTGTTCTAATTGAAAATTAGGACAAGTATCTGAGTTGAGTACCTTTTGAATACGTCAGATGACGTAATTCATGATATTAACCCTTTCGGTTTGATTTTGTATATGTTTTGCTATGATGGATTTTTGTATTTTACTTTATGAGTCTTTGGTGTATTTTCTATTAATTAAGTCTAATTAAAAGATCTAATTAATGATTTAATTTAATGAAAATTAATATGATATTTTAATATGTAATTTTATTTCATTAATTGAGAAATTGATTAAATAAAAATAATTAAATTTGAAGATAAAAGTTACAAGTTTAAAGTTGGAACGTGACAATAATTATTTAATTTAATAAGAATATATTTAGAGTTCATTTTTAAATAAATGCTAAATAATATTATTATTTAAGTTAATAAATATTTTATCAATTAAGTTTCGAAAATAAATTTAAAAGTGGAAAAGAAATTAATTTATTAATAATTTCATGATAAGTGCGTGAGATTTAAAATTAATAAATTAATTTAAAAATAGTCAAGCGAATGTTAAATAAAGTAATGTGCATTATTTTAATACTTATTCACATAGGAGTATGCAAACTCTTGTGAGCTGTCATGTTGACAACATAGGAATTTGCACTCTAATTATGCACGTGTTGTCTGCACTTAGGAGTTAGCATATTATTTGAGCACATGGTGTCTACAACATTCTAGACACCTCATCATATTTATCTTCTTATCGTGGAAATTATGTGCTTAGTTGTCATGCTTATTTCCTAATTCTTTCTAGACACATTCTAGATGCATCTTAGAGGCCTTTATATACATGCTCTCCTAGTGTGTATGGACATCCTCATATGCTCCTACATGCTCATAGGCTTCTACAAGATGGTATGCTTTGACATGCTTCTATATGCTTCTACATGCTTCTAGTCACTTGGGGGTTCTATTCTTGGAGGAGCTGCGAACATTGTGGAAGGAAGGGATTTTTCTATGGATCTCTGAGGCGTAGCAAATTAGCATTAGTGTCTGGATAGGCACTCGTGATTATTTCACATATTCTATTACGCTCTCTATCTTCATGTCTTCATTGTGTCTGCTAAATGACTGTTGGATAATTCTTGTGATGAATGTTTATATTGTAGAAATTTGGGTATGCATGTTGATTCTTTCTTTGTGCGAAGAAATCATGAGAAAACCCAATTAGAAAACTCTCGTTCCATTGATGAAAGGAATTAGTTTTATAACAGGGAGGGTTTAAGATTTAAAAGAAAATTTAATTTAGAAATTTGAATATTAGTCGAACCTTTTATTCAGATAATTTGGAAAGAGTTTGAATTTGAAATTTAAAATCCTAGGTTGAAAATTTGAATAGTTGATAGTGATTTTTCTATTAGACTATATTTGAACATTATATTTTAAAAATAAAATAACAATAAATTCACATATATAAATATATATAATTTAGTGAATTTTCATTCCTTGCAAAATTGATATGAAAAGGATTCATATCCGGGAAAACGTTTTAGAAAAAATAAAATTCTTACTAAACAAAGTTATTTGTTTATATAAAGGGGAGTTTATGAAAATTAAATTGAAAAAAAAACATATAAGTTGGGAGAAATGTTTGTAAAGTTTTTAATTAAAAAAAAAAAAAATTAAATGTTTTTGGGAGGGATGAACCCATACCTCAACTTGCGCGCATTGGTAGAGTACCTGTCGTTGTAGGTACTATGACAATAGGGGTACTTTGTACCCGCTGTCGACGTAGGCCTTGCGACAGCAGGGTATTGCGTACCTACGAATTGCAGGGAGGTAAGTTTATATTTTTTTAAAGTTTTAATTTAATTTTATTAAGTTTGAGATGTATGTAATAAGATGTAATATGTTAGTATTAAATTTATTATATGTTAATATGTATTAAGAGCTTTTTAATATATATTAAAATATTAATAAGTTTAATAATACTATTTTAATTAATAGTATATTAATATTACATGTTATTTAATTAACAAGTTTTATGCATTAGTTTTATATGAATTATTAAATAATTGAATTAAATTAAATTTAATTAAGATTAGATAATTAAAGGAGTGTAATTAGTTATTTGAATTAAATTGAGATCAATTTAGAGGGAAGTATTTTATGAAAATGAATTCATTTTATCATGATAATGATTTGTAATTAAATAAGAATTAAATCATTAATTATAATCTTAATGATTTAGCGATTCAAACATTTACCTTTAATTGATCTTAGAAAGGTTGATTTTAAAATATAATAGGGGTTAAACTTTAATTGACTCAACCTTTTAAATGGGATAACTATAGGGTAGAAGAGAGTCTTCTCGCTTGATAATAATCATTGACTTATTAATATAGTTATGTAATTGTTAATTAATTTAATTAATTGTAGAATTAATTAAATTAAATTTATAATTAAGTTATGCAATGGAGTTTTTTGATTTTAAGGAAATGGTAAATTATTATTAATTTGAATAATGGGAGGCACTTCTTGGAATTAAGGAAGTTTTATTTAATTATCAGTAATATTGATTTTAGTGAAATAATGCGAATGATTCTGTTAAAAGTCAATGAGAATTAGTTTAATGATTTAAATAAGTAAATAATTATCTTTTGACTATTTTAGAAAATTGTTTTAAAATAATAGAGGGATAATTCTATGTTTTAATCGAGGAGATAAATGGGTTGACTTGGAGATTAAACAAAGAATCTTATATACTTGAAATATACTTGAAACAAAAACTAAAACCTCATATTTGGCTTAACCATGTGATTGCGAAAGCAAACTAAAATATGTGTTTGTATCTTGTTCTTTATGCTATCCATGTTTGGGGTTTGGGTGGTCCTAGAGTGTTGACCAATTAGGACGTCTACCAGAGGCTTTAGAGATATGTGAATGTGATGTCATGATGATGTAGTTGATCTCGATCTTTTTAAAAACCAACCATGGTAATGTGATGGTATGCTCTATGAAATGTTTGTATTTACTGATTGTTATTGCTTTCTAGTCTTCTTGTGTGAAGCTGAAGTGTATGTATTTGAGATACTTGACGTAACCATTTTTGAGTCATTGATCAGTTACACTTGGGTTACTTTCCAATCGCCTTGATGGGACTGAAGTGTTTTGATCTTGATGATGTCATGTTGTGACATGTTTTGACTTGACCATTTTGGAGTCTTCAATCAGTATTATTTTGAGATATTTTTTGGTTGCTCGTTGAGAATCGATGGACACTGTGAACTGTCATTTGATGCTCTTCAGTTGCTCATAGAGAACTGATATGTTATTATGATTATCTTTATGATGCCTTCCAGTTGCTTGTATAGGATTATGTGATTTTGTGATTTCATGAGCTTAGGGTAGGTTATCTACATGTAGTGTCAGGAAGTGGTTTACAATGAGGGCCAAGGCCCTAAGTGGCTACTAGGGTAACTCATTGTAAGTTGTATTAATAAGTGAAAACATTACACGAAATGGGGATTAAAATGAACCTAATAAGATAATTGTATGTTCTCGCTCATGCCTCGAGTGCTAGTATAGGCTAGAATGAGAGTAGAGAGAATGCTTGGTTGCGACCTTGCATTCCGTAGTATGCCTCTTTAGTATGAGAGGATACTAGTGGCCACATAGGGATCACTAGGGGGCTGGGGTCTATTGAGAGACTACTAGGGTAACTCTAGCATGATTCGTGCGATGACACTTTCCTGCTTACATAGTAGGTTTCCTACGTGTCTTTGTGTGCCTCTAAGAATTAGATTGCATTTTATGTTAGAACCTTGAGTTAGTGTACTTTTAGGATTCCTAGACTTAGAGAGTTCTTGTGTTATGTGATTTGATATCTTATTTGGGACTTGAGACTATCTCCTCAGCGCAGTGGGAGTGGACCATTTAGGTTCCACGCGGTCGAGTGGCAGTGCTTTTTCACTCTTACCATTTGAGATTTGTTTGAGACACCGTGGCTGGAACATTCTTTGTTGGCATTTACCTTCATTCTATTCTTGGATCATTATGATGGATATTATTTACCGACACATATCCTTATACTGATGATTAGCATGTGATAGAGGATGTTATCTACTTTGTAGGATCATCTTATGTTTTATTCATGCACGTTAGATTTCTTTATGCATATGTAGTAGCATGTTTTAAGAGTGACATTCCTATTACTATGATAATACCAATGATCTCTTTGGTGACTTGGGATGTTACACACGGAGGGATGGCTAGGGCCTATGATGGTCTAATGATGCTATTGATGGTTGGGAGGAACCGTGCACTTAGTTAGTTATCTTTTACGATGGTTGTTATACCTTTATTGATGGATGGATGTATCATGTATGTTAATGGTTTCATTTACTTTATTGCACTTGTATCATGGATTCGATGAGGATGATGTATCTTTATGTTATATATGTATATTATTTTAAGCCTTTCATACCCTGTGATATGTACAATGGATGATTGAGCATTCCGAATTTAATTGCCAAGAGGCATTCAGAACAAATGTATGTTATGGACTGTAGACCTTTAACTATTCTTTCATGTGGATGTGGTAGTTAGACTTAGTATTAATTAGATTAAATGTGACTCAATGTCTCAGAATCTCTTAAGGAATGTAACTCATTATGTATGCTTATAGTTGATTGTATGTTATTGCTTCCACTACTATGTGTTTGATATGAATGACTTATCTTTCATGATAAAAAAAAATTGGTTGGCAAACTTAGTAAAAATTTAGGTTAATTCTTTTGGATCCCTTGGCAGGGCATTACACATACTTCATTGTCTTTTTTGCAAATGTTTTCACAAGGTGGACCTCACAGTCTTTATTGCTCCTAACAGGGCAGATCATCATAAGTGATCAATTGTAAGTTTAATAGGTCAACTTTATACTACAGTACTAAAGCTTGTGGGTATCATCCCCACCCTAGTTTTACTTTCTATTTAGAAGGTTTCTAGGTCACCCTATCTTGTGTCAAATTTCTATGAATATTTATTTGGTTTTATTCTTTCATTCATGCAATTGGATCATAATATTATATGAAGAATTAATTGGTGAAATAAGATTAAGTTTTATTGGTCCTTGATTCACCCCCCTCTCAGTAACCTTTCTTATCTCATATTCCAACAAGTAATGCCAACACACCCTTAATAGTTTTCCCCACAAAATAAAAAAAGAAAACATGAAAGGAAAGAAAATAGAAAACCCACAAATAACCCATCCCTTACATGTTACAACACAAATATGAAATACACACATGCAAGAGATTTACATAAGAAAGCAATGAACCATGCATGAAGAACAAGGCCACAAAGAATTCTACCTTCACAAAGGTTACGACATTGGAGTTTTGAGATGAGATAAATCCTTCTTCCTCTTCAATTCCAAGTTTGACTCTCTCCAAATGTAGAGAATGAGTGAACACCCTTCAACTCTCAAAATGGCTACCCAATAGGCTTCTAAACTCACCCACATAAAATGGCAATAACTCTAGACTTTACTTATGCCTTCTAGGGTCTTCCCACTTGTTCTTACCATCAAGACAACTTTCTAGGAGAAGTGTAAACTTGAAAAACCTTAAAGAGATGTTCAATTTTCGCATTAAAGGGAAAATGAGATATTTAAGGGGTCATAAATGCTATTAGGAAGTTCTAGAAGGGTGGAAAATATTCCCAACCCATACACATACCCCTTGGGCACTTGTATTACATTAAATTTGGCATTTAGGATCATTTTAGGACCTATATAATTGACTTGAAAATATTTGAACTTTTAAAACCCTAAGAATGTAACCTTTCCACTAAACTCTAATTAGGGTAATTAATCTAGGTTACCAACTAATTAGTCTTAGATCACTAACTTAATCAATCTTCAGGTAACAGATCAATTGGCAATCCTAATTAACATGCCGATACACATAAAAATTACGAGTGTGAAGTGACACCATAAAATTCACTGTTATGTAACATTCAACACCTTACAAAATACAAAATGATACACACATTCAGATTACATGATACAAATAAAACACTTTACAACGAGGTTTGAATCAATTTATTAGATTGGACCTTAGTCTTATAGTTTTCACATAGGGTCAATTACCGATTCTTTGATTAATTCTATGGTGTTAGTACCCAAGGTGGTCACAGTTTTAAAACTTCAAGTGTAGAGTTTGAACCACTTCGAACTAAAGTTCGAAGTAGTTCAAAGTGGTTCAGTGGTACAAATGATCCATTGTATGCAAGAAAAGTTTGGAAATCCAATAGTCTGGAGATCAAAGTTTCAAAATTCAAGTCTTGGGTTACAAATTCAAGGTTCTGTAATTGGGGCAAACTGGTGGTCTTCTCTCCAAATTATCAGGAAAGTTTTAACTGCAAATTGCCTGTTTGATAACATCTCTCATGAACACAATATCAAAATTATATAGATCATAAGGGGGATTATTTTCATAGGGGCTCATCATTCCTCATTACCTTTTCAAGAGGTGGAAGTCATACATTTGCAAATATTGCCGGAAGAAGCTGTTGTAATTTCTATGACAACAAATTTGCAGGAAGCCAGAATAATAGTCTTAGTGCGCGGGTTATAAATCTTAATCTAACCGTTGGATCATTCTCATTTTTAGATATGTTTGAAGAAAACAAGTTTTGTAAATCCTATCTAAAGAGTTTTGTCAGATTATTTTTGGATCAAAATTTACAGGTTTGTGAGTGCGACACTATTGGAGCAGCAATGACAGTGACAATATCCAGATCATAGTGCAATAGTCATATTACAGAGGTTTTATCTCACAATCCAACCATTGGATTGATATAAATATTGGATATGTGTTGTAAGTACTAGCTCTACAAATCGTCTCCAAAGGGTTTGGTAAGATTTATTGTGAATCAAAAGTTATGGGTTCCTGTTTGCACCTATATCAGATCAGTAATGGCAGTAACAAATACAGATGACAGGAAAATAAGTCTTTTTTTGGGGGCTATATCTTCTAATCCAACCGTTGGATCAAGATAAATTTTGGATATTTTTCAAAAATTCTAATAATATAAAATATCTCCAAGTGGTTTTTTATTATTATCTATGGATCAAAAGTTACAGGTGTTTTAGTGCACTACTTTCCGATCAGCACTCTGTCACCAGCAAATGCCACTTGTCAGCATGCATATATTATAGGGGCCTCATATTATCAAAAAAATAAGACAATGTTTATAATGATATAAAAAACATTGAGAAAGGAGATACTGAAAATATTAAAAGGAAATGGGAAGTCATAAGCTTTTTCAAGATTCAGTTAGGGAAATTGAAGAGTTTTCACAGGAAAATGAGAAGATAATAAATATGCCAATAGAAAAGGTTGAGGGGGTTCCATTCTTTTTGGCTTCTGGATAGCAGATTGTGTGCTATAGCAAGGGAGGAAAATTTCTAGATTTATTCCATTTCTTGTGAGAGAGAGAGGGCAGAGCTTATTTCCTAAACTTTGTGTTAGAGATAGAAGAACTTTTGATTTGTTAATGTAATGTTAAAGAAAAGAGTTTCAACTTTCCTTTAGATAGTGATTTTTGGATTGTAAATGTGTAAGAAGATCTTTGTGTCTTTTTCATTTAGAGAAGGGAGGTTGGAGGATAATTGTATCAGAACTTTGATTATGATGCATTTTCCTTCCACTGATCACAATCTTTGTGTTGTTTTCAGTTTTCTCTGAAATACATTTTTATGGTCACTGTTTTCAGATTATTGCTATCATTTCAAGATATCTCCTAAAGATCTGATTCCCCATTTTCTAAAAAGGATGGAAAATACTTCTTTGATCTCATTTACTTTGTAATGCAACATTTGGGCATGTGAACTTTGTGTCATCTAATGTTCTTTGCTATTCTTTCTTTTCAATAATCCTAGTTTCTGCATCTACTTTGTACATACAGGTAGATGTTTGTAATCCTTTTGTGCTTTTAGGTTAAAAGCATCCATATTTTAATTCATTGTAAATCATATACGGGGAGCTATACCCAATAAAATTTAGAGGAAAGTTATCAATCCAATGATAACTTGTCCAACTATTAGTGCTGATTAGTCTTCTCATTTGGGCATTCAGGGTTATATTTGTGTATATTTTCTTGGAGGACAATCTGTTCACTAACAGATTTTTGGCGACTCTGCTGGGGACGAAACGAAGATCATTGCCTAACATTTGTTTCCTCAGTTTTATGGTTATCTCTGCATGCAGGAGATTGGCGACTCTACATTACAAACTTTTTGAATCCTTGATTTTGGAGTTTCAACCTGTACTATGGCAGCAATTGTAGCTCAGCCATGGGGTGCTCAAATTGGACCGTTTGCCTTGGCCCAATATTCAACCTTACCAAAAAGGTCATCAGAATTCCTTCCCAAGTTTCATGGAGATAGAACACAAGATCCGGCTGATCATATCAAAGCGTTTATTGTTGCATGTGGGATTCTTGGTGTATAGGAAGAAGATGTGTTCATTAGATTGTTTGTTCAAAGAATTCTGGGAAAAGCCGCAGAATGGTTTCAGCATTTGCAAGGTGGATTTATTACAACTTGAAATGATCTTGAGGAAAGATTCCTTGAAAGATTTCAGCCCACAGTCAATTCTCATCAATTATTGGTGAATCTTCTTCAAATTCAGATGAAAGAAGATGAATCTGTAAGGGAGTTCATTGATAGATTTAATCGAACTGTTGGTAAAATTCCTCTAGCCCTCCAACCAAATGAAAGAAATCAAGTATGCTTCTTTATTGTTGCTATGGATGTTGAAGTCAATTTTTGGTTACAACGCCTTGGGGTAAGAAATTTAGTAAATGTGCAAAAAGAAGCAATCAAGTTAGATGATGCTTTAATCCTTAGTGGTATGAAATCTATAAAGACTCCCTCAATGAAAGAATATCTTTGCAGACAACAAAATTACGTTGATAAGAAAGTTACAAAAAAAAGCACATTCTAAAAGAAGCCAAACCTATTCCCAATGTTTCTCATTTTCAGAATCTAACAGTTTTTAATGATAGAGATTTCAAAAAACCCTTGTTGGCTGAAGATGGTGCTTTAAAGATGTCAGGATTCTGCTGCGCGCATATTGAAAATGATAAAGAGGAGCAAAGCAATGCTAAAGAGCTCATAAATTTAGGTAACAAGATTTTTCCACAATCTTTCTTCAGCCCAGAGACTATATCTCCCAAATCCACAGGTACGGAATGTTATCTAGTTTCAAATGGTCCAGATGGTAAAGATTTTCATAATGGAATTCAGAAGTTTAGTCTCACTAAAACAATGAATATGGATGTTTCTTTATATTCTAAAAATTGTAGTCAGCAAGTTGAAGAGTCTGTCATATGTGATGCTGGAGTTATATCATATTCCTCTTTCGAAACTTGTGCTGATAGTAAGGTGTCATATGCTGATGAGGATAAATTTTTTTGGAGTAACCTCAATCCACTTTTCATGCCAATGGAGTTTGATGAGAATACTTCTATCAAAGAAAATACTCTTTTCCAATTTCAAGATTCACACTTAAATATTGAAAATCTGTTCAATAGCCCCCAGCCAGGTGAAAACTTTTTTGAAACACCACATGAAAATATCATCTCTAAAGAAGAAGAAACTATGGGCATGTCTCTGCCATCACTTAAGCTGGATCATTTTCATAATCATACCTTAGGTACCCATTCAAATGAGTTCCAGAATGAAGCATGTATTGAAAAATTCCCTTCTCATTCATCTATGCATAATGTCATTGATTTGAAATGCAAAAGAAATGCTGAAACATGTGATGGCAGTTTGGGAAGAGGAAGAGATGGAATTTGTGGTATGTTTGATGACAGTTTAGTTATTGAAAAAGATGAAGAAAACAAATACTCAAAGGTTGATCCTATGTTGGATGAGGCATCTCTATGGCTGCAAGTTGACCATGACATCAAAGACCTTGTGCAAGAATCAAATCTTGATGACAACATGTTCAGGTATCCTATAGATGTGAAAGATCAACTCTCACGTGAGGAAGAATGTTATGATGAGCTATGGCTGTTCGGAAAGGAATGTTGGATTAGCATGTGTATGTACATTGCCAGTTCAAGGTTTGGCATTGAAAGGGTCATCAACAAACAATGGTTTGGAGCTGTTCCATTGAGGTACGCTTTGCTAATTCGAAAAGGCTCCTATTTCTCTCAATCGGTAAATGGATTCACTTAACTTCTTCTTTCTTCTAGTTCTTATGGTAGGTTCTTTCCTACCTTTGTAAATATTGTAAATAAGTTTTTTTTGTGCGTAGTGTAGTTGGAATAATGTGCGAGCCTCGTGCTTGCTGGTAGTTTAGGTGTTGGTTGTTGATTTTGGTTTGCTGGTTTTACCCTGCTCCCCTCTGCCCTCTCTGCAAGTAGCTCTCGGTCTTCCTTTCTTGCTGACTCTATTTGCTCAATGTTAAGGCACTGTTCTTCTCCCAGAGATTGCTGGAGTTCTCTGCTTTTGGCATCAAAATCAGTCCCACAGTTAGAGCCCCTGTTAGTACCCAAGGTGGTCACAGTTTTAAAACTTCAAGTGTAGAGTTTGAACCACTTCGAACTGAAGTTCAAAGTAGTTCAAAGTGGTTCAGTGGTACAAATGATCCATTCTATGCAAGAAAAGTTTGGAAATCCAATAGTCCAGAGATCAAAGTTTCAAAATTCAAGTCTTGGGTTACAAATTCAAGGTTCTGTAATTGGGGCAAACTGGCGGTCTTCTCTCCAAATTATCAGGAAAGTTTTAACTGCAAATTGCCTGTTTGATAACATCTCTCATGAACACAATATCAAAATTATATAGATCATAAGGGGGATGATTTTCATAGGGGCTCATCATTCCTCATTACCTTTTCAAGAGGTGGAAGTCACACATTTTCAAATATTGCCGAAAGAAGCGGCTGTAATTTCTATGACAACAAATTTGCAGGAAGCCAGAATAATAGTCTTAGTGCGGGGGGTATAAATCTAAATCTAACCGTTAGATCATTCTAATTTTTAGATATGTTTGAAGAAAACAAGTTTTGTAAATCCTATCTAAAGAGTTTTGTCAGATTATTTTTGGATCAAAATTTACAGGTTTGTGAGTGCGACACTATTGGAGCAGCAATGACAGTGACAATATCCAGATCATAGTAAAATAGTCATATTACAGAGGTTTTATCTCACAATCCAACCATTGGATTGATATAAATATTGGATATGTGTTGTAAGTACTAGCTCTACAAATCGTCTCCAAAGGGTTTGGTAAGATTTATTGTGGATCAAAAGTTATGGGTTCCTGTTTGCACCTATATCAGATCAGTAATGGCAGTAACAAATACAGATGACAGGAAAATAAGTCTTTTTTTGGGGGCTATATCTTCTAATCCAACCGTTGGATCAAGGTAAATTTTGGATATTTTTCAAAAATTCTAATAATATAAAATATCTCCAAGTGGTTTTTTATTATTATCTATGGATCAAAAGTTACAGGTGTTTTAGTGCACTACTTTCGGATCAGCACTCTGTCACCAGCAAATGCCACTTGTTAGCATGCATATATTATAGGGGCCTCATATTATCAAAAAATATAAGACAATGTTTATAATGATATAAAAAACATTGAGAAAGGAGATATTGAAAATCTTAAAAGGAAATGGGAAGTCATAAGGTTTTTCAAGATTCAGTTTAGGAAATTGAAGAGTTTTCACGGGAAAATGAGAAGATAATAAATATGCCAATAGCAAAGGTTGAGGGGGTTCCATTCTTACTGGCTTCTGGACTGCAAATTGTGTGTTACAGCAAGGGAGAAAAATTTCTAAATTTATTCCATTTCTTGTGAGAGAGAGAGCGCAGAGCTTATTTCCAAAACTTTCTGTTAGAGATAGGAGAATTTTTGATTTGTTAATGTAATGTTAAAGAAAAGAGTTTCAGCTTTCCTTTAGATAGTGATTTTTGGATTGTAAATGTGTAAGAAGATCTTTGTGTCTTTTTCATTTAGAGAAGGGAGGTTGGAGGATAATTGTATCAGAACTTTGATTATGATGCATTTTCCTTCCACTGATCACAATCTTTGTGTTGTTTTCATTTTTTTTTGAAATATATTTCATGGTCACTATTTTCAGATTATTGCTGTCATTTCAAGATATCTCCTAAAGCTCTAATTCCTCATTTTATCAAAAGGATGGAAAATACTTCTTTGATCTCATTTACTTTGTAATGCAGCATTTGGGCATGTGAACTTTGTGTCATCTAATGTTCTTTGTTGTTCTTTCTTTTCAATAATCCTAGTTTTCGCATCTACTTTGTACATACAGGTAGATGTTTGTAATCTTTTTCTGCTTTTAAGTTAAAAGAATCCATATTTTAATTCATTATAAATCATATACGGGGAGCTGTACCCGATAAAATTCAAAGGAAAGTTATCAATCCAATGATAACTTGTCCGACTGTTAGTGCTGATTAGTCTTCTCATTTGGGCATTCAGGGTTATATTTGTATATATTTTCTTGGAGGACAATCTTTTCACTAACATATGGTTAATCATCCTACACACTCAATTCAAATATCAGTAGTTTGATAACATCACATTCATGTATTTAAACAAAATTGCATAATCACATTGATTAAAAAATTAAACTTTCATTGAAATAACCTTTTTCTCATTTCTGCATGCATATTTGATCATCACCAATCCCACAATTGAATCATCATAACATATTGATAAGTTTAAATTAAAATACTTAAATAATCATCATAATGCATACATATACCCAAACATAATAGCATCATCAATAATGCATACCAAACTATCTAAATGCATATAGCCTAATCATCAAGGTATCATAATTATCATCGTCATCATATGGTGAAACACCTTGTATCATTGTTAGTGCAAATCAATGTTTAATAGTTGAACAATGTAGTAAGTCTCGAATCACAGAGTATCAAAACACGAGCATATCAACTAATCACAATTTCCATTAGGACACTTAAACCATAAAATGTTAATTCATATCCATCGTCATAATAATTATACATAAGATATTCATAATTTATCGTGATGTTCTCTACAGGGTTTCTAGCAAGAACAACAATATTTCCCCATACCATTGCCTTGTTGTGCTCATATATCCAGTCAAGTCTCTTATAAAGGATTCAACAGAGAAATTCATATTTAATTTAGTACTTACAAGGAGGGTTCCTACATTTTAGATTGGTTAGTATAAGGATCAAGTGTTGTGTGATATTGTGGACATGAGTAGTTGTCACATATTGCTTGGTAGACCATGACAATATGATTGCAGAGCTGGGCATTATTTTGTCAAGAATGTATTTATAGTTGAGAAAGATGGTAGGAAGTTTTCATTGATTCCTTTGTAAAATGAAGAATTCAGTAGGAAGACCCTAAGCTTTAGGAGCTGAGTTGAACTTAAGGATTCTAAGAGGATTATAGATCAACTTATAAAATAGACCTGTGCTACACCAAGAAAGGATGTACAAAAGTAGAGAAACCATGTGACTATTATTGAGAAGAATTGGAAAAAGTAGAATAAGGGAACAATGTGCAAGTTGATAACTTGGAGGATATGTATGTGAAGAACTAGTTCGTCATTTATGCGTTGAATCTTGCAAGATGTTCTTCTAGCTATTAAAAACATATTTTCACACCTAGTGTAGGAGAATCCTAGGGTAGTTGGCAAGCCTTTATGTTGCAGTGGTTTGACCTTGAGGTTGGAGTGCTTAGTCAAAGAAGAGGTGTGCTTGGTTGTGATTGAGTTATCATGTTGGTCGAGGAGCTCAATCATTGAAGAAGCTTGACATATACTAATATTGTTAGAGTGGGGTTGTTACAAAAAAAGACTAATATGTCAATGCCCAATATAACCACTCAACTTATAGTAAATAGGAGGAAATCAAGCCCTTGTCACAAATACCAAGGGTACACTAAACAAATTTATAACAATCTCTCCCTTAACATTACCTGAGGGTTTGAGGATTCAAACCTATGATCAAGATATGATACCACTTGTTAGAGTGGGGTTGTTGCTGCACCAAAATATCAATCTATCAATACTCGATACAACCACTAAAATTATAGTACATAAGATGTTATTAATCCCTTGTCACGTATCTCAAAGGGAGCATTGAATAAATTTTTAACAAATACTCACCATATACTATGTTGTTTAGTTTATATTGCATTACTTGGATTATGTTATGCTACTCAACATGTATTGTTTCTCGATGATGTTTGGTGAATTTGTTGATGCTCGTGAGTATGACACATTGAATGGAGTTCTTGTGTATTAGATCAACCAACTTGGTGCATTTAATGTGTCTGGAGTGTAATCGTAACATGGAGTGGTAGTATGGATGTTTGAGGAGCTATCTGGGTCTTGGTGATCTTTCTTATGTGTATTTAATATTTTTCGTAAGATGACTAAGGAAAATTATGTTTGTTGTGCTCTAATTGCAACACATCGACTTGTGGCTGGAGTGTTTATTAAATGTAAGGGTTTATTTAATTTGCAACTTGCTAGGTCAACTTGTGTCTTGGTTTAGTATAAGTAGGGGATCTTGTCTTGTTCTGAGACATCAATGTATCATTATTCATTCAAGATAAAGGAGTAGCTAAGAGATAGAAGTTCAACATAACTAGTAGCTAAGTGTGGGCTTGGGAAACAAGAAGGTTTCTTAGTGGCTTGCAAGCACAAGTTTATATTCTTCTTGGGGTTTTCTATTATATCATGAATTTGGGATAGCTAGTGGTTGGATCTTGTGAGGTTCTGCAGAATTACTATTGTAATTGCTTATGTATGTGGTCATAACCCAAAAGGCCTTACAATTAGGCATGTTGAATGAAAATATTATGATTCTATTGTGAGAATAAATATTGCAATTGATCTAAATCTCTATATTATTTTTTATATTCCACTGTGTGGTTATTTTTTGGGGGCTACGACATCTCCTTTGGGGATTCTCCTATCTTGTATTGCATCACGTGTAGATATATTTTATGTGTTAGGACTTAGCTAAATTGATCTATTTTAATATATGACATTAATTCTATATGTTAAGATTCTAATCATATTTAATTGAATAATCTAATTGAAACATAACCAATGTATATAATTGACTCATATAACCAATTCAATCATTAATCTATGATATAGTTTAATCATGATATAAATCACCATGCTCTTGAGATACCTATGTGCTCCTAAAATACCATCACCTTTTTGTGACACTTGACATACATGAGACACCCCACTCTTCCCCCACCCTCCTACCATATATTGCCCAACTACCTTACCCTATAATGGTTTGCTCCCATAGTAGGGATAATATATCCCTCTATGAAAGGAGGTGAGAGGATACGAGGTAGACCCCTCTACAATAATAGTAGAAGAGATATGCACTAAATTCATTTTTATTTTAGGAAATAAGTAGGGAGGTAGGTATGGTCTTTCCTACCCATAAAAGGGTCAAAATGGGTGGAGGTGATCAAACCCCTATTATCCTCCCCTTGTGCATTTAGTATCCCCACCCCTACATTTGTAGGGAAAGATAAATAATTAACCAACATGTGATATAAATTGAGTAGTCCCTACCTATTATTCATCCCACTTATAATTTTTTTATTAGGGTTGTCTCTAAAATAAAAAAGGCCAAAATATATGATTTTTAGGTGTAGTAGACTACATAATGGTAGAGATACCTTTATGCCCTTGGCATGATGAATAGTAAGGACCCTCATGTAAACCATGTATCTAAATTAAATAGGGTGGGAGCCCTATGGGGTGTGTGGGAGGAGGCTGTAGGTGGAGGTAGATTAGTTGGAATTCTCCTACATGAGGGTGAACCAATTAGAATAGTAGGTAACCCTTGTGTTCTAATAGAACCCCAAGGAGTTATAGTTTTCGAAGAAATAAACATCAAAAGGATTGATTCAAAATCAAGCCTTTTAGAGTATCAGGATACTAGCTTTGGCTCTTGAAAATACATTTGACTATTAATATCGTTACAATCTTCATTTGGGTTGTGTGGTTGGGGTTTTGATGCAGGAGCATCTAGAGGTATAAGGGAAATCTTGTGTCACCCAAAAAAAGTACTTAGACTTAGTTTTTGTTTCATGTGTTTTCATTTCTAGATACCCATTTGGGTCAAATAAAGGTTCCAACTCTCACAATTCCACTATTGGTGTTCTAGGACAGAGTATTTGAACACCTTGGGATACGTGTAAATGTCAAAAAAATAGGAGTATGTAATTGAGCCATCATTTTGGTGAACTAGAAGGTGCAAATTAGTTGGATGAATGTAATTGTAATTTAGAGCATTCCAGAAAAAGAATCAGGTCAAAAGGCCCCACGGTTTGAAAGTTATTGCAATTTTTCAATTTTTGGAGACCTCCTAAGAATGCTTCAAAGTTAGGTTAGGGGCATTAAATGACCTCAAAAAGGGCCAAAAAATGGGGGACGAGCGAAGCTATCCATAGGGCTATAGAGCACTTCGAGAGCTTTCTGAAAATGTAAATGGTTCATCAATCGGACTATGGTTCAGAAGTTATGCCTCTCGAAAGTTCGGTTATCATTTTTTGATTCTTTTAGATTTGCACCAACTTCTAACGCGGCTTCTGGAGCCTTCTACTTGGTCGGTGGATGCCTACTAGAACTTTCTAGAATGTATTCCTAGTCCTTAACCCTCCAGGGTCTATTTAAGGACATTTCTTGCATTGTAAAAGGCAGTTCGGAGTGGAATTTGAGAAGAGGTACCAAAAGGAGAAATTATCTCCAATTTTGTGCTATTGTAAGCCCTTAGGGCATGTTTTGAAGTCTAGTTTCTCTGTACTGAATGTACTAGCTTATTTTCACAATTAATACAATTTCCCGTTTCCTGTTGTGTCCATTCTATGCTTGCGTTGTGTCCCCATCAAGTGGTATCAGAGTTGGTTTTCCTGAGTGTGTAGACAGAGTGCCAACTATGAGGCAGTTTGCACCAAGACTGTGTGGTTGTGGGTTTGAGTTAAGAAGATGCCTCCACAAAGAGAGCGTGGTGGAAGGGCCAGAGCTGTTAATCATGAGGAGGTTAAAGCCCTCCAAAGGCAGGTACAAGCATGGAAGGAGGAGCTTCGTAGAGGAACAAATGTTGCCACAGGTGACGACAGTGAGGATGACAATGAAGAAGAAGAAATTGGACTAAAAAAAGAGGAATTTGACGGGGAAGTTCTGAATCAGGTAGAGGAAAGGCTTTTTAGGGCCATTACTAACTTTAGAAAAAGACCTACAATTGATGTGGGTGTATTTTCAAGAAATTTGAAACCTGATGAGTTGATCGATTGGATCAATGAACTGGAAGAATACTTTGAGTATGAGGATATCAGGGACCCAGATAGGGTTAAGTTTGCAAAGGCCAAACTAAAAGGCCATGCCAAAATCTGGTGGCAAGAGGTCCAATTCGAAAGAAATAGAAGAGGAAAGGAGAAGATCACAAGGTGGGATCGCATGGTGGACAAATTGAAGAAGTAGTTCATTCTTTTGGATTACGAGCTTGATTTGTTTAAGAAGATGCATGGGCTAAAGCAAGCAGGAAGATCAGTCCAAGAATATACAGAGGAGTTTTACCGACTCTTGATTAGAGCAGGGCATGCAAAAGCAAATAAGGAGAAGGTTGTTCGTTATATAAATGGGTTACAACCTAGCATCCAAGAGGAATCAAGTCTGGTTAGAATGACCAGTGTTTAAGAGGCATACCAATTTTCCCTACGATTTGAAGAGAAGCTAAATAAGAGGTTTTAAGGGAAACAAAGAGGGCATGGTCAAAGAGGAAGGGGTAGTGGTAGGTCATCTGGAGGCTGCAATGAAACCCAAAAGAAAAATGAAGATGTGGGTACTAGCAGGAACCAGAGGAAAGAGGGTTTCAACTGCTCCCGTGATCAAGACTTTGGAAATCAGAGAGAAAGAGGTAGAGGATGTGGACAAGGAAGAGGAAGCTTCTGTGGTACCTATTTCCATTGCAATGAAGAAGGTCATCATGCCTTTGAATGCCCTCAACGACAAGGAATGGAAGATAGGAGAGCTGAGGGTCAAGCTAGGGTTGCTCATGTGGATGAGGATGCACAATCATCACATTCAAAAGATGCCAAAAGAAGAGAGACTTTAGTAAATGAAAGGGTCTTACTAAGTGGCGAGATTGAACTAGGACAAAGGAGGAGTTTATTTTGTACCAGGTGCAAATGTGAGAAAAAATGTTGTGATGTGATCATTGATGGCGGTAGCACTGATAACTTGGTATAATAGGAGATGGTCTCTAAGCTGAAGCTCAAGAGGGAGAAACATCCCCAGCCCTATCAGATTGTTTGGGTGAAAGATGATCATAAGGTCCTGGTAAGTGAACAATGTTTAGTGAAATTCAAAATTGGGAGTTACCATGATGAAGTTCTCTGTGATGTTATTCCAATGGATGTTTGCCATCTATTGTTGGGTAGACCATGGCAGTTTGATAGACATGGAGTACATGATGGACATGAAAGCACATACTCTCTAACAAAGGATGGAGTTCGCCACAAACTAAAGCCCATGAAAAAGGAAGACGAAAAGGTATGTAGCAGTGCTAGGATTTGTCTTGTTGATGGAAGGAAGTTTTTAGATGGCATGAAACATCAGTGTATGTGCTATGCTTTGATTCCTAGGAAAGATAAAGAAGGTAGTAGTGAAATACCACTTTAAGTTTCAGCTTTACTAGGTGAGTTTGGAGATATCATCTCTGATAATGTTCCAAAAAGATTGCCACCAGTAAGGCAAATTAGTCATCAGATAGATTTAATCCCAAGAGCTAGTTTGCCTAACAAGGCTACTCACAGGATAACTCCTATTGAAATTGAGGAGCTAAACAAACAAGTTCAGGAGCTATTGAGGAAGGGCTTGATTCAGGAGAGCTTGAGTCCATGTGCAGTACCTGCAGTACTAGCACCAAAGAAGGATGGAGAGTGGAGGATGTGTACAAACTCTCAAGCTATAAATAGGATAACCAACAAGTACCGGTTTCCTTTGCCAAGAATGGATGATCTTATGGACTACTTGAGTGGAGCTCAGTTCTTCACAAAAATAGATCTCAAGAGTAGTTATCACCAGATACAAATTCGAGAAGGAGATGAGTGGAAAAACAACCTTCAAGACCAAGGAGGGTCTTTATGAGTGGTTAGTCATGCCCTTTGGATTGATGAACGCCCCAAGCACCTTCATGCAGCTTATGAATGAGGTACTTAAGAAGTTCTTGGGAAAATTTGTTATTGTCTATTTGGATGATATTTTAATTTTCAGCAAGACTTTGGAAGAACATTTATTGCATATTTGTAGTGTCCTTGAAAGGTTAAGGGAAGAAAAACTGTTAATTAATTTGAAGAAGTGTATCTTTGCAAAAAGGGAGTTAGTCTATTTGGGGTTTGTTATATCACCTAAAGGTCTCAAAATGGACCTAGAGAAGGTAAAAGCCATCTTGGAATGGCCTACTCCAAGGTCTGCTACTGAGGTAAGATCATTTCATGGTTTGGTTAGTTTTTACAAGAAGTTCATAAAGAATTTCAATGGCATATGTGCACCCCTGACTGACACAATAAGAGGGGATAGAAAAGAGTTCAAATGGACTGCGACAACTGCGAGAAGTTTTGAATTGCTAAAGAAGAAGATGACAGAACAACCTGTGTTGGCACTTCCCGATTTTAGAAAGGTGTTCCAGGTGGATTGTGATGCTAGTGGCAACGCTATTGGGGTTGTATTAAGCCAAGAAGGTAAGCCTATTGCATATTTTAGTGAAAAATTGAATGATGCAAAGAAGAAGTATTCTATTTATGATCAAGAGTTCTATGTAATAGTTCAGGCCTTAAAGAAATAGAGGCATTATTTATTGCCAAAGGAATTTGTTTTGTATACTGATCACCAGGCATTACAATACCTAAATAGCCAAGGTAAATTCAATCAGAGGCATATGAAGTGGGTAGAGTTCTTGCAGAGCTATACATTTGTGTTGAAGCATAGAAGTGGAAAATCTAACAGGGTTGCAGACGCACCAAGTAGGAGACAGTTATTGCTTACAGTAATGTAGGTTGAAGTAGTTGGGTTTGATGAACTCAAGAATTTGTACCCTAAAGATCCTGATTTTGCTGAAGTGTGGAAAGCTTGTAACGAGCCTGTTGCTATAGATAGAACTAAGTGGTTAGACTATCTGATTCGGGATGGTATGTTATTCAAGGGCGACCAATTGTGCATTCCAAGGAGTTCCATGAGGGAAAGTCTGATTAAGGAGAAACACAGTGGAGGGATGGCAGGACATTTTGGTCGAGATAAGACCATTTCCATTCTTAGAGAATATTATTTTTGGCCTCAGATTTCACAAGATGTGAAGAAGTTTGTACAGAGTTGCCAGGTTTGTCAAGTTGCCAAGGGATTTAGCCACAATACTAGACTATATCAGCCATTGCTTGTTCCATCAAAGCCATGGGAGGACATAAGTATGGATTTTGTTCTTGGATTGCCGAGGACACAAAGGGGTAATGACTCAGTATTTGTGGTGGTTGATAGGTTCTCCAAAATGGTACATTTCATTCCATGCCACAAAACTCATGATGCTGTCCATATTGCAGACTAGTTTTTCAGAGAGGTGGTAAGACTACATGGTCTTCCAAGGAGTATAGTTTTTGACAGAGACACTAAATTTGGGGGGTATTTCTGGAGAACATTGTGGAAAAAGTTGAGAAAAGACTTGAAATTTAGTTCCACACATCACCCACAGACTGACAGCCAAACGAAAGTGGTAAACAGAAGTTTGGGCAATTTGCTAAGATGTTTAGTTGGGGATAAGCCCAAGGGGTGGGATTTGATTCTACCACAAGTCGAGTTTTCTTACAATAACTCTGTAAATAGGAGTACTGGTAGATCACCATTCCAAATTGTATATGGAAGTAGCCCAAGGACTGCACCAGAATTGAGGAAGATAGAGCAAGGGGAGAGGACAAGTGCCAAAGCTAAAGAATTTGCTGAACATATCAAGCATCTACATGAGGAGGTTCAAGCACAAATTACCAAGATGAATCAAGAGTATAAAGCTAGGGCTGATCAAAGGAGAAGACATAAGGAATTTCAAGTAGGGGATCTAGTCATGGTACACTTACGAAAAGAAAGATTTTCAGTCGGTACTTACAACAAGCTGAAAATGAATAAATTTGGCCCTTGCAAAATTTTGAAGAAACATGACTCAGGAAATGCATATGAGGTGGAGCTGCTAGATGGTATTCACATTTCTCCTATTTTCAACATTGCAGACTTAACAGAGTATCATGATGATAGTGCAGATGAGGAGCTGGTGTTAGAGCCATGTCCAATTCCTGCTTCTAAGAAGGAGGAGATAGAAGACATTGTAGATCATCGTGTGGGTAGGAGTACCAGAAGTAGGCAGTATGAAGAGTATTTGGTAAAGTGGAAAGGACAGCCGATAAAGGACTCAACTTGGATTTCAGCAGCTGAGGTTTTGCATTTGGAATTTCCTCTACCAGTCATAAAGTGACAGGGTCACTTTTCAATCTATCCTGGGTGTCTGATGCAGGAGCATCCAGAGGTATAAGGGCAATCCTGTATCACCCAAAAAAATGTACTTAGACTTAGTTTTTGTTTCATGTGTTTTCATTTCTGGATACCCATTTGGGTCAAATAAAGGTTCCAACTCTCATAGTTCCACTATCAATATTCTAGGATAGAGTATTTAAACACCTTGGGATATGTGTAAATGTCAAAAAAATAAGAGTATGTAATTGAGCCATCATTTTGGTGAACTAGAAGGCGCAAATTAGCTGGATGAGTGTAATTGTAATTTAGAGCATTCCAGAAAAAGAATCAGGTCAAAAGTCCCCACGGTTTGAAAGTTATTGCAGTTTTTCAATTTTTGGAGACCTCCTAAGAATGCTTCAAAGTCAGGTTAGGGGCATTAAATGACTTCAAAAATGGTCAAAAATGGGAGAGAAGTGAAGCTTTCTATAGGGCTATAGAGCACTTTGAGAGCTTTTCGAAAATGTAAACGGTTTGTTAATCGGAGCTACGGTTCAAAGGTTATGCCTCCCGAAAGTTCGGTTACCATTTTTGGATTCTTCTAGATTTGCACCAACTTCTAACACAACTTTTGGAGCCTTCTACTTGGTCAGTGGATGGCTAATAGCACTTTCTAGAATGTATTCCTAGTCCTTAACCCTTCGGGGTCTATTTAAGGACATTTTTGGCATTGTAAAAGGCAGTTCGGAGTGGAATTTGAGAAGAGGTACCAAAAGGAGAAATTATCTCCAGTTTTGTGCTATTGTAAGCCCTTAGGGTATGTTTTGAAGTCTATTTTCTCTGTACTGAATGTACTAGCTTATTTTGACAGTTAATACAATTTCCCTTTTCCTATTGTGTCCATTTTATGCTTGGGTTGTGTCACCATCAGGTTTAGTTGAGGAGGATATAGTTGAGGAGTGGGAAGAGATAGACAATAACTAATAGGTGATGAGGCCACAATTTGAGACAAAAATTAACACAATAGGAAAAGGGAAATTTCTTATATTATCTAAAATGAAAAGATGTACATGCATTGCAGTAAAAATAGACCCAACTAAATTCCTTATGGGATACAATATTATTAGACATTCCAGAAAAACCCTTCTCATGATACCTTCTCCCAAACTCCTCCGAAAACTAACTTTACACCTAAAGAATGGGCTTTAAGTATCTTTTCTTAGGTTTAGGGTTAGGAATGCATTTTACATTTTGACATTTACTGCCTGCAACTAAACATAAGTTTTAGAAGTGTGTAAAAATAGTAACCCAAAAAAGTAATAGTGGAAATATGAGAGTTGGAATCTCTATTTTCCCCAAATGAGTATTTAAATATGCAAACACATCAAATAGAAATAATCACTAAATATATCTTTTGATGATATGGGATTTCCCTCACATTATTGGATGCTCTTGCATCAAGCACCTAGGGTAATTTGAGAAGTGACCATATCATGTCTTAATTGATCGAGGAAAGCCTAAATAGTCAACCTTCACTTAGATAACCAGGTTGAGTCTTCCATAGCTCATCCTTTTGACTTCACCAAATACTCCTCATATTGCCTGTTTCTAGTACGTCTTGCTACATGCCTATCCAAGATTTCTTCAATCTCCTCTTTCTCAGAGGTAAAATTTATTGGTACATTGATCTACTTTAAGATATGATATTTGCATGTCCATTTCATGTTTAAGGACTTATCTTAATTGATCTAATTTAATGCATGACATGTGCAGATATATATATATATATGTATATAATGTTTTAGGACTTATCTACATTGATCTATTTTAATATATGACATTGATTCTATATGTTAAGATTTTAATCATATTTAATTGAATAATATAATTAAAATGTGATCATTAATCAATGTATATAATTGAATCATTTAACCACTTCAATCATTAATTTACAAGATAATTTAATCATGTACTTAAATTATTTAATTTCAAATTATATACAATGAAATCGTGATATAAATCATCTATAATTTTCAATCATCTTGTTCTTGATATGCCTAACTATGTGCTACTAAAATTCCCTTACCTTGTTGTGACACGTGACATACATGAGAATCCCCACTCTTCCCTATCCTCCTACCATATATTCTCCAATTACGTTTCCCTATAATGGTTCACTCCCTTAGTAGGCATAATATGTTCCTCTAAAGGAGGAGGTGAGAGGATACGGGATAGACCCCTTTGCAATATTGGTAGAAGAGATATATAGTGAAGTACTTTATAGTGTAGGAAATAAGTTGGGGGCTAGGTAAGGTCCTTCCTAGCCATTAAAATGATCAAAATGGGTGGAGGTGATCAACCCCCTATTATCCCCCCCCATTTTGCATTCACTATCCCTACCCCTATATTGGTTGGAAAAGATAAATAATTAACCAACATATGATATATATTGAGAAGTCCCTAGCCATCCTTCCTCCCACCTATCATTTTTCATGCGCAATATCATTTTTAAATAGGGTGTCTCTACAATTTAAAAAAGAGGCCAAAATATATAATATCTTCTTTTGTATATTTTTCTCACCCAAAAAAATTAAGACATTCAAATGGGTAACCTAATGCATTAATTCCCTTGTCCAATAATTGTTGGACAAGAATATTCAAAATGATTGCATGCTACAATTTCTTTTCATGCCATTAGAAACAAGCTGTAAGATAAATGTCAGATCCAAATTTGTAGTTGTCTAGAAATGTGATTTTAATTTATAATAACTATAAATATTTTGAGAAAATAATGTCAAATAACAAATATTTATTTTAAAATAATCAAAGGAACAAGAGTTTATGTATGACGAGGATTTTTAAGGTGCCCACAAAAGTCCTTAGGAATAATTTTTTCTATCTTATGTATGGTAGTTGATTGAAATGAGATTGAGAAAATATTAAAAATATTTCAAATATATTTTTCCTTCTAGTGACCGCCTCTCTTTTTTCCCAATGAATACAAGTAGCAACAGATGATCGGTGATGATAAAAATGGCGTAAGATAAAACCCATATTTTATGGTGCATTATATTTGTCTTGTATCAATTTTGGGAAAACTTCCATTCAATAAGACTTTTTTTGATGGGTAAAATCTAGAGTAGTGTAACCACTAGGTTTTGACTGCAGTTAACTTCAAATAATTACTTCTACAAATACCCTATAAAGGTTGTGAGTGCACAGATAGTGCTAAGTTGGATGAAGGTATGAGCATTCAAATGGTGTTGAGCCAAGCTAGATAGACACAAGACTGCTAGCATTTATTATCTAATAATATTTATTGTCCTTTAGAAACTTTCCTAATAACCACTTTAATTTTTTGAGTGAGACATTACATTTGGCGATTGAAATTTATTGTATAATAACACATCATCTAAAAATAGAAATAATGTAGGCTCCAAAAGCCTTCCTTTTGTGAATGCTTTAAGGGTTCAAACCTTATCTTTTGTTCCATTTTTTTCTTTGTAAAAATTCTTACGACCTATCCAACGACATGGGTAGGGTTTGATAGGTTCAAAGGAATTTTACGAGAACTTTTCTTAAGAGCGTTGAAACCTCTAAGAATTCTTTCCCTACATATTTTCTTTCATTAGTTTTAGCATTCTACAAACACGTTATTAATATAACAATGTGATCTTTCTATTTTCACAGAAACTGTGAAAACATCCACTTGTCTCCATACATTTACCTAATACAATTGGAATATTTTTAATTTTCTAGTCAATATTGTCTCAGCCATAACCTAAAAGGAACATTGCAGACTATAAAGGTTTTATATTCTTAATATCTTGCATATTTGTTTGAGGTGTTTTTGTTTTTTGTTCATTTTTCAGCAGAACCAGTGCGAGATATTATAGTTGAAGTATATTTTCATAATGAGAAGGATGTTGAATGTTAACAATTTTAATCTTGTAAATTGAGCTTTCAATCTTATAGTCCTCATCCTTTCCTACCCAATTTTTCCAAACAATACCTTCTATAAGTGATTATGTCATTTCTATCTTAGAGTTACTATCCTCGTCAAAAATTTATTTTCTCCAAGTTTCTCATTTTCACTATGTTCATCAAATAAGAATTTGCATACTTGTGATCTCTCCATTAAAGTGGGTCTTATACATTCCATAATAGAAAGACCTTGTAATGGTCAATCCATATTTTGTAAATCATTGGTAGATACCACCTCTAGCTTCTCCTTGGAAAAATATATAGGATGAATTTAACACATGGTTTCTAGATTCAACTAATCTTCTAATGTCTCAAAAAAGTTTGATTCCTCTTTAAGGAAAGAAATCCAGTCCTCATAGAATTCATCAAAGTCATCTTTAATTTTACTATCCCTATCATTAATTACTTCAATATCACATTTATTGTTAATTTTATGCATTATTATTAAGTCCATTAAATGTTATAAATCTTCTAGTTCAATAAACACAATCATAGGAATAATGTTGATACTAAGGATCTTAAAAACATCTTGATTATCACCAGTCACTTAGTCTACTTTTGGCCTAAGGTTTCTATCATTCAATTCATTATCTGTTGTTGTTGAAAACCTAAGTGTATCTTTATGATTAACCTTAATAATACATCTACTAGTTTCAACATCTTTCAAATTTAGCTCTCATTTCTCAACATTTTCATAATCATTTAGTGCTTCCAAGGGATGGTAGCCTAGTTCTCATTGGAGCCATTTTCTTTTTGAATATTGTTATTCAAGATGCTCCATTATAACATGTCTTTATTTTCTATTATTGTTATCATTGTCATTCCCATGAATTTTCTACATTAACACAAACATCTTTGATAAAAATTGATATGCCCAAAGTGCATGTTGAATGAAGTGATAACTTTCTAGACATATTGAAGACAAGAAGAGAGAACAATCCTAAACTAGTCACAACTTCCATGGAAGATATTGATTTCATGTTGTAGATATTAATCTAAGATAGCTAATTTCTTAAATATGTTATGCTTTATCTCTATTACATGTTGTTCTTTATTACAAATGCCTTGGTTAGACACCTTACAAATTCCTTTTTCTCTTTCCAGAACCTTGTGTTGGAAATAGGAGAGGAGTAATTGAGAGGGGAGGGGTGAATCAGTTACCGCAAAAATAAATCCAAGATCCCTTCAAATGTTAATACAAAACAAAATCTGAAACTGAATTAGTGTTGTAACTCGATTAACATAAGAGCACTAAGAAACACTAAGAATTAATATCACTCGGTAAGCACTAAAATAATTACTTCCTAAGATGTTTAGTGTGTTAAACCATAATTAACTTAGTTGCAAAAAAATAAAGAAAATAACATGAACAAAAGAGACACCAAAATTTAACATGGAAATCAAATTTGGGAAAACCACCAATTGCAACTAGTTACTTTTTTCCACCCTTTTAAAGTGAGCCTTGTTAGGAGTGAACCCTGTTAAAGGTTACAAAACACATTGTTAGGTGTGATCCTATTAAAGGATTTAGATCACCCTGTTAAGAGTGGCCTTGTTAGAGGTCTTCAGACACTTTAGTCTAGAAATGTCACCTTGTTAGATTATTTACAAAATAGTTGTTAAGCTAACTCTGTTAAGAGATTTGATTCATTGCTACAATTCTTAGAGAGTAACAATGATTTGACCTGATTGCCAATGCAACTACTTTTGCTGGTTTTGGATCTCAGTTCTAGATTGAATACTTAATCCTCCTTGATTAGATTAATCTTTGCAGCTTAGTCAACTTAGAATACTTTGTTATCCTTCAAGTTTGCTTCCTCTATTCATCTTCTTCTCTTCCTTGTTCACACATTCAATCCACAACATGACCTTATAATTATATGATTTAATTTTTCAAGTCATGATACAAAGAAATTTTAGAGAAAAATAGAAAATTTCATTCTAATTCTCATCGATGAGAACTTTGTCTATCAATGTGAACTCCCTCTGACATCAATCTCACTCTGGAACAATTTTTTGATTTCTCTGACTGCACTGACTACAATTTCTCCTTCTGACAATAAACTCTCCCCCTTTAACATTTCAATCAAAATTTCTAATATGAAAAATGACAAAACCCCCCTCTTTGACATCTTATGCCAAAGACAACAATCAATGTATTTTCCATGTACCTGATGTACAAATTCATATGCAATATTCTCTGATTATACTACATCAACTTGACTAATTTTCAAAATGCTTGTTTGATGCATCACTAAACTTTATTTAGTTAGCTTCTAGGGGAATGATGCCTAACTTACCTCTTAGATACAAAAGTGCATCCTTAGGTAATGGCTTGGTGAATATGTCTACAATTAATTCTTTTGTATTCACATATTCCAATCTCACCTCCTTGTCTTACACCAATTCTCTCAAGAGATGATATTTTATTGAAATGTGTTTGTTCTTCGTATACATCACTGGATTTTTAGATATGTTGATTGCATTGTTGTTATCACAGAAGACAAAAACTAGATCCTTGATCTCCATTTTCATACTTGACAACTATTGTTTGAACCAAACAATGTTGAAACAATTGACTGCTACTGCAACATATTCTGCTTCTAGTGTAGATTGAGAGATACAATTCTGCTTCTTGCTTGTCCAAGACACTAGCCACGTTCCAAGAAAGAATGCTCCAACACTAGTTCTCTTTCTGTCATCAACACTTCCTACCCAATCAACATCAACGAATGCTTTCAACTCAAAGTTGCCTTCTTTTTTATAGCACAAACCATAAGCTTCGGTACCTTCCAGATATCTCATGATTATTTTTATTGCCATCACACTAGTGCATTTGGGTTGCATTTTTGACCTAAAGTTTCGATGACATGCCAATTTGGCCTGCCAAATTCACTCTTTTTAAAGAAATTGATCCCAACAATGTCAAAATTTTGATGATCCTGAAGTTTGTAGTCAAAATTTTGACGATCCTTAAGGCTGTAGTCAAAATTTCAAAGACACTTAATTTTATCGTCAAAATTTTGACGTTTTCGGGATATAAAGAAAAAAAAGAAAAGTGAAACTTCATTTTATATTCACGTAGAAAAGTGCACAGACGGGTTCAGCGCGGATGATGATCTTCAAGGGGAGGGTCCAATGCTGTAAGGTAACTTCATCATTTTCTTGTAATGGAGAGTAAAAGTCTGTAAATTTTGATTGATTTTCAGATTTCTTGCCTCTCCCATTTAAATTAGGGTTGACACATACCCTCCTCCCACCTGTTGGATGCTCAAAATAATTGCATTTGGTTCATGCCTCCATTATTATCCTGCTTGTGTTTTGTTCTTAATAAGTTGTTGAAGATTATTGTAGATTGGAGGAAATATAGCTAAATTGTTTGTTTTGGTCTCAATTGGTAACATATTATGAAGCATTTTAAAGTTTAAAAGTCATCTAATGATAAGAATATTAAGGAATTGGCAGGCACTCATCTAGATTGTAGTCATCAAATGTTGATCCATTTGTTAACTAGGATTCATAGTCGACCTCTTACAAGAAGAGCAAAGCTCGGTGGTGGGTGACCGTATCTTTAGATTCTTCTTCCTCACAATCCAAGGCATGTTTCAAGGGCATCTTCAAAAACAATTTTGACGGCAATTTCTAGAGCCCAAGGATGTAGAGTTTTCTTTCTTGGCTTGTTGATGGATCTACTATGTGTATGAAGCTTCCTCTTTATAACGACGACCTCACAAAGTTTCTAAATGGAAGTTGGGAAATACAATTAGACATTATTGTTTAATGACTAGAGGAATATTGTTGTGTTAAGGCTATATGATAGTTATATAGGTGTAATTTATGTACAAGTTGTATGATAGATATATAGTAGCACATACTAAAGAATTCTATTTATTCTAAATAATAGTGAATAGAAAGAAAACATGGTTATGGTGGTTTCCTTTCTTAACCCTAATTTCCAAAAGAAATGATCCAAATTGATTAAGCACAAGAAAGTGATCAATGCAAAAATGGGTCATGTGATGGAGAATAGGGAGAAAGGGGGGTTTTATGATATTTCTATTCTGAGGGGTATGCGCCTAAATCTTGAAATAGATAAAAGACAAATCCTAACCTTAAATCTGGTAAATGTTGATTTTTGATGTCTGTATATGGTTTTGGGGATCTTTGCAACCTATTCCAGACTAAAATGTCAAGACGAATAAAACTTAGAAATATTTTGTCTTTTTGAAGGGAGGTTAACCTTGACCCTGATAGCGGGGCACAATCTTACCCCTAGGCATAATTGTACCCAAAAAAGTTGACCTTGATTCATGGATCTCACAAGTTCAACAAAAAGGGTATTTGAATATGCTCTTCAATTCACTGTTCCAGACTTGTATCTACAAGATAAATGGTTTGTTTATTTGGATGGGGGGTTTTCCTTGGTCAAACCCTAGTTTGGAATTAAACTCAAAATTGAAATTACAATATGCATAATTAAAGTAAATGGAACTATTCACCTCGCTTATGTTGAAATTTTTATGGAGGATTCGAATCTTTGAATCCACAAATACAAATTCTCCAAATGATTGTAGAAATTTATGTAGGATATTTCAAATCAATGACATTATATCTTCAACACTAATCTTGAATGTATCTTTTCATAGGATAAGGCTTGGATGAATATGGATAGAGAAATCTTCAACAAGGGGTCCCCATAGAGATTGAATCCTTTTATGGCTAACAATGGATCTCCTTGATCAATTAGATGCTTGGATACTTGAATGCTAGTAGATCTTCACTTCATAGAACAATGGATGCGTAATATAATGGTTCATATGATATCACCATGCATCTTCTTTAATTCTTGTTCATGCTTCTTTTAGAAAATGAGAGGAGGAGGCTTCTTTATATAGAGATCTAGGGAAATAACTCCTACAGAAGGATGACATAGGACCATTAAATCCCCCCTAGGTATAGACCTAGATTAAATGTAATTTAAGAGTCTACCATTCCAAAAATTGAAACATTCTACCCAAAAGCAGGAAAAGAAACTTTCTAAAGCTCGAGATCTCAAAACTTTTGAAAATTGAAAAATGAACCTAGGGTTAGAGATGAGGTTGACCTTGCCTTAGGTCAGGGTTGAAGTCATCCTTGACGTAGGTTAGGGTTGAGGTTGACCTTGAATCACCAAGTCATCCTTGACCCAAAAGTCAAAGTTCTTAGTTTCACAAAGCAGGTTGTCAGAAATAGGCTTGAAATAGAGAGAGAGAAGTAGAACATGGGGAAAATAGCTAGATCCATGAAAATACCCATTCAAGGCACTTGTCATGACCCTAGACCACTTACTCTGAGTGCTAAACACTCCTAACATGGAAGTGCTTCTATTTTAAGATGATACATTTAGCCCCCACTTTAGGAAGAGTATGGACTCAATGCAAAGCCTTGGTAAAGTATATCATAATGAAAAGATAATCTTATTAAAATCATAGGGACAAAAAGATCCTCAAGCCCCTAGAGACTTAAGTGTTTGTCAACTTGAAGATCACAATAAGAGAGACATCTCTACATAAAAGAAAAAAGAAAAAAAGAGTGTAATTATCTCACCCAATGAACACTTATGTGTCATTGTGAACCAGACAAGGAAATTGTGCAACTGGAAAGATGGAATTAAATCACCTAGTGAATGTGGCTACTCACTAGTCAACCTATCAAGGATTCAATCTTAAGAATATTCTATTCTATGAGAGTAAAACCAAAAAGAGATCCAATCTTAAGGACACCTTCTACCTTAAGGGATAAAAAATATATATTTGAAATTAGAGGGTTCATGAGATCTTGAAATATAAATCCATGCTTTAAGGATTAGTCACTAATCCAAAAAGGGAGAAAAGGTATCTTGAAAAATAATATATATGTATTGAAAAGGATGTGTGTGAAATAAGTGAGAAAAGCATATAACTCCACGTTAAAGTCAATGCTAACTCTTTAATAGGAGCAATGGCTTTGATAGAAACATAAACAACTCCACTAATTACGTTTCGACTATGAGATGCCCCCAGACAAAGACAACTCAAAGGAAATAGTAAATAAACATACAAAGAACACAAAAGGGATCTACCTACTATGGGGTTAGAATGATCATTCACAAAGGAGGAAAGATCACATAAGAGATACGAAAAATAATCTTTTGAAATGTCCTTGGTTGAAATTGATTACATATGTTACACTTGAACTACAAAATTTTTTTCAAACAATTGTCTAGTAACCAAATTCTTAAAGTAATATTACCTCTGCCATCTACTGTACTATTTTCTCAAATAAAAAATATGAAATAACAAGTTTAACTTATGAAGCCAAGTTCTGAATGATATTATGAAGGAAAACTCCATATTGAAGAAATAATCTATGATTAGACTAATAAATTGGCAGCATTAATACACATGCGAATGATAAATTTCAGAATGCAAATATTAAAGATTTCACAGTGTTTGAGCTACAAATGGATAGCAAATATGTAGACCCATTAACAATGTGGGGGCCATTGAGGATGATTGGAGATGTCAGAATGCCCTTCTTGTGTTCATGTTTAGATGTCTGCAATGGTTACTATATTACTAACTGTGATACGCTCACTCAGATGATAGTGATATCCCATTCTTCTATCACATTCACAATATCTTAAATGCTTGAGTGTATGTGTTTGTATATTGATGGCATTATTTTCCTGGGCTACACCATTGCACCCGCACTCTACTAGTATAATGTATGAGAGGTGCCAGAGCTAATTGCTACTAAACTATTATTGTCTAAGCCAGTCACCCTTCTAGTTGATGATATTTAGTGTAGGATGCTATTTAGACCAATCCGCTTGTCTAGTTCTCTTAACCATTATACATTAAATCTAGAGGTTTTTTGCTAAACAATTAGTCACGACCGACTAGAATGGGAGATATTTACGTGGGAAATTATTTCACTATCCAGGAAAGACTGTATTTATTTTTAATCCTCTAAACATTAAACACCCATACTAACCTATATGTGTTACTTCTTAATGACCTTCACATACCAGAATACTCCTTGTCATTGCTTTCCCAATACTAAAAGATATTAATCAACTTGGAAACATAAATCTAAAGTGAAAATGGTGAAGGCTAGGTTTGCGTCTAGTCTCACTCTTTTTCCTTAAGGGGTTTTGTCCTTAAGAAATATCCAGTCACATTTAAGAAATCATTAGGATTTCATAGAAATATCATATATTTGTTGTGTTAATCCCAAAAAAGCTTCCTTTTATCACCTCAAAGTGTGGGGAGATACAAGCAACTTAGCAATGTGGGATAAAAGACTATTTTGTCTTTTAGTCACTTAAGTTAATTTATCCTAAAGTGACTTTAAATAATAAAGTACTTTACATTGCAATCCAATAAATTAAAGTAACTAAAACCTTAAGATTTCCCATTTAAATCTCCTCAACTAAAACCCAAACTCTTGTGACTGGTTGGCATCCTAAAACATATGTCGTTAGCCTATCTAGATGGAAAGATAGACCAACTTGGCGCCATTAAGGCTAGCATGGAGAAGGGGACATTGAAGTCCTCCCTTCTCGAGATTGCTTTCCCTCAAGAAATCTCAATGTTAGATGCTGTAAGATTTCTTTTCTTTCCCAAGTAGCATCCTCATAAGGTAAATTCTTCCAATGAATCAAATATTCCTTGATAGCCCTATTATGCATCTTAATCTCTATGACCTCTATCACCTTCGCTAAAATTAATACAAACTTCTCGTCCTCGATGAGAGGGGGCAACTCCGTGGAGGGTATTATATGCTAGCCAATCACCTTCTTGAGGCATGAAATATGGAACACGTTATGAATTCTATTGTCCTTAGGTAAATCTATCTCATAGGCGATCTCACCAACTCTCCAAGTAATTCGATATGGACCAAAAAATCTAGGCTATAGTTTTTGAGACCACTCTTCTTCACGAAAGTCTATCTGTATGGTTGGAGATAGAGATAAACCATATCACCCAATTCAAAATCCACTCAGTCTGACAACAATCAATGTACATTTTTTTTATTGATTTTGGGCCTATAAAATGTTCTCCCAAAGAGATCTAAGGATATCTTGCTGACCCTATATCATATCCCCTATTAGAGGTTCCCTACTGTCCTGCAAGGCTAGATCTATGAATGATAAGGGTTTTTTGCCATAGAGAGAATGAAATGGAGACATCTGAATGGACATGTGGAAGGAAGAGTTGTAACAATACTCTACTAAATACAACCACTTAACCCAGGCTCTCTGTTGTCCTGCTACATAGCTCCAGAGATAACCTTCCAGCCATTTGTTAACTATCTTTGTGTGTCCATCCATTTGGGGGTGATAACCCGTGCTGGATGTTAATTCTATACTAGTCAATTTGAAGAGTTCCTACTAGAAAGTGCTAAGGAACTTGCTATCCCTATCGCTCATAATGGTGTGAGGAAGACCGTGCAAATGAAAAACCACCCAAAAGAATAATTCAGCTACCTGCGAGGCTAACCAATCTACCACCATGGAAAAGAAGTGAGAAAACTTCATTAATATATCCACCACTACAAAACCCTAGGCAATCCTATAATAAAATCCTTGGAAATAATCTCCCATTTCTCCACTGAAATGAGAAGAGGCTGTAATAACTGAGCTAGAAACTCATGCTCTAACTTGTTCTACTGAAAAATCTAAAACTCCTTGATATGCTGGAGGATATCGTCCTTGAGGCCCTTCCATGAAAATCTTTCCTTGACTTGTTTGTAGGTTTTGAAGAACCCTGGGTGACTGGCTGATGGGGCATTATGTAGAGTTTCCATAATTTTTCCTTAGAGTTTAGACCCTGGTAGGAGGTAAATCTGATGCTTGTAAAAAATCACATCATCTATTACCCTATACCTACTGTCTTGAAGTTGTTCATCCATAATCTAGCATGATTGAGTATTCTTAGAATACTCAACCAACAAATGAGACTTCCAGTCTGCTAAAATCTCAGATATAGCACAACATTCTACTACTAAGGGTCTCCTGGAAAGTGCATCAACAACTACATTGTTCTTACCTTTGACGCAATCAATGTCAAAATGATATGCCTAAATCTTGTTGACCTACTTTTTTTTGTCTCTCATTAAGATCCTTCTATTCTAGGAAGTAGCATAAACTATTGTGATCTATCCTAATTGTGAATTTCCCCCCCACTTGGTACTGCCTGAACTTGGCTAGAGCATGCATAATAGCCAACATCTCCTTATCATAAGTGGAGTACAATCTCTTGGCATCCTTGAGCTTCCTGCTCTCATAAGCGATCAGATGCCTATCCTAGATGAATACTATGCCACTACCACTCCTTGAAGCATCGCATTCCAAAAAAAATATTTGAGAGAAATTTAGTAGTGCCAAGATTGGGCATGTGCTCATCACCTATTTGAGCCTATCAAAGGTCTCCACTGCCTCAATTACCCATCTCAAAGTCCCTTTCCATGTGAGATCGGTGAGGGGAGCTTGTATCTGAGAGAAACCTCTAGCAAACCTCCTGTACTAAGAGAGGAGACTAATGAAGCCTCTCAAGTCTGATACATTCCTTGGTGGTGGCCAATTTAGGATTGCTTGAATGCTTCCTTGATGCACCTTCACCCCATCTGCACCAATCACATGACCAAGGTAGAGGATTTCAGTCAATTTGAACTCACATTTGGACGCTTTTCCAAACAAAGAGTGCTCCTCCATGGTACTAAGTACCTCATCTATATGATGTAAGTGCTCTTCCCAAGTTCTGTTGAAAATCAATATGTCATCAAAAAATACTAATATGCTCTTTCGTAGCTGCTTATAAAAAAATTGATTCATACATGACTAAAATGTAGTTGACACTTTAGTAAGTACAAATGGAATAACCAAGAACTCATAGTGACCATAATGACATCGAAAGACTATCTTATGCACATCCTCCTTGCGAACCCGTAGTTTATGGTATCCCGATCTGAGGTCTATCTTTGAAAAGTAAACCACCCTATGTAACTCATCCAATAGGTCATCAATGTGAGGGATGGGTACCTATTCTTGATGGTCCTCTTGCTGAGAGCATGGTAATCAATACAAATGTGTAGAGTGCCATCCTTCTTCTTCACCAATACAATTGAAGAAGCAAAGGGGCTAGAGCTAGGTTTGATGTGTCCCATGTCTAGAAGCTCCTTAATCATCTTTTCTGTCTCCTCCTTATAATGCATAGGATGATGATAAGGTGTCATGATGATAGGTTTGGCACCCTCCTCCAACTCAGTGATATGATCAAATCCTTTGTCTGGGAGAATACTTGGAGGTATATCCTAAAAAGCCCTCTGGTACTTATCAAGTACTAGCTGAATGTCAATATGAAGTTATTGTCCTGAGCCTAAGGTAGCCTTAGAGGAAATGAAATAGTGTGTTTCCCACTCCATTTGATCATGTCTCATAATGGCCTCCATCCTATGGGCTGAAATCAACCTAGACTCCCCTTCTGAAATAGCCTTGATGATCACTTGTCAACCATCTTGTAAGAATTTCCAACTGCATCTTCTCGTAATCAACCATATATCTTCCTATGGTCTATAACCACCATCTCCCCAACATGGCATCTAGTCCATCTAGATCCACCACTCAAAAATATTTTTCAAGAAGAAAATCATCAAAATGAATTAGAAGTCCTGACACCTTCCCTAGGCATTTCAATCTCTCACCTCCTACCATCCTAACCTCAAAATCAGGTATGTCATCAATCTATAACCTCCTCTAGGTAACCCATCATGAGCTTATGAAGTTATGTGAGGCACTTGTATAAAAGAAACATATAATACACTATCCTCTAACAATTCCTTTCAAATAAAAGGGGTGTCCCATGAGATTGCTAGAAAGTGATCCTATGATAGGACGCTGCCCCTGGGTACCTTCTTTCTTCCTTCCTCTAGTTGGTCGATCCTCATTTTCCTCCTCATCACTACCATCAACATCGCTGCTCTCTTGCTACTCATCCTTCTCCTCTAAAAGCACCTCTACATAATGTATCTTGCTTTTTCCAAGGCATAGATGATCTGGTGTCCATGGTTCTCTCCAAGTGAAGCATAAATTCTTCCTCCTGAGTTCATTCCATTTCTCAAAGTCAATCCTCAGAGGTGTAGTCTTATGCTGGTTTGTGTTCTTCTAGAATGAAGTGGATCCCTTATACATTTTTTTTGGGGGCTATAATATTGAAGAGGGCAACTCTAGATTGTGTGTGATCTTAATAGCATCATCTAGAGTGTTTGGTTTAAGTACCTTAATCAAACCTCTATATCTATCTTGTAAACCCTTAGCAAACAAAATTACCTTACACTATTTTTTCATGTTCGAAACCATCATCAAGATCTACTGAAAGTCATCAATGAAATCATCTAGAGATCCACCGTGTCGTAACAATGCCAAATCCCTGTAATAGACCTCTATATCCTTCCTGTCAAAGTGAGTAATCAAATTGGAGCTGAAAGTCTCATAGGATGTAATGAGACCATGGTCCTGGGTAACCAACCCGTGGTGCCACCAATCATATGCCACTCCCTTTAAGTCTATCATAGAAAATCTAAAGGCTTCTGTCTATGACTTGGGTTTAAGTGTTAGGTACATGTCTATCTTGTGAATCCAAGCTCTCATAGATGTCTTACTGCTACCATCAAAAGTAGGGAGAGATCATTTGTTCATAGCATGCTTTAAGTCCTAGTTTGGTGCTCTAGACCTCCTATCCTACTATTTATTTGAATCCCCTTTCTAGTTTAAATATTGGATAAAAGGACATATTTTGTTTAATAGGATTAGGAAAAAAATTCCATTCATCATACATTGCCATAACATTTTCCAGTAGTAAATTGGGTGCCACTAGTGGTGCTACTTGTTCTTCTACATTAAAAACTAGCATTGAAGGCCTGTCAGTGTTTCATGTGGGAGCCCTAATAGCTTGTGGTGATCCCACTATAGTACTGCCACCACTTTGATGGCTTGGAGCTCTCTTGTTAACATGGGATAATTGATGTATATTAACTACAAGTTGCAAAAGAACATCGACTATGTTATTCTGCCCATCCCTAATAGCGTGCAATATTTCCATTACTTCCCTGTCCAACTCAGTTTCATTACATGCCATTTGAATGTTGTTTACCTATTCTGTCTATTCAAACAGATCAAGTTGTTTAGTCTATTCAACTTGTTCACCTGTTCCAAAAATCAATTCCTCATCCATTGAATAACTATCCTCAATATCAATTTGTTCAGAAGACCCTGCTTGTTCCGGTTGGAGGTGATTAAAATCATAAAGTTTTTTCCTCATACCTTGCTATCATTTTATTTCCTATTTAACCCACAAGATGGCAGGACCTATAGCTATGATACCATTGAATGTCCTTGGTCAGAATTGATTAGAAATGATACACTTGAACTACATAAATTTTGTCAAACAATTGGCAGTAACCAAATTCTTAAAGTAATATTACTTCTACTAGCTATTATACTATTTTCTCACATAAATAATATGAAATAACAAGTTTAATTTATGAAGCCAAGTTCAGAATGATATTATGAAGGAAAACTCTATATTGAATAAATAATCTATGGTCAAACTAATAAACCAACACCATTAATGCCCATGTGAATGATAAATTTTGGAGTGTAGATATTAAAGATTTCATAGTGTTTGACATACAAATGGATAGCACATATACATGCCCATTAACAGTGTGGGGGTCATTGAGGATGACTGGAGATGTTGGAATGCCCTTCCTGTGCTCATACTCAGATGTCTGCAATGGTTACTATATTACTAACTATGATACACTCACTCAGATGATAGTGATATCCCATTCTCCTATCACATTCATAGTATCTTAAATGCCTGAGTGTATGTGTCTATATACTGTTGGCATTATCTTCTAGGGCTATGCCATTGCACTCACACTCTGCCAGTATAATGTATGTGTTCTGTTGGAGCTAATTGCCACTGAACTATTACTGTCTAAGTCAACCACCCTTTTGGTTGATGATATTCAATGTAGGACATTATTTTGAAACAAACTGATCCCCTTGTCTAGTTCTCTTAACCATTATACATTAAATCTAGAGGTTTGTTGCTAAACAATGCAGTCACAACCGACTAGAATGGGAGATACTTACACGGGAAATTATTTCACTGTCCAAGAAAGATTGTTATTTATTTTTAATCCTCCAAATATTAAAAACCCATACTAACCTGTACTCGTAATACTCCTTATTGCTGCTTTCCCAATATTGAAAGATATTGATGAACCTAGAAACATAAATTTGAAGTGAAAATGGTGAAGCCTAGGTTTGCGTCTAGTCTGTAATGAACCCTTTTTGGGGGTCCATCATTTATTTATGACATTTCTTTTGTTTATATTCTTTTTTCCATATTTTTCGATAATTACTTTGACAGATGCTAAACTTCAACACTCACACTAGTGAAACTAAGAAAGAAAGCTGCTCAATTTGCCATGCGTTGCTGGTTGTTCATGTCAAATAATATTAGCGCATAGTTTCTTCAAAAATTATAGCTTACAATGCCTTTATTTGCAGCAACCAATTCAACAATAATATGCACACATGACCTTCTGAATTCTACCCAAGACTTTGCATTTGTATTGGCCATGATCTTTAATCACTTTCTTCTCTTCTCATTCATTGCTCTTGCACTCCAAGATAATTGTTTAATATAATGCACACCCGAATTCTTCATATATCATATAGGCAATGACTCTCTTGACTATAGGCAATGGCTATTTAATATGTTGAAGAAGCTTTGTAAATATATTATCATTTCTCATCTAGTGATAAACCTATTTGCTCATATATCATCTTCAGTCTTCAATCACAGACAATGAAATATTTTGTTAAATCTTATTCCACCATTGGACAATTCATCTTAGCCAATGGAGAATTATCTTCTAATCTATTCTAGATTTGCTAAAAATGGGTCTCTCTAATAACGTTATCCTCTAATGTCTAGTTTTTCTCAATGCACCAAACTCAAATTTGAGAACCAAATATCTTCCCTATTACATCTTCAATGCACTCTGATTCTTTGGTGAGAGAAGCTCTCTCTCTGATATATCTTAAACCAATTATGCTTCTAAGGACGTCAACCCTGATATGAAATATGAATTGCTTGCTATGGCAACTTGTTATGGTCTTATTGAGTGTTGCACACGAAAGATATATATATATATATATATATATATATATATATATATATATATATATATATATATATATATATATATATATATATATATATATATATATATATATATATATATATATATATATATATATATATATATATATATATATATATATATATATATATATATATATATATATCCAAACATCTAATCTGCCCTCTTTATGAGTTGTGACACTTGTATTTGTATATGCCATGTTGCATGAAAGGATGCCATGGAAAAGTTGCCACCCTTAATAAATAATGATGGAAGGCTTGTTGGTTCACCATGATAATCATTGTTAGATTTAATATTATCAATATTATCTTTACCTTTATTGTAATCTTGTTATATATAATTTTGTTTACTTAATTTACTCATCATCTATTTATATTATAAGTAAAATAACATGGTTAATTTTACATTATCAAACTTCCTGAATTCCATTGCTTTTTTAGATAGAAAACTTGATCATTCATATATATATTTTAGAAACTAACAATATGATAAATAATTATATATATAATTGATATTGAATACTATGATAAGGGTATACTTACATGATATTATTATATATCTATAGAGTCTTTACTTTCTTTATTAATAATATTTAATTCTCAATTATATTATAATATTATCCTTGAATATGTCCATTTCATAATATAATATCGTTAATTGTTTATTTATTTATTTATATACTAGCATAATAATAATTATATATCAATATTATATAATAATGCTTGATGCACTACTATTAATATTTATATATTCAATATTTATTTAATAATAGTGTACATAATTTATTGTGTACAATTGATATCCATGAATCTGATTACCTTGCTAATATTATCAATCTTTTATTTATTATATTTTAATACTATTATCACATTATAATTATAATGTAATATCATACTGTATGATAATAACATTATTATTATATTTATTGATAATGATTTGACCTTTAATATTACCTTATTACCTTAGTAACGTATTATTATTATATCAATAATATATTATTATTTATTCTTTAGTAATATATTATACCATTAATAATATATCAATATTTCTTTTAATATATTATAACATTAAGAGATAATTTATCTATTCATAATACTTTACTTATATTACCCTAATTAGGGGACATGACAAATTCTCACTCTTTTTCCTTAAGGGGTTTCATCCTTAGGAAATATTCAATCACATTTAAGAAACCATTATGATTTTGTAGAAATATTGTTTATTCATTGTGTTAATCCCAATGCAAAAAGAGTCCTTTTATCACCTCAAGGTGGGGGGAGATACAAACAACTTAGCAATGTAGGATAAAAGACTATTTCATCTTTTAGTCACTTAAGTTAATTTGTCCTAAAGTGACTTTAAATAATAAAGTATGTTACATTGTAATCCAATAAATTAAAGTGACTAAAACCTTAGAATTTCCCATTTAAATCTCCTCAATTGAAACCCAAACTCCTATGGCTGGCTAGTATCCTAAAACATATGTCGTTAGCCTATCCAAATGGAAAGATAGACCAATTTGGCACCATTAAGGCTATTAGAGAGAAGGGAACATTACATCTTTTTCTATCATGACCTATAGACCAAAAATAATTAGTTCTACCAAGTCACGGATCCAAGCATATTATAGAAGGAAACATGTACAAACAATTGCATAGGTACAACATATAGAAGAATAAAAATACATATAGAGGAATAATACAACAGGTTTGATTCTTTTAATACCTTGCACTTATAGAGCAACAAAGATCATATGAAACAATCTAACAATATTTAGCAAATAAATCACGAGAGAAATATAGTACAAAAAATATCACACAAAAGGGCTACCATGAAGGACTAGCCAATCAAGCATGCTACCTACTCTCCTCATCTCATTTTATATCATTTAGGGAAGGTGGGTAACTTGCAAGAGAGACTATATCCAACATAGTAGGAATGATAGCCAGTTTCAAAAAGGATCCTCTTGAGAATTAGTATGTTCAATACTAGGTGTAATTATCAATTGTGAGAAAATTATATTAGGTAAATCAAAATTAATGTCAATAGTTTCATATTCATCATTAAGATCATCAGTATCATCAAGAGTATCTTCTTCATCTAGATTAGTCAAAATAGGATCTAAGATATGAATATAATCATCAGAATCATGCAACTTAACATCATTAGTAACAACAACTTCTTCAAACACATCATGCATACTTGTATCCAAAGAAGGTAAATATTTTTGAAAAAGATAATTACGAGCTCTATCTTGAGCATAACATTTTTTATGATGTTCATTAGTAGATCTATTACTTTTTTCCATACTTGAATTTTTTTGAGAATTAGGAGGAACAACTACAGGATCCTTCACAGGTTCTATAGGAGGATTAATAGGATTAGGAGGAACTTGATAAATAGATGTAGAAGCCATAGATAAAGGAGGTATGGAAGGTGTAGGCAAACTACCATAATTAAGATCCTTACAAGGTAAACTTAACTAAAGAATCTTACGATTCTTATAGACTTGATATGAATGGAAAAGATGACCAGGTTGAGTAGGACATGAATTAGGTAATGAAGGCCAAAAAAAAGTCAATGGTACTAGAATCCTTGGGCCTAGAAGTATGATATAAACTATAATTAACTATCTTCACTTCATCATCATAAATAAAATTAAGATATTTATGAATAGGTAAAGCAACAACATGCATGGAATTCAACCATGGTAATCGAGCTTAACTTGACATTGATCAGAAGCAGGAACACAAAAAAGAGTGGTATTCACAATCTTTCCACAAAGTTCAATCGATAAACCAATATAACCAAATGATGGATAAAGAAAACCATTACAAGTTTGAATCCACACATTTGATGTATCATAAAAATCTTGTTGCAAAATTTTCATAAAAATATTTTCATTTGTAATAACATTAACTAAGGAGGTAGGATCAACAAGACAACCACAAGTAGGTATCTCAACAATCTTAGCATAAATATAAAGGGGACATCAGGTGCTTTAATAGTCTCAGATGCATCAAAGGTAATCAAAAGTTCCTAAGGTCATTTTTTCTTAGGTTGTTGTCAAGTTTTAGGTTGAGACTTGAATTTAGGCTTAGGTTTTAGTTGAGGTTGAGCTGAAACTTGAGATTGAAGGGGAGGTTGAGGTTGAGGTAGAGATATAGATTGAACCACATGCTCCACTTGATTAACAACATGATTAAGATCACCCATCTTTGAATCATACACAATATCCATAGAAGATGGCTAAGAAATAGTATTAGTGTCATGTATAGGTAAAGGATTTATACAGATTTGTAGATTTTGGTTAGGAGGAGAAACAAACTTATTCCCACTACGATCAAAATGATCAACATATAAAGCATTAGAATCAATTAAATCTTGAACCTTATGTTTTAAATAATAACACTTCTCAATATCATTACCATTTTGGTGATGATATTGACAAAAATCTTTCAGATCGAAAGATTTATCCACCATTGTAGTAGGTAAAAGAGGTTGAATATGAGGTAAAGTAAGAATATTAGTAGTTAACAACCTATTCATAATAGAATATAAAGATTCAGAGAGAGGAGTAAACATACAATTCAATCAAACACCATTGTAGTAGGTAAAAGAGGTCTAATAGGAGGTAAAGTAATCATATTAGTAAGTGACAACCTATTCATAATAGAATATAAAGATTTAGAGAGAGGAGTAAACATACAATTCAATAAAAAAGAAGTGGACGTAGAAGTGCATTGTGAGGTGCAACAACAACTGCATTTTCTTGTTTATTTATCTTGACATAGTTATTAAATTTTTGAACTTTATTTGGATTAGGAGTAGCATCACAATTATCAATAGGAACAAGAGCCAATGGAGTGGTGCTCTCAAATTGACTCACTTGTAATTGATAATGATGAAGCATTGCACAAAGTTTTTGAAAAGAAGTAAATTCACTAAGAGGAATCTTATCTCTAATATCCTTTTACAAATTTGAAATAAACATACATTGAATATCAATATCTAAAACATGATAGGAAATCTAAGCATGTAAATTCTTAAATCTTCCAATAAATCCAATTAATTTTCTTTCGAATTTTGTTTACGTTGCATCAAATTAGTCAAAGAAATTTGTGGGCCAATGTTGTTTTGAAATTGTTGAATAAAAGCATTAGAAAGTTGAAGAAATGAATGAAAAGAATAAGGAGTCAAAGAACAAAACCATTCTAATACCTTGTCACAAAAAGTTCTAGCAAACAACTTAGCTAAATCCTATGATCATGAGCATAATCACTACAAGGATTTGAAATGTTTTAACATGATGAATAGGGTCTCTCTTACGATTATTATTCTCAAGAAGAGGCATATCGGCTTGCTGAGGAATGAGAGTATGAATAAGATCCTAAGACAAAGGACTTCCCATGTCACAAGTAGGGATACTAAACTTGTTTTGAGTCAAGGATGCAAGTTGTTGTTGTAAAGATGACACAGTTTGAACCAAACTAATAATTGTATAATCATGAGAAGAAATAGGAGGAATAGCTGTTGGAATTAAAGGTAGAGTAACTAAGAGGGGGGGTGAATTAGTTACAAAAATTAATCCACAAATCCCTTAGATATCTTAAAGATCTAGTTATTGCTGATACTTGGTAAACATAACAAAAAAATGTTGTAACTCGGTAAATTAAACTGTTACTTATCTTCAAGAAAACATGCATGCAATTGAAAACAAGATGAACACAAGAGACACCAGATTTAACATGGAAACCCAATATGGGAAAAACCACCAAGTAACTAGTCACCAATTTTTCACTCTTCTGAAGTGAGCCCTGTTAGGAGCCAACCCTGTTAAAGGTTGCAATACACACTGTTAGGTGTGACCTTGTTAGAGGATTTAATCACCCTGTTAGGAGTGGCCTTGCTAGAGGTCTTTAGAAATATTCAACTGAACTATCACCTTTTTAGAGGATTTACAAAATGGCTGTTAAACCAACTCTATTAAGAGATTTGAAATCATTGTTACAATGGTTAGAAAGTAACAATGAATTGACTTGAACAAGATACAATTGAATTTGTTGACTACAGGTCTCTGTTCAACATTATTAGATCCCCCTTGATCAAGTATAACCTTTCTGCTCCTCAATGATCTCTGATCATCCTTCAAATTCACTTCCACAATAATCAGTCTTCATATCACATTAATTTCACACATACTTCCACTCCACACTTAGAATTTGCAACTTGACCTCTTAATTAGGCCCATTTACATGTTGCATTTACTAGTAAACCATACATCAATTGGTTACAAATATTACTCTAAACAAATAAATTTTATTTCATAAAATAATGAAATCCTTTACTGGTCGACCTTGCTCGGTAGATACTGCTTCCAAAATTTTTCTAAGTTAACCTTCTTGACTCGGTCAACATTGAAATATTTGTAAAATCCTTTGACTGTTGAGTTTACTCGGTAAGAATTGAATTCCTTCATGAGAGCTCGATAATTATCTTCAAGAAAACATGCATGCAATTGAAAACAAGATGAACACAAGAGACACCAGATTTAACATGGAAACCCAATATGGGAAAAACCACCAAGTAACTAGTCACCAATTTTTCACTCTTCTGAAGTGAGCCCTGTTAGGAGCCAACCCTGTTAAAGGTTGCAATACACACTGTTAGGTGTGACCTTGTTAGAGGATTTAATCACCCTGTTAGGAGTGGCCTTGCTAGAGGTCTTTAGAAATATTCAACTGAACTATCACCTTTTTAGAGGATTTACAAAATGGCTGTTAAACCAACTCTATTAAGAGATTTGAAATCATTGTTACAATGGTTAGAAAGTAACAATGAATTGACCTGAACAAGATGCAATTGAATTTGTTGACTACAAGTCTCTGTTCAGCATTATTAGATCCCCCTTGATCAAGTATAACCTTTCTGCTCCTCAATGATCTCTGATCATCCTTCAAATTCACTTCCATAATAATCAGTCTTCATATCACATTAATTTCACACATACTTCCACTCCACACTTAGAATTTGCAACTTGACCTCTTAATTAGGCCCATTTACATGTTGCATTTACTAGTAAACCATGCATCAATTGGTTACAAATATTACTCTAAACAAATAAATTTTATTTCATAAAATAATAAAATCCTTTACTGGTCGACCTTGCTCGGTAGATACTGCTTCCAAAATTTTTCTAAGTTAACCTTCTTGACTCGGTTAACATTGAAATATTTGTAAAATCCTTTGACTGTTGAGTTTACTCGGTAAGAATTGAATTCCTTCATGAGAGCTCGATAAGAACTACTTCTACCACATTTCCTTTGATGACAGAGTGAGCTTGGTAAGAACTATTTCTGAAACATTTCCTTTGATGATCGAGTTAGCTTGGTAAGAACTGTTTACTCAGTAGATACTACAAGTTTTCTTCACTAACCTCCTAGGCTCGATAGATTATGTCCTTTTGCCTTTCTGACCTTCTAAGCTCTGTAGACACTTTCCTTTGCCTTGCTGACCTTCTAAGCTCGGTAGACTCTATCCTTTGCCTTGCTGACCTTTTGGGCTTGGTAGACACTGTCCTTTGCATTGCTGACCTTTTGTGCTCGGTAGGCTATATCTAATGACTGATATAACATTTGTGTGACATCAACGACAACACACAATTGAACAATTGTATTCAATAATAGCAACATTAGATACACAGGGTAAAGTGTAAAAAGCTACATGAACACTAGAAACTATAGTTGGCATAGGAGTAGAATAAGTAAAAGGAACAATATGATAAGAAGGTTGTGATGTAGGAAGGGACACAGGAGGAAGACTCATAGGGATAGAGGGAACCATCATAGTCACCAAAGAAGGAGTATAAATAGGAACACTAGGAAGAGGAATAGAAGAAGGTTCTACACTAGTGCCAGGAGGAAACAACCCTAAATCTTGAGCTTCTTGAGCTAAAGGTTTAACATTAGAATGCATGAGGTGACTAATACCATGCAAGAGATTAACACCTTGGTCACTATAACAAAGAGCTTGTAGTGCCTGCCGTCGTTCACATCTTTTTCGAACATTGTTCCTATTATTATCAGACTATGTTGGACTAGTTTTATGTTGATGGATTAGTAGTATTTTTTTGAGACTATCAGACATTATGTTATGGATTTAGTGGTTATATGATGAGATCATTTAGACTTTACTTTTCATGTATGCATGATGATCATTACATTTCTTTCAATTATTGTTGATGATTAGTTAGATGGTTTACTATCTCATGTGTTTTATTATGGATACTTACCCCATACTTGCATGTGTATGGTGTGCGTGTTTTCTTATTGTATGAAATTTTTGATGTGGTTAAGAAAGGGAGTCGTAGTCACCTTCTTAGTCAGGATCTACATGATGCACCACTTCCTGCCATTGTCTGTTTAGCTTAGCATTATATATATTGTATGTACATGCATGGTTTTTTTGCAGGTCGCAGGCACTGGATATCGACTTCCCTGAATTGCTAGGATGAGCGTACCCTATTATACTATCTAAATGATAAGAGAAGGGAGATAAATTCTCAAGTCCAAATCCCAAACCTTTAAGCCAATTTTCCTAGTGAGGTAGGACAAGTATCTAGATATTTTACCCACCGAATGTGTCGGACGATATAATTCATGATTTTAACCCATTAGACTGATTTTGAGTGATTTGCTCTATGATGGGTTTTCATATTTTATGTTGGAGGTCTATGGTGAATTTTCTATTAATTAAGTCTTAATAAATAGATTTAATTAATAAATTAATTATTTGAGAAAATTAATATAAAATATCATGTTATTTGATATTTTGAATATAATTAATTAAAATAAAAATTAATTAAGGAAAAAGAATTAAATAAAATAAAATTAGAAATTAAAATTAATAATAATAATATAATAATAAAGTAATAAATAAATAATAATAATAAAAGTTATAAAAATTAAAATGAAAGTTATAAATATTTAAATAGAAATTATATTAAAAGTAAATCAGAGTTATAAGTTTGCATGAGAGTTAACGCACCTTTTCTATTTCTCATGTGTCAACAACATGGGGGTTAGTGCATCAATTAAGCACATGGTGTCTACAACCCTATGACTCATCTAGAAGGTTGGAAAAGACCCATGCTTAGTTGGTGACACCTTCTAGCTGTTTCTAGAAGCATTTTAGATGTTTCCTGAGAGCTCTTTATATTCAAGCATTCCTAGAAGCTTAGACATAGAGTTTGGAGTGCAATTAGAGCATTGGAGGACTCAAGAACTCTGAAGAAGGGAGGAGCTTGCTCTGCGAGCTTTTTGAGGAAGAGCGAATTAGCATCAGAATTTGGGTAGATTCTTGTGATTTTACTTATGCTATTTCCGCATCATGCATTCCCTGTCTTCTTCATGTCTTCCATATGTCTTCTAAAAAATTTTCTATTTTTGTTTTATGCATTCTCAATATGGGTAGTTTAATTTATTTGAGAATTTTATATGCATAGATCTGAAAAGAACATGGGGCTAGGGTTTAAATTTGTACCCAAAACCATTAGATGATTTATTGGATAAATATTGAGACCAAATAGTTTATAAGAATATTCTAAAAATTACATGTATATGCTCATTGTAAAATATACATGTTTATAATTTTCGCATCTGCATACATATATATAAAAAATATATATAATTGCATTGCGATTTGTATGGAATCAATGTTTGAAAAAATGTTATTGATATATATTTTTTTAAAATATATAAATATAGGGGTAGATGGACTCATCCCCCACCCCTGTCGACACCATTATGACCATTGCAGTATCGTAGGGTATTGCGAGATCGTAGTGTACCTGTGGTCAGCAGAGTACCTGCGACCCGCAGCGTACCTGCAATCCGCAGGTCATACATGCATCGGCGATACTTACATCCCGTGCGGTTTGAGTTTCTTTTAAAAATGGACATTGTTAAATGTTATTTCATATATGAATTTTGACTTTTCAATGTTGCATTGTATTAAATTATTAAATGTTATTATATATATATGTATGTATTTATTTATGTATGTATATATATATATATAATATATATATAAATATATATATATGTATATATATATGTATATGTATATATATATGTATATATATATATGTATGTATATACATTATTAATAATAAATAATTGATATATTAATTGATGTTTGGAATTTAAAGAGAAATTCTTTAATAACAAGTTATTTTATAATGTTGAGCAATATAGATTCAATATAATCTTTAATTTGGAAAGATGAAAATGAAAAGAATTTCAAATATTATTTTGAAAATGATGGAGGTCTAAATGGAAATACAAGAGACATTTAGAACATTTAGAAAATTGAGTCTAATGGTTTTTGGGCAGAAACTTTTATCTACCAATACAAAAACAAGGGTTAGGTTAAACGTGAAATTTCTCCACTTGATATTTAAATTGGGAAACATAAATCGAGACTTTTGAATTTAAATTCAAGTTTGTAAATAAAGAAAAACCAAAACATGTGTATACATTGTGTATTCTTATGCTATTGTTTTGGGTTTTGGGTTGACTAGTGTTGACCAGTTATAGGACGTCTACCAGAGGCTTGCGAGTTATGTGATTGTGATGTTATAATGATGTTTTAATCTCGATCTTTATAAATCCAATCATGGTTATGTGATGGAATGCTCTATGTATTGGATGTGATTACTGATTGTTATAGTTGAGATTCTTATGTATGAGACACTTGACTTAACCTTTATTTTTGGTCATCGATCAATTAACCTTGGTTATTTTCTAGTCGCCATGATGGGACTGAAATGTGGATTTATTCTTGATGATGTCATGTTGTGACATGTTTGACTCAAGCATTTTTGGACTATTCGATCAATATGATTGAGATATATTTTGGTTATTGAGAACCATTGGATACTTTGATTATCAGTGATACTTCAGTTGCCAATAGAGAGCTATTGTGTTCATGATTTTCTATGGATTTTTTCTCATGGAGATTTGATGCTTTTATGCATGTTTGATGATTATATTATGGATTATATTTTGTGATTTTGAGATTTATGATTCCATGAGCTTAGGGTAGGATATCTGCATGTAGTGACGAGAAGTGGCTTGCAATGGGGGCCAAGGCCCTAAGAGGCTGCCAAGGTAACTCATTGTAAAATGGATTAATAAGTGATAACATACACACCTAATACTAACTGAATGAACCTAAAAAGATATGTGTTTTGTTCTCGCCCATGCCTTGAGTGCTTGTACAGGCTAGGATGAACCTAAACACATGGTTGCGACCTAGCATTTCGTAGTATGCCTCGTCAGTATGAGAGGATACTAGTGGCCGCATGAGATCAGTATGGACCCATGGATTTTAGCTAACTGCCAAGGTAACTTGTATGTGATAAATGCGATGACACTTTTTTTCTTGCATAGTAGGTTCCTACATGTCATTGTGTGCCTCTGGGATTAGATGTCGGACTTGTGTCTGGAACCTTTGAGTTAGTATACTTTTAGGATTCCTAGAATTATATAGATTTATGCTATGTGATTTTTTGTTAGCCTGTTTGGGACTTGAGATTATCTCCTTAGCACGGTGGGAGTGGACCACTTAGGTACCACGCGGTCGGGTGGTAGTGTATTTTCCACTCTTCTCATTTGAGATTCAATGAGACATCGTGGCTGATGCGTCCTTCATGATGGTAGATATGTATCCTTTCATTGATGATTAACATAGGTTAGATGATGTTATCTTATGCTTATATTTGCATGTTAGATTACTTCTACATATGATTTTGTATATGTTAGGAGTGCCATTCTTAGTATGTTAGTACTGATGATCTCTTCGGTGATTTGGAATGTTACGCACGAAGGGATGGCTAGGATCCACGATGGTCTAATGATGCTATTAACGGTTGGGAGGAACCGTGCACTTAGTTATTATGTTTGATCTTTATGATGGATGTATATGTCTTCTATGATGATGTATCATGTGTATCATGTGATTATCTTTACTTTGATGTATCATGGATTAGAATAGGGTGATGTACCATATTTCACATATGTATATTCTTTTGGGCTTGTGATACCCTATGACATGTACAGAGGATGAATAAGCATTTGAAATGTAATGAATAAACATTGGACTTATCATTATTAGTTCATGTGGATGTTGTACTAGATGGATTCATTAATGTTAGTTATTTAGATGTAATCCAACATTAAGGGATCTTAAAGAATGTAATCTGATATGTATGTTATGTTTAATTTCAGATGGACATTACTATTGATTCCATTATTGTGCATAAGTTATATGTGGTATTTAATTTCACGTTAAAAAAAAAATGCTACCAAACTTAGTGAAATTCTAGGTTAATTCTTTGGATCCCTTGGTGGGGTATTACATTTGGTATCAGAGCTCGAGTTTCTACATTAGGAGCTCTGGGTATTTTGGACAACTAGAACTTTGAACTATTAAGTGTATCTTTTCAAACTTGAACTAGGTGAACTGAAATAGAACTTGAACTGATACTTGAATATTTTTTATACTTCAACACTTAGTTTCAAAACTGGAAATTTAACTTAAACCTAAACATAGAACTGAACTTAGTCTATTGCAACATGTGATTGTAATTGTACTTTGCACTATTGTAGGATGGTATCTAGGACTAGGTATTCTGTTAGAGGCCGTGGTAGAGGCCGTGGTCATGGTAGAGCTATCATTGTCCATGAGTCTGCCCATGAGGGATCGGCTCATGTAGAGAGCAGGGAAGAACACACTAGTAGGCAGCAGGAAGAGAGCCGTAGAGAGGACCAAGCTGAGTCTGAAGAGGTTGGTTTGAGACAAATGATGCAGACTATTCTAGAACGTCTACCTCTTGTTCAAGAATAGCCCAAAGTGCACCAGACAGAAAAAGAGCATAGACCCAGATCTAGAAGTCTTTGAAAGGATCGTCAGAGGTCCATTGTGTCCACTCAGATGAAGGATCTTTCAAGATCCAAGGTTAAGCCTTTCAATGGGCAAGGTTTTGGTTATGTGGTCGAGCAGTGGCTTATTTTCTTCGACAAGATTTTTTCCATGCAGGAGTTCGACACCAATGTTAAGGCAAAATTTGCAATCACTAATTTAGAGAATTTTGGGGCCACTTGGTGGATGATTTAGGAGAAGAAGGTGGGAATTGATATGAGCAGTGTTACATGGGAACTATTCTTGGAGAGTATTCGTGAACTATTCCTACTAGAGGAATGGAAACAACAAAGAGCTGATGAATTTCATAATCTTAGATAGTACACTTTGTCAGTGATCGATTATGAGCGTAAGTTTCATGAGCTCATGTCTTTTTTAGGGTTCAGTGAAAATTCAGCTCAGTTGACACAACATTTTATTAGGGGGTTGAATAATCGTATAATTGGGGGAGTTAAAGTATTTGAGCCAAAAACCCTCAAGGATGCGGTACATCAAGCTATCCTTGTTGAGAAAAGTGTCAACCTTGGTCAAGGTGGTTTTGTAGGAGCGCCAACAACATCAAGATCTAAAAGCAACTATAATTCAGGTGGTAACAAGAAGTTTTTTTTCTCTAAGGGGAAACAGTATCAACAACAGTTTCAGCAGACACAACAACAGAAGGGATCGAACTCTCAAGCTCAAGGTGGTGGCAAAGGTTCTAACACCAAGAAAAACCATAATGTTCAACGTAATAAATAGAATCAGTCTAATCAGCCAGCTCAGAGTAGCCAGTCTTTTGTTAGCAGGAACAATCATCAACAATCAAATGTACCACCTATGGGAAGAGGATCTGACAGAAATATGAAATGTTTTTCATGTGGTCAGATTGGACATTATGCAGCTCAGTGGCCTCAGTGAGCACCTTAGTTTTTAGGACCTAAACCTACAATTTCAGAACCTACAGTTGGTGATGCAGGTAGAGCTCATAGAGTTTTTGCAGCAGTTGATCAGCATCAGGCAAATCATCAAGGAACAATGGTTGAGACTATAGGTGCTATTTGAGGTATATCTCTTTTAGTATTGTTTGATTCAGGAGCTACAGATTTATTTATTTCACCATCTATAGTTTCTAAGTGTAAGTTGGATGCGGTGAAGCAAGATCATGGTTGGCAAGTGGAACTAGCCTCAAGCATTAAGGTCTCCACAGACTCTGTAGTTCATAAGTGTGGGCTTAGCTTAGGAAGCTTTGATACTATAGTGAATCTTCGAGTCATACCCCTTGGTTCGTATCATGTGGTTTTAGGCATAGACTGGCTTGGATCTCATAGAGCTAGTATAGATTGCAAGAAGAAGATTATTTTGTGCCAAGATGACCAAGGGAATGATGTGCAGATAGTTGGGGTACCAAGGCCTATATCTCTGCAGACGATTTCTGCTATGCAATTGAAGCAAAGTTTTCATAAGGGATGTTAGATATTTGTTGTTATGGTAAATGATCTTGATGAGGAAGATCCTATGAAGGAGACTTTAGATCACCCAATTTTGCAAGAGTACGCAGATGTTTTTCCAAGTGAGATTCTAGGCATGCCTCCAAAGAGGGACATTGACTTTAGTATTGATCTGAGTCCTAGATCGGAGCCTATCTCTAAAGCTCCTTATCCCATGACTACACAAGAATTAGGTGAGCTACGTCTTCAGCTAGAGGAACTTTTGGCCAAAGGGAGCATTCGACCTAGTGTATCACCATGGGGAGCTCTAGTGCTCTTTGTAAAGAAGAAAGACGGTTCTTTGCGCCTTTGTATCGACTACAAACAGTTGAATAAGGTGACTATTAAGAACAGGTATCCTTTACCTAGGATTGATGACTTATTTGATCAGATCAAGGGAGCTACAGTATTCTCCAAGATTGAACTTAAGTCAGGATACCACCAACTTTGCATTAAGGAAGCAGATATTCAAAAGACCACTTTTCAAACTCACTATGGGCATTATGAGTTCACAGTGGTACCTTTTGGGTTGACTAATACTCCATCAATTTTTATGAGTTTGATGAATGGTGTATTTTGATCTTATCTGGACAGGTTTGTACTTGTGTTTCTTGATGACATATTGATATATTCTAAGACTCAGAAGGAGCATTAGGAACACCTGCGGTTGGTATTGCAATGTTTGAGAGACAATCAGCTTTATGCCAATGCAACTAAGTGCGAATTATTCAAATCGGAGATTCAGTATTTAGGGCACGTTATTTCAGGTGATGGTATTTCAGTGGATCCTGCAAAGATTCAGGTGATAATATATTAGCCGACACCGACCAATGTGTCAAAGATCCATAGTTTCGTGGGTTTAGCCGATTATTATTGCAGATTTGTCCAGAACTTCTCTAGGATAGCGCATCCTATCACTTCTCTTCAAAAGAAAGAAAAAAAGTTCGTATGGACAGAGAAATGTAAGGAAGCTTTTCAGAAGCTCAAGGAGCTTTTGACCAGTGCACTGATTCTAGCTGTACCTGATCCAGAAGGTGATTTTATGGTGTGTATAGATGCTTCTCTTGAAGGGATTGGGGCAATGTTGATGTAGAATGGACGAGTGATTGCGTATGAATCATGCAAGCTCAAGGATCATGAGTTAAATTATCCTACGCATGATCTTGAGTTAGTAGCAGTAGTTCATGCTTTGACTAGATGGAGACATTTCTTGTTGGGGCACAGATTTGAGCTACACAACGATCATCGTAGTCTTCAGTACATTTTTACTTAGCCTAATCTGAATGCTCACCAAAGGCGATGGATGGAGTTTTTATGCGAGTATGATTTTGAGGTTAAGTACATTCAGGGTAAGGAGAATGTGGTGGTGGATGCTTTGAGTCGCAGGAGACATGTGGTATCATCAATGACCCTTAGTGTGGATTTGAGGAGTCAGATTGTTCAGGCACTTCCTACGGATTCATGGTATCGGGAAGTGTGCAAAGAGATAGATTTAGGGAGATCTTTGGAAGGTAAGTTTGCAGGTTACATTCGAGAATCAGATGGTCTTTTAAGACATCTGGGGAGGATTTATGTGCCATTTTTGGATGAGCTTCGCACCTTGATACTGGCAGAAGCCCATGTACACCATACTCAGCACATCCAGGTGTCAAGAAGATGCATGCTGATTTGAGAAATTTGTTCTTTTGGTCTGGGATGAAGCGAGATATTGCTAATTTTGTGGCTAGGTTCCTTGAGTGTCAGAGAGTTAAGGCAGAACACCAGCACCCGGCTGGACTTTTGTAGCCTAATCTCATTCCTTCTTGGAAATGAGATATCATCTCCATGAATTTCATAGTAGGATTACCTATGAATGTTCATCATCATGATGCTATCATGGTCACCGTTGATCGGTTGACTAAGGTGGCACATTTCTCACCGATCAGGTCTTCCTACACAACAGCTTTCTAGCTAATGTCTTCATGCATGATATTGTGAGATTACATGGTATTCCTAGAAAGATCATTTCTGACAGGGATCCTGTATTCACATATGCATTCAGGACATCATTGCAGCATGTGTTTGGAGCGTAGTTAAACTTCAGTTCGGCATATCATCCAGAGATTGATGGTCAGATAGAAAGGGTGAATCAAGTTTTGGAAGATATGTTATAGATGTATGTGATGGATAGGCAGACACATTGGGAGGACTATCTCTACCTAGGGGAGTTTGCTTACAACAATGGGTATCATAGTTCTATTGGCATGGCACCATTTCAGGCATTATATGGATGTCCTTGTCATACACCATTGAGTTGGGACAGTCTTGAAGATCGCATCCTAATGGGTCCTAAGATGCTTCGTGAGATGGAGCAACAGGTAGTGCGTATTCGTGAGCACTTGACTACGACACAGGATAGGTAGAAGAAGAATGCTGATGCTCATAGGACTAATAAGCAGTTTGCTATGGGTGATAAGGTTTTCTTGAGAGTGCAATCGCGAAAGAGTCTAATCCAGTACGGAAAGGGTTCTAAGCTAGCACCTCGCTTTGTGGGACCATTCGAGATTTTAGAGAGGATTGGCTCGATTGCTTATCACCTTGCTCTACCACCCAACCTAGCTCACATTCATGATGTTTTTCATGTTTCAGTGCTTCGACAGTATATTTCTGATATTGTACATGTTCTTGATTGGAATGCGTTGCAGGTAGAGGATGGGCAGCTGACTTTAGAGCCAGTTTGTATTCTGGAGCAGTGGGAGTTGACCCTCAAGGGTCAAACCATCGAGCAAGTAAGGGTCCAATGGGACCCTACTGATGATTCTTCAGCTACTTGGGAGGATGCAACTAGATTGAGGGAGTTATATCCCTACCTATTTGTAGGCTTCCAGGATTAAGCCTAATCCAAGGGGGGGTGGATGTAGTGCTTGCCCTCGTTAAAATATTTTTCGAACATTGTTGCTATTATTATCAGACTATGTTGGACTAGTTTTATGTTGATGGATTAGTAGTGTTGTTTTGAGACTATCAGACATTATGTTATTGATTTAGTGGTTATATGATGAGATCATTTAGACTTTACTTTTCATGTATGCATGATGATCATTACATTGCTTTCAGTTATTGTTGATGATTAGTTAGATGGTTTACTATCTCATGTGTTTTATTATGGATATTTACCCCATACTTGCATGTGTATGGTGTGCGTGTTTTCTTATTGTATGACGTTTCTGATGTGGTTAAGGAAGGGAGTCGTAGTCACCTGCTTAGTCAGGATCTACACGATGCACCACTTCCTGCCATTGTCTGTTTAGCTTAGCATTATATATATTGTATATACATGCATGGTTTTTCTGTAGGTTGCACCTATCGGGTATCGACTTCCTTGAATTGTCAGGATGAGCGTACCCTATTATACTATCTCAATTATAAGAGAATGGAGATAAATTCTCAAGTCCAAATCCCAAACCTTTAAGCCAATTGTCCTAGTGAGGTAGGACAAGTATCTGGATATTTTACCCACCGAATGTGTCAGATGACATAATTCATGATTTTAACCCTTTAGACTGATTTTGAGTGATTTTCTCTATGATGGGTTTTCATATTTTATGTTGGAGGTCTATGGTGAATTTTCTATTAATTAAGTCTTAATAAATAGATTTAATTAATAAATTAATTATTTGAGAAAATTAATATAAAATATCATGTTATTTGATATTTTGATTATAATTAATTAAATGAGAATTAATTGAGGAAAAAGAATTAAATAAAAGAAAATTATAAATTAAAATTAATAATAATAATAAAGTAATAAATAAATAATAATAATAAAAGTTATAAAAATTAAAATGAAAGTTATAAATATTTAAATAGAAATTATATTAAAAGTAAATCAGAGTTATAAGTTTGCATGAGAGTTAACACACCTTTTCTATTTCTCATGTGTCAACAACACAGGGGTTAGTGCATCAATTAAGCACATGGTGTCTACAACCCTATGGCTCATCTAGAAGGTTGGAAAAGACCCATGCTTAGTTGGTGACACCTTCTAGATATTTCTAGAAGCATTCTAGATGTTTCCTAAGAGCTCTTTATATTCAAGCATTCCTAGAAGCTTAGACATAGCGTTTGGAGTGCAATTGGAGCATTGAAGGACTTAAGACCTCTGAAGAAGGGAGGAGCTTGCTCTGCAGGTTTTCTGAAGAAGAGCGAATTAACATCAGAATTTGGGTAGATTCTTGTAATTTTACTTATGCTATTTTCGCATCATGCATTCCCTGTATTCTTCGTGTCTTCCATATGTCTTTTGAGGAATTTTTTATTTTTGTTGTATGCATTCTCAATATGGGTAGTTTAATTTATTTGAGAATTTTTTATGCATAGATCTAAAAAGAACATGGGGCTAGGGTTTAAATTTGTAGCCAAAACCATTAGATGATTTATTGGATAAATATTGAAACCAAATAGTTTATAAGAATATTCTTAAAATTGTGTATATGCTCATTGTAAAATATACATGTTTATAATTTTCGCATCTGCATACATATATATATGCTGTGATATTTGATTTAAATTCTGCGAGTACATATAAAGACACACACATATATATATATGTATATATATATATGCATATATATATATATATATATATATATATATATATATATATATATATATATATATATATATATATATATATATATATATATATGTATATATATATATATATATATATATATATATATATGTATATATATATATATATATATATATATATATATATATGTATATATATATATATATATATATATATGTATATATATATACATTGAATAATCGTACTTATAAATCATAGTGAAAAAATATATAAAATCGCATTGCGATTTGTATGGAATCAATGTTTGAAAAAATGTTATTAGTATCATTTTTTTTTTAAATATATAAATATAGGGGTGGATGGACTCATCCCCCACCCCTGTCGACACCATTATGACCACTACAGTATCGCAGGGTACTGCGAGATCGCAGTGTACTTGCGGTCAGCAGAGTACCTGCGACCCGCAGGTCATACATGCCCTGGCGGTACTTACATCCCGTGCGGTTTGAGTTTCTTTTAGAAATGGACATTGTTAAATGTTATTTCATATATGAATTTTGACTTTTCAATGTTGCATTGTATTAAATTATTAAATGTTATTATATATATATATATATATGTATGTATGTATTTATTTATGTATGTATATATATGTATATAAGTATATATATATGTATATACATTATTAATAATAAATAATTGATATATTAATTGATGTTTGGAATTTAAAGAGAAATTCTTTAATAACAAGTTATTTTATAATGTTGAGCAATATAGATTCAATATAATCTTTAATTTGGAAAGATGAAAATGAAAAGAATTTCAAATATTATTTTGAAAATGATGGGGGTCTAAATGAAAATATAAGATACATTTAGAACATTTAGAAAATTGAGTCTAATGGTTTTTGGGTAGAAAATTTTATCTACCAATACAAAAACAAGGGTTAGGTTAAACGTGAAATTTCTCCACTTGATATTTAAATTGGGAAACATAAATTGAGACTTTGGCATTTAAATTCAAGTTTTTAAATAAAGCAAAACCAAAACATGTGTATACATTGTGTATTCTTATGCTATTATTTTGAGTTTTGGGTTGACTAGTGTTGACCAGTTATAGGACGTCTACCAGAGGCTTGGGGGTTATGTGATTGTGATGTTATGATGATGTTTTAATCTCAATCTTTATAAACCCAACTATGGTTATGTGATGGAATGCTCTATGTATTGGATGTGATTACTGATTGTTATAGTTGAGATTCTTATGTATGAGACACTTGACTTAACCATTATTTTTGGTCATCGATCAGTTAACCTTGGTTATTTTCTAGTCGCCATGATGAGACTGAAATGTGGATTTATTCTTGATGATGTCATGTTGTGACATGTTTGACTCAACTATTTTTGGAGTCTTCGATCAGTATGATTGAAATATATTTTGGTTATTGAGAACCATTGGATACTTTGATTATCAGTGATACTTCAGTTGCCAATAGAGAGCTGTTGTGTTCATGATTTTCTATGGATGTTTGCTCATGGAGATTTGATGCTTTTATGCATATTTGATGATTTTATTATGGATTATCTTTTGTGATTTTGAGATTTATTATTCCATGAGCTTAGGGTAGGATATCTGCATGTAGTGACGGAAAGTGGCTTGCAATGGGGCTTGGGGCCCTAAGAGGCTACTAGGGTAACTCATTGTAAGTTGGATTAATAAGTGATATCATACACACCTAATACTAACTGAATGAACCTAAAAAGATAACTATTTTTTTCTCGCCCATGCCTTGAGTGCTTGTACAAGCTAGGATGGGAGTAGTGAGAATGCATGGTTGCGACCTTGTATTTCGTAGTATGCCTCGTTAGTATGAGAGGATATTAGTGGTCGCATGAGATTAGTATGGACCCATGGAGTTTAGCTAACTGCCAGGGTAACTTGTATGTGATAAATGCGATGACACTTTTCCGCTTGCATAGTAGGTTCCTACATGTCATTGTGTGCCTCTGGGATTAGATGTCGGACTTGTGTCTGAAACCTTTGAGTTAGTATACTTTTAGGATTCTTGGACTTATAGAGATTTATGCTATGTGATTTTTTGTTAGCCTATTTGGGACTTGAGATTATCTCCTTAGAACGGTGGGAGTGGACCACTTAGGTACCACGCGGTCGGGTGGTAGTGTATTTTCCACTCTTATCATTTGAGATTCAATGAGACATCATGGTTGATGTGTCCTTCATGATGGTAGTTATGTATCCTTTCATTGATGATTAACATATGTTAGATGATTTTATCTTATGCTTATATTTGCATGTTGGATTACTTCTACATATGATGTTGTATATGTTAGGAGTGACATTCCTACTATGTTAGTACTAATGATCTCTTCGGTGATTTGGAATGTTACGCACAGAGGGATGGCTAGGATCCACAATGGTCTAATGATGCTATTAACGGTTGGGAGGAACCGTGCACTTAGTTATTATGTTTGATCTTTATGATGGATGTATATGTCTTCTATGATGATGTATCACGTGTATCATGTGATTATCTTTACTTTGTTGCATCATGGATTAGAATAGGGTGATGTACCATATTTCACATATGTATATTCTTTTGGGCTTGTCATACCCTGTGACATGTACAGAGGATGAATAAACATTGGACTTATCATTATTATTTCATGTGGATGTTGTACTAGATGGATTCATTAATGTTAGTTATTTAGATGTAATCCAATGTTAAGGGATCTTAAAGAATGTAATCTGATATGTATGTTATGTTTAATTTCAGATGGACATTACTATTGCTTCCGTTATTGTGCATAAGTTATATGTGGTATTTACTTTCATGTTTAAAAAATAAAAAATGCTACCAAACTTAGTGAAATTCTAGGTTAATTCTTTGGATCCCTTAGCGGGGCATTACAGAGCTTTTGTAAGAGCTTCAATATCTTGAATAGAATCTTGACTATGGTTTTCTTGAAGAAAAAAATTACCCATTTTATCAAGTTCATTTCAAAGTTTTTGGACTTGTTCAAGAGGAACTCTTAAGGAATCATCCTTATCATGAGATGAATGAGAAGAGTTGTGCTCCATAATAGGATTAGAATTAGGAAGATTCAAAGGCTTATCTAGAATCCTAATGAAAAGAGAAGAAGATTCAGGCTCAAAGATACCCATAAGTCTACGACTGTGTCTAACCCTAAGGTTAGAAGTAGGAATAGAAGTAATAAATCTCATAAAATAATACAATGTAAATGAACTAAACTAAGAAAATATTTTTGTATTTTGAAATAAATTTTACAATTCATTTATAGTTTTGAATTATAATGCAAGAGGATAAACTAAATCTAATCTTAATGAAATGAAATATAACACTGCAAAACACAATAGAACATCTAATTCCACCAAAGAAAAGAGGGTAAGCATGTCAAATTCACTGAAAATGAAATAGTGAAGATGAACATGCAAGATAATATGAAACCAAATCTAACACCATAAAATAAAATAGGGCATCTAATTCCATAAATGAAAAGAGGGTAAGCATGTTGGGTTTACCAAAATGAATTAGTGAAGATGAACACACAAGATAATTTGAAAGGAAATCTAACACCATAAAATACAATAGGGCATCTAATTCCACAAAAAGAAAGAGGGTAAGTGTGCCGGGTTTACCAAAATGAATTAGTGAAGATGAACATACAAGATAATATGAAAGGAAATCTAATACCATAAAACACAATGGGGCATCTAATTCCACAAAAGAAATAAGGGTAAGTGTGTCAGGTTCACCAAAATGAATAGAAAGAAAATATGATTATGGTGGTTTCCATTCTTAACCCTAATTTCTAAAAGGAATGATCCAAATTGATTAAGCACAAAAAAGTGATCAATGCAGAAATGGATCATGTGATGGAGAATAGGGAGAAAGAGGGGTTTTCTGATCTTTCTATTTTAAGGGTATGTGCTTAAATCCTAAAATAGATAAAAAAACAAATACTAACATTGAATATGGAAAATACAAATTTTTGATGTTTGTATATAGTTTTGGGGATCTTTGCAACTTTTTTTGGACTGGAGATGTCAAGACAGAGAAAACCCAGAAATCTTTTATCTTTTTGAGGTGAGATCAACCTTGACCCTGATAGTAGAGCACAATCTTACCCTAGGGCACAATTGTAACCCAAAAAGTCAACCTTGACTTGCATTGCTCCAACAAAAATTTTGTTTGTGGATTTCGCAAGTTTGATGAAAAGGGTATCTGAATCTACTCTTCAATTCATTGTTCCACACCTGTATCTTCAAACAAAATGGTCTGTTTGTTTGGATGGGGGATTTGCCTTGGTCAAACCCCAGTTTGGAATTAACTTTGAAATTAAAATTGTAATATGCATAAACAAAGTAAATGGAACTATTCACCTCGCTTATGCTAAAATCCTTGTGGAGGATTTGAATCCTTGAATCTACAAATATAGATGCTCCAAATGATTGTAGAAACATATGTAGGATGTCTCAAATAAATAACATTAGATCTTGAAGACTAATCTTGAATGTATCTTTGCATAGGATAAGGCTTGGATGAATATGGATAGAGAAATCTTCAACAAGGGTACTCCATACAGATTGGATCCTTCAATGGCTAACAATGGGTCTCCTTGATGAATTGGATGCTTTAACACTTGAATGCTAGTATATCTTCATTTTATAGAACAATGAATGTAAAAGATAATGGTTCATCTGATATCACCATGTGTGTCTTCTTTAATTATCATTCATGCTTTTTTAGAAAATGAGAGGGGGAAGCTTCCTTAGATAGAGATCTAGGGCACTAACTCTTAGAGAAGGCCGACATAGGAGCATTAAATCCCATTTAACCTTAACCCCTCATTATAGACCTATATTAAATGTAATTTAAGAGTCTACCATTCCGAAACTTGAAACAGCCAACCCTGAAGTGAGAAAAGGAACTTTTTGAAGCCTGAGATCCCAAAACTCCTAGAAATTAAAAAATGAACTTGGGGTCAAGGATGAGGTCGACCTTGCCTTAGGTCAAAGTTCAAGGTCATCCTTGACCTATCTTAGGGTCAAGTTTTACCTTGACCCACCAGGTTGTCCTAGACCCATCAGTCAAAGTTCTCGGTTTCATAGAGCAGGTTGTCAAAAATAGGCTAGAAATAGACATAGAGAAGCAGAATAGGGGGAAACAACCACATCCATGAAAAGACCCATTCAAGGTGCTTTACATGACCCCAAACCACTTACTCTAAGGGATAAACACTCTTAATATGGAGGTGCTTCCATTTTTAGACGATACAGATAGATATAAAATAGTACATGCTAGAACAACTTATGATAGATTTATAGAAGCACATAGTAGAACACTATAGTTGTTTGGAATGATTTATAATGTTAAGGATAGACTTCATTACCACATCAAGATGCATTAATGTGTGGATACCAAAATATTTTTAGAAACCGAGATGAATTTTAGACAACTTGTTCAATTAATTTATTTATTTTCATTTTACTCCCTCCTTTTCCTCTCTACAAAATATCTTGCTTCTTTAATTAGGACTATAATTCATCTCAGATTATTTCTTCCAAAAAATAGCCTCATCTTCCTCTCCCTCACTCTCACTTTAAAATCCAAACTTATCTCTACTTCTTTCAATTTAGAGAAGAAAATGGTTCATCTTCTTACACTATTTGTTGCTCATCCCTAGTCTTTTGGTTATCCAGTTCCTAAATGTTTATAAAGGTATATTATAACCCCTCGTATTTTTATTCCATGTTTATATAACCTCCTTTGTACTCATATTCAATGTCTTTGTGAGGAATTTCTATTGACTTTTTAAAAATCTTTCCTAGAGGAAAAATGTCATCATAATTCCCTCCTTTAGGTTCATGCTCTATCCATTCCTTCTTTAGGATGACTTTTTCCTTTATTGGTGACTCTTTAAGGTAGTTTCTACAATTAAGAGGACCTCCTCTTTTTCATTTTTCTATAATTTTCTTGATTCCTTGAGCTTCATCTCATGTAGTTCCATAATTAGAGTTTGAGAGTAATTGATTACATAAAGTTTATATTTGGAAGGTTGTTGCTTACAGGTAAAGCTTTGAATGCTAAAATGTCCTTATTATTTCTAATATTTTATATAGCCTTATCATCTTGTTTTTTTTACTTCATTATTAGAAGGTTCACCTTATACCTCCACTACTTCCTCTCTATGATGTTCTCATTATTTTGGTTATGCATCATGTTTCCAATAATATATATCCCCAATTTGCATTATAAAATCCCGTGTTCTTTGAATTTCATGTACAACACAAAATCATTTGATCCTACCTTTCTAGATTTTGTATCCAAATACCCAAAAAATTTAGAACTTCTATATCTTTAGAGACAAGAGGAATGTAAATGAGATTGAGAAAAATTCTTTCATAAATATCAAATATTCTTTCTTCTAACTTATTATCTACTTATATGAAGGGATCTATATTTTTACCAATCTTTAGGCCAATATATATTCTTCCCAATATTTAGTAGGAGATGATAGAGATGAAACCATATTGGTCTATCCTCTACTTATTGCTTCCAAGGACAATTTTTTTGGATCCATTCTTTCACAAATAGGATAGTTCCATCCATTTGGTACTATCCAAGAGTAACTTCTTCCAACATATCTTTCTTAGAAGAGAATTCAACTAGAAAAATCCAACTGGTAGAAGTTTCAATAGTAATTTGATTCCCCAATACTTTGCCATTTTGCAATCTTTTAAAATATTTTTCAACTCCCTCATCATTTCACAAACATTCCAACATCCTTAAGTTTTGAAACTATTTTGTCTACTTCCTTTCCTTTGGAGGAATTATAGGAATACCTTGTTTTATTGAAGCCAAATTATTATTGGAGATATCTACTATTAATTCTTCTTTTCCCTTCCAAGTTTTTCTTGTGTAATCTCCACTAGGATCCACTTTATGTGGATGACCCTTCATTCTCCAGTTGTAATATACATTTTCCTTCCACCCTTGATATATAGGAAAGTGATCATAGGATGAAGTTATATATGTTTTCATTGATGAAAATATAGATTATTTACATGGTCATTTGGTTAGATAATAACTTTTGAATGGAAGTCATTAATGAAAAATGCCTAAGTATAGAGCAAGAACAAGTATGTAATATTTATAGTGTATGAATGCTTCAAATATGGTCTTCTCTGTTAGCTCAAATTATCTAAATAAATTAACAAAATTCAGCTCAATGAAAATAAACCCAAACTAAGGTACAATGAATAACTATACTAGTAATAATACATTAAGAGACTACATTGTGGGAAATACTGCCCTAAACTTATTTCAATTTCAAAAACTATTGTAGAAACTCAAACTTCCTAAGAAAGTGTAAAAGAACACAAAATTTTATATCAACCTTTCCAACTACAATGTTTTTGGAAATAGGTCATGCAATTTCCAACATAACTCTTGTCTAACAATGCATTTAAAATCCAAAGAAGGTAACTTTGTGCAAGAAAAATTTTTCAAATGCATTTGAATATTAAATTTTATGTAAACGGATAAATCATACAATTTATTTTTAAAGAGCTCATTACACTTTCATAACAAATTTACATGTCACACTACATTTTCAATAATGTTCTAGCCTTGCATGAAGAAAATATGAATTCTTTGGTAGTTAAATGCTAGTTAGACAACCTATATTGTGATAAAAATACTTCTACCCCTAGTGATTAATTTTTTTTAGATAGCCGATATTTTTCTTGTCATTTTTCATTCTCTAGTTTTAATATACATTTTCCTTCCACCCTTGATATATAGGAAAGTGATCATAGGATGAATTTATAGATGTTGTTATTGATGAAAATATAGATTATTGACAAGGTCATTTGGTTAGATAAATTTAGATAATAAATTTTGTGAAGAGTTTTTGTTAGTCAACTATAAAGACTACTTTTTATGTGGGCATACATTATAATCCTATGATCAATGTTATTTGTTATATGTGTGAGCCTTAATGTTGGATTAGATTATATTCAAGCTTCATTTTAGACTAATCATATATTGGCATGTTAGTATAGTCTTTTTGGCATTGGTATACTTTCATTGTAATTGGACAATGTGTTTTTTATCAAGCAAATGTACTTTTTTTTTTGTTCAACAATTTATTAGAGGGTTGAGAACTCTAACAAGGTTAAGTCTTGTAACAAGGAAACAATTTTACAACTACTCCATACCAATTCCACTTCGTTCTAAATATTAAAAAAGATAGGAAGAATGAGAATCCCCTTGATGGATCACATAAATTTTAATGTAGTCCACCCTATACATACTAGACAAAACCATGCCAACAAGTATTCAGTTAGAGATACAAAAATAGATAAGAATCTTGCAAACTAAACTTATCTAGTAAATAAATCTATACCTCTTATTGTCATACTTTTCTTTTTCTTTTGTAATAATGATGCTAGTAATTTCACTTTTGGTGTATATAGGAAGCTCAATTCCACAAGAGGGGATTATTAATTTGACAACCACAGTGATGACACACCATAATCTTAAATCTCCACATGTATAATTAGAAGTAGTTTTTCTCTGCTCCTCAACATTGTATAAATTCCTTAGTGTTCCCTTTCAGGCTTTAGAGGTGTGGATTAATGTCAATCTAAATATCAGGTAGGAGCTAAAATATAGTTAGTTTGTTTACATAGACAGTCTATTAATGTTTGTCAAGCATGTTGGTCTTAAAAACATGATAAGAGCTACTACAATGACTCTAGAAGCACTTCGGGGAATGGAAACTACATCTAAAACAAAAACAATATACTCATCAACAAATTCACCAAGAATTAGTCCCATAACCTCCATCGAAACTCCAACTCTACTTGATTTTATAAATGAAAGTTCATAATACCCCAACACCCAATCGTGAGCCAATGAAACCTTCTAACATGATTTTAAGTAGAAAAATGTATGTTTTTGTTTCTCCTGTTAAAGATCCCATTTAAGATTAGAGTTTTAATTATTTATCAAGTCTGAAATCACCAAACACCAAAATGAGATCATATTAATAGATTTTGATATCTCTCTTACCTTTGAGAAATTGGTATAAGTATGTTATCAAGGAGAGATTTCATGAAAGGACATGTGTCCACGATGTGGAGCCATGTCCATTCATGGCATTGCTTCACTATTAACTAAGCAAATCATAACAATGGCCCAGATCAAATTAGTTAATTTTAACCAATATTATTATAAGCTCAGGTCATTGATATGCAAAGAAGAAAAATGGATAATATACTTGATCCAATTCATGTATCAACATTATTATATTCGATCCTTACTTGACCAATTCCATACATGGATATCAGATCATTACTCGATCTGTTACCAAGAGAAAATGAATCTACACATTCAAATTTCAATCACACACATACACATAAGCTATCATCCTTGTATCTTATTGAAACTACTATATATTAACAACTTCAAATCATTCTATTAATTATCATGATTCACGACCTAACCATACTAGCTAATAATTACATATTTGTATAACAACTAAATTTCAAGAACCAAATATACATATTAGGTTCTGATTAAAATGGATCCCCATAAAATCACCCTATTTCCTTGTGTTCATCATTTCCCTACACAAGATTCAAATTCATAGCATGTGGATTATCTTCTTTAGGAATTTGAATTAGATTAAGAGATCACCTACAAGAGTGTTTTTCATGCATTTCATAGTATTTGACATATCAAAGTGTCCGTCCTCAACACTAGTGTTCTATTTGATCATTAGAGAAGGGGAAGGCCACACTTTTCCTATGTCTATGTCCTATTTTTGTGTCCAAGTAATGGTTGGAATGCCTAGATTCAATGGTAGAGCCCTAATTTGGTGACGACAAATTACAAGAATGCCCTCTACTAGTACTGAGACAAATGAATACTCACATGATTGTAAAATAATAATAAAATAATATTATTCATTTGGAATACAAAAAATATGTCATAAATTGAATTGATTAAAATATGATGGCAACCACAAGATGTTAACAAAACTGTTTGAAAGTACATCATTTGTTCAAACACTAAAACTTATGGTACATTGCATGCCTGAAAAGTTCTATAATGTTATCAATCATCAAATATCCTTATGACACTAACAACATGCTTGAAACATTAAGCACAAATTGCAACATGCAATTTGCAGCATATTTGTACCACCCTAGTATAAACATAGTATGGAAACAATGGTGTGTTTATTTGGATAGTGGATTTAGGCAGATACTTTTAGAAGTGTGATTGTAGATTTATATAATCTAACATATTTCTAACATATTTTAAAGTTTACATATATATAGGTTGTAGGACACATCAAAGGCTACAGAAGCTAGGAAAGAGAAGGTTGGTCTATTGGAATACTTTAGAATAACTGAGAGGAGTGGGGGTGGAGGGTGAATCAGTTATCCAAGGTCCAGATGTATAAATAAAACTTTTCACAACGTAGTGAACCCATAAAACATTTATACTCATACATGCACATTCATAAGATTATGTAGTCACTTAAAACTTATAGGTTACTATCAAATCAATTTGAAGAAATGTAAAGCATGAAACATAACAGATTCATCAACACACTTGACATAATGATATATGTGGATACCCAATTTGCGAAAAACCACCAGTAATAGTCTACTCTTTTCCCTTTTCTTAAGTGAGCTCTATGAAAAGCCAACCCTGTTAAAGGTTACAATACACTGTTAAATGTGACCCTATTAAAAGATTTCAATCACCTTGTTTGGAGTGAGCCTTGTTAGAGGACTTTAGACCATTCACTTGGAATGTCACTCGGTTAAATGATTTACAAATGACTGTTAGGTCAACCTTAATCCAAAGGATTTACCCTAGATTGATACAAATGTTAGAGAGTAACAATAAGGCTTTGATCTAATACAACTTACAACTTCATTTGCAAATTACAGATCACTAGATGAAGCAAAACCCTTGACTCCTTTTCTCCCTTAGGTTCTCCCACATGACAACCTTGCTTCATGAGAAACCATTATTATAAATAGGAAATTAAGATATTTTTTTGCTCATTCTCCATTGTTCGATTTAGGGTTTGGATGGGTTAGGTAGGATACATTGTATCTGCCCCATATCTCATATCTCTTCTAGAAACTTCTCCTAGAATCTACTTTGAATTTTCCTAAAAATGGTTTACCTTAAATTCTGTGCTTCCAGCTCATCAACCTTATCTTACACTTAGTTCACATAATCTAAGAAAACAAACTTGCCAGCTTAGATTCATTAAATTCATGATCTTTTAAATAATGCATTAGCTTGGCATTATCAAACTTCTAATGCTCAACACATACTATGTTGCTCAACATCCATTGTGAGATTACTCGGCATGAACTAAAGTTTAATGGTGCTTGACATTAGCTAAACTTTACTTGACATCCACTGTTATGCTCTACATACACTAGAATGAACTTTTACTCAGCTCCAATAGATTTTTTGCTCGACTTTATTTGTCTTTTCTAGGCACCTATTATCTACTCGGTCAAGCTTGGCAAATAAACTTTGTATAACTTGTTCTTCTAAAATTTCTTAGTGTAACCAACCTTTGTAACCTTAAGTAGATTATCATTACATTATGTGATCACTGTCTTAATTGATTCTTGTACTTCATTACATAATCATAGCTCAACCTTTCCTCTAGGTGCTATTGCTACATTTTTTGATCAAATCCTCTTCATCAATCAAATAAGTGATAGTACTTGAATCTTATAAGTAGTTATCTTACCGAAAAATAGTAGGTTTGACATCAGTGACAAAACAATGATTGAAACTCATAGTCTTCTTCAACAATCTCCCTCTTTCAATCTATTCTCAACAATCTCCCTCAACAATGATCTTTTCAATTTGATCTCAATATGGACAACACCATCTTGGCTCTGGTGGATATATGAAAATTCACTCATGCCTTGTAAGTAGTAGTAAATGAAATTTCATATCAATTTTTTTAATGTAAAATTACAAATAAGAAATTCATTCAATATTGATGATATTTGTCATGCCCAAACTACGAGGGCAAGAACACAATTTTTTTAAAAAAAATTAATAATTAAAATGCTCTAAGTTTGAAATGATTGTGATTATAGTTTAAATATAGGTTCTCTACATTACGTCTTAAGTTTATAAACTCTTGAGGAGGAATACATCGTTAAGATTTTGAAACTTTCGTTAAAAGATTGATATCGATCATTAATCACATTACTTCATTAATTTCTCAACAATATATTAAAAAATTGTCAATGAATTCGGGTTTAAAATTAATTGAAAATATTTAATCAAGTTCAACTATAAATCTCTTAGACAATTATCGATTGACAATTTAACCGACATTGAAAAGTCACTTTAAGAAAATAAATTAAGTAGAATTTAAACTGAATATATATATATATATATATATATATATATATATATATATATATATATATATATATATATATATATATATATATATATATATATATATATATATATATATATAATTTATTAACTTTAAACATTTTGACTATTTTAACATAATAATTAATGATCAAAATCTTACTAAATTTAAATTTAAGCAACTAACAACTAATTAAATTCTAACTAAAATTAAGCTTTCTAAATTAATTAAACAACTAAATTAATCTAAAAACCTAAACTATCTAAATCTAATATTAGACTAGCCATAATTCTAAACTTAGTTAAATTTAAAAATAACTATCCTTACTTAAATTAAAACTAATTAATTTACATGACAAACTTAAACAAACCTAAAAGAAAAAACAACTAACTAAAAACTATTAACAAAAAAAACACAAAATAATAACTAACTATCAGAACATACTAAACTTTTCTTAACTTAACACATTAACTAACATAACTAATCCTAACACTAATACTAACAACTAAACCCCTACTAACTACTTATACTAACCTAACAACAGTACTAACCTAGCCCACTTGACAAGTGGGTTTCTTTCCCCACCTATCAAATCCACCCACCCCCCTAGACTTCCCTCCCAACATGCCTGGGCAGATTTCAAAGCTGCCCCATGTAACCCAAGGTCTGCAAAGCGCAGTCCATAAGCCTTGGTCAAAGTACGTGGGCAGTTCTAAGACAGGCCCAACAAAAAAAAATGCTTCCTTTCTAAGGAAAAAGGTAAGAGGAGGAGTAAAGGCGATTTTAAAAAAGATCATAAGAAATATGTTAAATCCTTCCCTAAAAGAAAAAGATTGCAAAAAAATTCAAAACATTTTAAAATCTGCCCTCCAAATTGACGTCCAAGGGAGAAAGTAGAGCATTGATGATGTAAAGTTTTATAGGTAAAAAAATATAGATATTTAGGATATGATGTTATATATATATATATATATATATATATATATATATATATATATTTGAAATTTCTTTGTTAATTTAACATGTATATCTATATTTTTCTTCTATTTTGTTTTACTTCAAAATTTAAATAAAAAGCATAATTTAAAGAATATTCTCTGTTGTCTATTGCAAATTAAATTGGTCTCCCATACAAATTCCAGTGAGCAATTTGCTCCTGGGATTACATTTTTTTTTTATCATATTTTTCTAAGTATAGATTTTTAAAGTTGATATATTTACCAAGAGGGGGGTAATTTTATTTTTCAAAGCAAATTTAAAAGGATTGTTACAACTTAATATACCAAGAATTTGAATTATCCATTTTATTCAATAATACAATAATTGTTTGATTCTAATAATCATGAAAACTGAATCTACATGCATGATCATAATTTTCATTTTCAACATATAAGAAAACTTGAAATTTTTCCAAATTGAACATCGTCATTATTTTCATCCTATTTTTGATGTGCATCCATCTAAATTAAAATTACGATTAAATCACATGATAAACAATTATACTCAAACACCAATTTTATTGGCAAACTTGATTCAAAGGCTCAACTGGGAAAGAACCAGGAAGAGAACTCGACTTTGTTGCCATTACAACAAAGTTTGAAATACAAATTACATAGGATTTCAATCCTGAATTTAAAAAAATTAATTGAATTTCCTTCATGACCCTCATTAGGGGTTCCATAACAATTTCTGCAACACATTTCTAAGGTCCATGGAGGGAACACAATCTGATCAGGTGATAACAAGCATGACTAAGAAACAATTCAAACATGCATAATCATACAAGGTTTTCACAATAGGATTCACAATGAATCAAAACTAGGGAAAGGTGGATTTTTCCAATTGGAGATGTCAGACACAACACCAAACCAGGTGCCCAATCGAGGCTATAAATCAAGAACTTTTGTTCTTCCATTCTTACATGCCAAAACTCATACGTGGTTTGTGCTAACAGGTAGGGGCCCATAACACCCTACCCTCTCTCCCTCTTCTCGTCCTGAGAAGAGACTCTACACTATTGGAGTCCAACTAAAAGGACCTTTCTCAAAATTGACCACTTCTGCCCTCTCCAAGGGTGAGTAGTGCCAAAACACCCATACAAGAAAACTTCAAAATTCAAACATAAATATGGAAGAAAAGCATTCAAGAACATGGTTTTCAAACCTTCCCAACATACCCACATACATACAAGCATTCAAACAACAACAAGGTAGCATAAACATGAAACAAACATGAAAATCTGAACAAGAGAGATGAGAATTCCTACCTACACAAAGAGGTAATGGAAAATGAACAAGTTTGAGTAGAGCTTTTTCCTTCCTTGCTTCAATCTTCCAAGACTCCTCTCTAAATGTAGAGATTATGTAACAACCTCAACTAGTCCAAGAAGGGCCTCTAAATAAGCCTCAAACTCAACCACCAACAAAAACAATAACTTCTCCCACCCACCTACAAATCTAGAAGCTCCTAACTCAACCCACACTATGGTTAAACACTAAATGGAGGTGAGGTAAGGCAACTCATGGTAACCACTTGCAATTTTCGCACAAAGGTAAAATGAGACTTTTTGAGTGATATCAAAAGTCAACAAAAGGGGCTTAGGGGTTGGAAAAGACCCCCAACCCATACCCATACCCCTTCGGTATAATTATTTCATGTTTTAAAGTATTAGGAATAGGTTTGGAACCAAACAAAAGCTAGGAAATAATTAGGACCAACTAACAACTCTAAAATGTAGATTAAGCACTAATTCGGATTAAGGATGACTAAACTCGATTAAGAACCAAATTAGCAAAAGATACTAACTTAATTCGACTTATGTCCATGGGTTACACAACTAACCCTAACTAGCATGCTATAGAGCACAAACAATTCACGAGTGTCAAGCGACACTAAAAGAACATAGTTACAAACATTAATATTTACTGATTGAAGAAAGATACATACATACATCTCACAATAAATTTGATTACGAACAACAAGGTTTTCACAATGAGCACATAGGGATCAGTTCTGTTCCTCCATCGGATTCCTTGGCTAAATATCTGCACACTCATTGCACACATTAGTAGTCCATAAAATCACATGTACATATGTATATACGTATCAGAAATCACATAAATTGAAACATACATCACTCCTACATTTACTGATTTCATGAACATGCATATACATAAAACATTAAATGACAAACATCAAATATCTGAAAGTAACATCACACAGCATGAAATGATATAGTATGCTCTAAGCATCAGATAATGTCTCGACATCTCGAGTCGTGAGTATCAAAATAATAGTAATGTATCACTATGCTACGATGGGTCGGGGCGAGACCTCACAATATTATGGAAAAAATGAAGGGAATTGAATTTAATCTAGCACCCATAGAAGAGGACAAACAAATTGACTTCAAGCAAAGCTGTAAAGCAATGGTTACCCACCACCACACAGATTTCAATGGCCAAATTGATGTAGAAGATTTTGGTGCACCTATTCACATAAAGGTAAATAGGCCTAATGAGTAATAACATTAATTGATAACTTTATGAGAAATAATTTGTTGGGACTCAAAATTGCATTCTCATTTTGAGTACCATTTCAAACTTCTGAGTCAAATTGAGCCCTTATAGGGGCATTTAATGCATGTGTACGCGGCTTTACTTTTGAGGCCTATGAAGTGTTTAATGTTTATAACAATTCTCATTTAGTGTATCTATGCATCCCATAAAGATAAATTGTCATTCTGAGTCATTTTGTGAAGTTGCATTTTGAGTAATGTTCAGATCTGCATTTTTGCCTAAGTGTTAAACAATGACAGGTAGCCTAGTTTGCATTTGAATATCTTGCACCCAGTTATGTTTCATGACTCAATACTTTGAGATTTTTTTACATGCATATCAAAGAACCTATGTTTTAGTTTTCAAGTCATTATAACATGTTTATACTAGGTTTTGAATCCCTCAAAGTTGGTTATTTACTACTGTCATGCTGAGGTAAATTGTTCAGAATTCTAGAAGGTCCTATTTGACCAGTTGTAACTTTGACCCAGTTGAACAAAATGAAGAATTTTCTTTTGCATTGAATTCTAAAGGTTAGAGACTTGTTATGTTTCAGATTTGAGATTATGATGAATCTATTTGACTAGTTTTCGAATGTGATTCCAAATGCAATTTGTAAAGTTTTACTGGTATCATGAAGTACAGATTGATTGGTAGCCCTGTTCGGGATGTTATAACTCTAAATCCATGATTTTATAAACCATATGGATTGTACTACTCTATCCTAATCTAGAAATAATTTAAGTGTTCCATTTTTTAAATCTTGACTACGTTTGTTAAAATCAATTTTCTGCCTATGTTCCTAGTCTTGCAATTTTGAGTACCCCACTTTAACTGCTTGTCAAATGCGTCTAGTTATTCGTCATGAGCCCAAATCATAGATTTATACTCTCCTTGTGAAAATGAACTAATGCCCTTGTTTTCATCCCCCCAAGTGTTAGTTTGACTTATTTTCAAAGCCAAAACCAAACACATTTTATGATTTTCTGACATATTTACTTGCAAATAGTTTCACGAAGGTGACTTTGATAGTTAATATCTTTTGAATGAGTGATTTTCATGAGGCAATATTTTGCAAGCTGAAAGAATATGGAATAAAGAATCAATGTGTTTATTTCTAGAGCTTAGTTAAGTATTTCAATTAGTTTTTAAAGCCAGCTCACAGGCCTCCCTGGCAGAAAATCACAATTTGAGAGGAAGAGGTAAATTGAGTTTTAAATGATCAATTGATGGCAGATTTTGATCGAGTTCAAATCCAATCATTTTAGAAAGTCAAATTAGTGGATTCGACAATTTTGGTATTTCAGTTTGAACTTTTTAGTCAGACCCACTTTGAGGCCGACTAGTTCCATCAAATAGATAAAACTTCAAAGTTGGAAAGTATTGTCAGGTCTAAGTTTAGTATTGATTTCTCATTTTAATGTGTCCATCATATTTCCAATTAGAAATTAGAAATGAGTGAATCAATGAACTAATTTGAGATGTATATAGAATCATGTGGCTCGACATGAATCTTGTTAGAAAAGTAGAATGGGCGGCCTATATGTTGTACATCACGGAATGCAGAATATGGTGGAATATATCACATAAATCTATCACAATCCTCCTATTTTCATACCACTGAAACATGTGTGATCAAGTTCTTTCTTCCCTCCACCACATATTTCCAATTCTACAAGCATTGGAAGCAACTTGAGCCTCTTATATCCGACTCTTCGAAAAGCTCTGGGCAGCCCGAAATGTTTAGTTCTACAAGCTCTTCACAACCGAACATCATTTCTGTCAAATTTTGACAGCCATGCCTCGTAGAATCAAAAGATTATTTAGTAATTTTATAGAAAAAAGGGATCACATTAAGGAGTTTCCAATAATCACTCTGTCCTTCATTAGCAATTATGCAAGATATGTTTTTGAATGACATTGCTTACATTTTAAAATTAGGTGTAGTGCTTCAAATATTGGTGAAATGGATTCTACTTTACATCCATTATGGCATCCACGGGGCTTATTCTACATCCAAAGCAATCATCGTTGTCCATGTTGCAGGGGAGATCACCAATGTTATCACAAAGTATGAGGAAATACCCATAGTTCAATCATGGTTCTTGCAGAACTTTTCAAGATTGTTCCTCATTTAGAATTCGATGAAAGGGATGTTTGGTTCCTTCCAAATTGACCTCCACGATGAGCCTTCACTACTTTGATTTACGCCATTAGAACACAAGGAGAATATTATGATGACTCTTCTCATGTGTTGGTGTATTGATGCATTTTTCATTTGCATTAAAGATGTGAACTGATGAGTTGCAAATGTTAAAACTCAGAAAACCGATGAGTTTCCTTGAATCTTTGAAAGGTTGAAATCCATTTTGTACCAAATGTAGGAAAAAAAAAACAAAACCTAGTACTCAAGGTGGCTAGATATGACCAGAGGAGTCAGAAAGCATTGAATCTGGGAGAGGTGTTAGCTGTTCAAAGTGTCGAACCGTGACAACAACACTTACCTTCTCAAGAGAGGCATGTGATTCAGATAAAAAGGTAAGCGACAGGAAGTTACCTATATTCTTGCAGATTAAGGAGTAGTGTGAAGGGAGCGCCATCCTAAAGATCATAAAATTTCATTTGCCACATTGAAATGGATTCAAAGACATTATTTTATGGAAAATATGTCTGCGTTTTTATCCCAGTGGTCCTGTGTGAGCCTTTTTATATATTTAAATACTAAATCACTCAATGGCTTTGTGTCTAAAAGGTAGTGTCCTTTTGAGATGCAAGTTCAGGCATGAGGGGCCCATGCAGCCAGCTGGAGACATGAATGAAGAGATTTTGAACAAGCACTTAGAAAAGGATGGTGATGTGGCATCCAAGTGGCCCAATCAGACATTGACACATGGTAGATCATTCTAGGCCTGACACACTTCCCAAGACAATGACATGCTAAGGTTGGACAGGTGTCACAATGTTGCTATGTCGCTACTGGTGCTGAGATGACATAGTGACATAGTGATAAGTTGCCATGTGGCAGAGGTGATGAGGTAGATATGATGATTGTTAGAGTAAATAATTATTATTTACGCTTTACTTAAGTTTACTTAGGATAAATGCATTTAGTTATTAGTTGTCATCTAGGAGTTGTTGACAACATGGGAGTTTGTTCCTACCTAGTCATATTTATCCTCTCACCTACGTGGAGGATAATCCACCTTTTGTGGACGTATTATTAGTTGTCACACTTATCTTCTAGCACTTTCTAGCTTGTTCTAGAACCTTCTTAGAGGCCTTTATAAATAGGGTCTCCCATTGTATTTTTGTACAACAATTTCATTTTTCATTGTTGTAATATAATTTCTCTCACTTCGTTGAGATTCTCCAAGCCCTACCTTTCCTTCTTTGATTTCTCTTCAGTGGGTTATTTGCATGCAGATGATCTTGACAAGTTGTGAAGTTGACTTTCATCAACTTCTACATGGTAACAGAGCCTCCCTACTACTTTCTGGTTTGAAGGATTTTTGAAGTTGTGATTCAGAGACACAAACCCTAGTTTGTTTGTGATGTTTTCTTCAATCGGGAGGAAGTGCATTTTTTCAGGGCACTTTTGGCTCTTGTGTCTAGCTCCTACAATCAGCTTTGGCCTCTACATCTAGCTCCTACATCCGACTCCTACAATCAGCTTTGGCTTTTGTGTTAGACTCCCACATCCAACTTCTGTGTCCAGCTTTGGCTCCTAAGTATGACTTATGTGTCTGGCTTCAACTCCTACATTTGGCTTTGGCTCATGCATCTAGCTTTGGCTCCTGTGTATGGCTTCCAAGTCACTCCATGACAACTGACCTCATTTTTTACAGTTAGATTTTTTCTTGTGATGGGTAGTTGATGACCGTATGACCATCAATTTTTTCCTCCTAACTGTAATTTTCTAGTGAGCTTGATTTTGGAGCAGTAGTTCATTTTTTGGCCCACTACCATGTGGATGCCACTACCACATGACATGCCATGTGGCAATCTCTTTTTTGCTATGACGGCCTCTAAGCCATCAATTTTAGGACAATGAAATGTTGATGTTAGCATGATGTCATCACTGCATCAACCTTCCTACAAGATCCACAGGTCTTTTTTAACCTACTCTTGGTTTTTTGGTCGTAACTTGAGCATACGAAGGTTTTTTTCCAATCCAAAAGAAGCACCAAAAAGCTGGTTTTGAGATAGAGACATTGATGCAAGTATTTTTTGATTTTGATGTAGTTTGGTTGCTTGTTTTTTCAGTCAAAGTTAGATGTTCTATTTTTCACTCCAATGGGCTTATCTTGTGCGTCCCATCTCTATTTTTTGAAAATATTATTTTTTGGAAAGATGTTTCTGTTATATTTTTAGAAATGCTATAATTTCCTTCAGATTGCACCCCATGTTCTTTCTATCATGTTTTTTTCTTCTTTGCACTATGGTGGATATCTTGGGTGTTCTAGGTCTGAGGATCATTTTCATGGCATGGGATCTTTTCTTTTGGGCTATACTATTTGTTTTCCTTTTGAATCATTGTTGATATCATTTGTAAGCATCTTTATGTAAATACACTAAGATAAAGTGCCACTCTTGCATTTTGGGATCCTGAACATTTTGAGACAGTTGTACTCGCAATATATTATAAACTGCCATCGGGGGTTAGTTGTATACCATTTTGTGCCCTCTTCCTTTGTCAAGTGAGTGTCCTTTCTATGACATTAGCCCCATGATGTGTTGGTGACATGTGCCTTAATAGGTATTTGTACATCTTCCTCTCTCTCACTATTCTTGGTTCTTTCTGCAGAGGATTTTGGCCCACTTTCTCAGTTGCCTATCTCCTCACCCTATCTGCATTAAGGGGGGGTTATTTTGTTGTTTCTAATGCTTCCTTGGTTTGATGGTTCGATGAAGTGAGCTATGTATTTAGTATTTGATCCTATATACTAGGCAATTATAATGGTTGGCTACCTATGCATTTTGGTGAGATGAATCATCTACCATATAGACATTCTCTTGTTCGTAGACATTCTCTTATTCGTAGCCTTCTATTTATGAGGAGGTTCTTTAGATCAGTAGTTTTCTTTTGATAGAGTTTGCAACTTCTTCATGCTTCAGTGATTTTCTTCATGATCTTCTCTTTGTTCCTATTTTCTAGGACATTCCTCTAGTTGGAGGCTTCTTTAGTCCTTCATTAGATTTTTTGCTATCTCTTTTTGGAGAGGGGTTTTTCCCACTGGGTTCTCTCTTTTTTCTCTAGTTTACAGAGATTGCATTACATTTATACATGGGTACCTAGCATGGCCTAGTTGATGGGACCCATTCTGCATTTCATCTTAGCTTTTGTGAGCTTAAGTGCATTCCCCTAAGTTGCACTTAAGGGGCGGTGTTAGAGTAAGTAATTATTATTTACGCTTTACCTAAGTTTACTCAAGATAAATGCATTTAGTTATCAGTTGTCATCTAGGAGTTGTTTACAACACGAGATTTTGTTCCTACCTAGTCATACTTATCTTCTCACCTACATGGATGATAATCCACCTTTTGTGGACATATGCTTAGTTGTCACACTTATCTCCTAGGGCTTTCTAGCTTGTTCTAGAAGCTTCTTAGAGGGCTTTCTAAACAAGCTCTCACATTGTATTTTTAAACAAAAATTTCATTTTTCATTGTTGCAATATAATTTCTCTCACTCCGTTGAGATTTTCCAAGCCCTACCTTTCCTTCTTCAATTTCTCTTCAGCAAGTTATTTGCATATAGGTGATCTTGGCAAGCTATGAAGTTGGCTTTCATCAACTTCTACGATGACATGGTGGCTGCTGACAAGGAGGTGACATGGACAAGTGTGGCATGTGTCATAACGTCGCTATGTCATGATGATGTGGTAGAATGATGATGACGATAGTGACATAGTGACAATGTGATACATGGTGATCAAGGTTGAGGTGGCAGTTATAGGACAAACACACTAGATTGTGCCACATAGCATAAAATCAATAGTCATCACTATGTTGCCAAGGAAAGATACAAGGAGGTTAAGTATGGTGACATGGGGACCCAATTAGAGGTTGTCACATGGTAGCGGGCCTAGTCAGACATGGCACTCCAAGAACCAATGGGATGGCACCATATGGTGCCTAGGTGGTGAAAGGTACTGACAAGATAGGATGATGGTGAAAAGGCCAACCAATCACATGATGACAAGTGGTAGAGCCCAGTCAACCTAGGTTTGATCTAGATGAAATTAGAGGAAAAAATTTAGAATGCAGAAAAATATATTTTTTTTATTTTCTTCAAAAGTATGTACAGGCCCATTTTAAATAATAAAAGGTTATATAATAAATTTTTAACCTTGGGAAAATATGAAATTTTTGCAAAATAAAATGCAGTCCTATGACACATTTTTGAACCTAGTTTTCAAATGGACGTTCTGGTTATCTCGGATATAACAACATAAGACTATCATATACCTACGAAAAGCTCTCAGAATGAAATTTTCATATTTAAAGTATTTTTTGCATAGGAAGCAATATGTTTGAGTTATTTAGGGTTTTGTCCTAGGTGCCTCTTTTTCAACCACATTCTGTTAAGGTAGTTTAGATTTGATTTTTGGCAAAATGGTGAACTAGGTGTGTGCCAAAGTTGGTGAGGATGCATTTGGTGATGTTTTGTCACCTTCAAATCCATTTAGTAGGGGATTTATCATCATTTTAGATGCATATCTGATGATTTTATAATGACAAGGGTTTCTCATTAGTTGGAGAAGATATTTTGAGTTTGTTAAAGCTTAATGGTGAGATTCCTTTCAGATTTTGGTTGTAGAGAGAAGAGAGATGGTTTGTAGCAGTAGGGGATGGAGATTCAAGTGGACATGTTTCACTTCTAGATCAGATCTAACTTCTTCTTTGTCTTTTTCTCTCATTATAAGAGTTGGTTCCATTTTATTTGTGATACTATCAGGGTTGGTTGCCAAGTTCTCTAAGCAATCTCAACTGGATTTCCACCATTCTTCAATATTTCTCTCTTGTATGAATAGTAGTAATAAAGCTAATATAGATATTTCTGGTCTATTGAGTAATTCTATGGGTTATTTACATGCATCTTGAATGTATAGTTTTCAAATAAATGAATATAATGGAAAACAAACTTCTTAGTTTCATTCTGATTCTTGTCCCCTATATCTGTAATTTGTAATGTTTTGTGGTTTAGGGACAAAGAATTTAAACCTTTTTGGTTGTATATCTTATGTGTTTTGTTGTTGGAACAAAGAGCCAGGCAAATGCTTGATATATTCGATAGGGTTGTTGGTTACATGAGAATGATATTTCATGAGTATTGGGTCTTTATGAACACAATGTCTGATTCACAAAGTGATAGGATAGATTTGATATCTTGATGTATGGAATATGTCACTGGTATCATAGATGTATGTGTGTGATTTATGGAACTGCCCAATGGATAAGACACTGATAAGCTATAAGATCAACATGTTCTTACTGTTGCATATTTCAGATCTGCTAAAATCATACTTAAATCAATCATCCATTTCCCTTTCCATTTAAGAGTTGAAAGGATGCCCCCACTCATCTTTTGGATTTCATAGGTTCTTTGCAATTTTCTACTACATACCTTTGTTATAGCATGAGTATAGGAGAAATAAGGGTTTTATTTGCTCTATCTAGATTTAGTTATATGCTTTTATATTAGTACCATTTAAACAAATATGAGGTTCACCTACCTAGTTCTTACAGAGCTTGAAGTAGAAGTGTGAGGCCTCACCCCGACCCATCGTAGCATAGTGATACATTACTATTATTTTGATATTCATGACTCGATATGTCGAGACATTATCTGATGTTTAGAACATACTTTATCATTTCATGTTGTGTGATGTTACTTTTAGATATATTTGATGATTGTCATTTAATGTTTCATGTATATGTATGTTGATGAAATCGGTAAATGTAGGATTAAGACTTTGATTTAAGAGATTTTAAATGGTTAAGAGTTAAGCAAGATGAAGAAACCCTTATTGATGTATGTTTTAATTTATGTGAATTATTGATACATATACATTTATGTACATGTGATTTTACGAGACTACTGATGTGTGCAGTGAGTGTGCAGACATTTTAGCCGAGAAACTCTACAGAGGAACATAATTGATCTCTATGTGCCAATTTTGGAAACCTTGTTGTTCGTAATTCATGTATTTGTATTGTGAGATGTATGTATGCATCTTCCTTGTTCAGTGAATGTTAATATTCGTAATTACGTTCTTTTAGTGTCGCTTGACACTCATAAATTATTTATGTGCTTCAGTGTGCTGTTTAGGGTTAGTTGTTTAACCTTTAGACCCAAGTTGGTTTAGTTGGTGTCAGCTTGCTTATGGGTTCTTAATCAAGGTTAGTCATCCCTTAATCTAGATTAGTGTTTAATCTGCATTGTTAGAGTAGTTAGAAGTCCTATTTTATTCCTAGATTTTATTTGGCTCTAAACCTCTTTCCTAAGACTTAAAACATGATATTATTATACCCAAAGGGTATGGGTATGGGTTAGGGGTCTTTTCCAACCCCTAAGCCCCTTTTATTGACTTTTGGGGTCTCTCAAAAATTCTCTTTTTGCCTTTGTATGAAAATTGACCATGGTTCCATGAGATGTCTCACCCCATATCCACTTAGGGTTTAATCATAGTGTAGGTTGAGTTAGGAGTTTCTAGTATTGCAAGTGGGTGGGAGAAGTTATAGATCCTCTTGGGTGGTTGAGTTGGAGGCCTATTTAGAGGCCCTTCTTGGTCTTGTGGAGGTCGTTATCCAATCTCTACATTTAGAGAGAAGTTTTGAAGATTGAAGGAAGGAAGTGGAAACTATACTCAAACTTGTTCTTTTCCATTACCTCTTTGTGAAGGTAGGAAATTCTCATCTCCCTTATTCAATTTTTATGTTGTGTTTCATGCTCATGCTACTTTGTTGTTGTTTCAATGTTTGTATGGTTGTGGGTATGTTGGGAAGATTTGAAAACTATGTTATTTTGGTTGTTTTCCTTTCATGTTTATGTTTGAAATTTTGAGATTTTCCTTGCATGGGTGTTTTGGTATTACTCACCCTTGGAGAGGGCAGAAGTGACCAATTTAGGGAAAGGTCTATTTAGTTGGACTCCAACTAGTGTAGAGTCTCTTCTCAGGATGAGAAGAGGGAGAAAGGATAGGGTGTTATGGGCCCCTACCCATCAGCACAAACCTTGTATGATTTTGGTATGTTGAATTGGAAGAACAAAAGTTCTTGGTTATAGCTCCGATTGGGCATCTGTTGGTGTTGTGCTTGACTTCTCCTGGTTGGAAGAATCCACCTTTCCCTAGTTTTGATTCATTGTGAATCCTATTGTGTAAACCATGTATGAATTATGCATGTTTGATTGTCTCTTGGTTATGCTTGGTTGTCACTTGATCAGATTCTGTTTCCTCCATGGTTCTAGAAGTGAGTTGCAGAAAACATTATAAATCCCTTGATTAGGGTCATGAAGAAAATTTGATTAAATTGTTGAAATTTGGGATTGAGATCCTATGTAACTTGTAAATTCAATTTTTATTGTAGTGGCCACGATGCCGAGTTTTCTTCCTGGTTCTTTCCCGGCTGAGCCCTTGAATCAGGTTGTTAATAAAATAAATGATTGAGTAATTTTTGCTTCTCTTAAAATTTTCATATTCTATGTTGTCATATGAATGTGTATCAAAGATAAGATGAAACAATGATGTTCAATTATGCAAGATTCAAATTGTAAATGTATGGTATCTCCTTTGAGCTTGGTATGATTTAGTTTATGGATGGTTGTGTTGAAAGTGAATTTGCAAGAACATGTAGGAAAGAATTATGTCAAGATATCCAAACTTAAATTTGAAAACATGATAGAGGAAAGAACTTGGTGTGTTTTGATACTCCCATCAAAATGAATAGAGAATTATCATTTTGATCTCTTTATTTTCTCAATTGCCTTAAGACTAGTTTAGTCACTATGTTATTCAAATTTTTCTCCATCAGTTATAATAGATAGTTAAATGAATATGTAGGTGATTATTTCATGTAATGTGGTATCATTGAAATGCATAGTATTTAGGGATCATAGAAATTATCAACCCAAAATTCATAAGAGATTTACGTAGGTTTGATGATGTTGCAATAGTGATTTTTTTGAGCATGATACATAATAGGTGATAAGTTAATATCATTATGTATTAAAAACACCAATCCTATAAAATTCCATAGCAAGATTTAAACCTACAAGCAAGTTTCAAATGCATGAAAAATAAGAATAAGACTTGTAGTAGCACATATATCATTCTGGAAATTGTATGAGAGATCTTTTCTTTTATTTTGTATGGGAGCAATAGAGAATATTCTTTTAAATATTCTTTCCATTTAAATTTTGTGATAAAACAAAATCAAGATCAAGCCTAACATACATGTTAAAGTTTTAAAAGAAATTCAAAAAAAAATAATATCTTTTTCTACCCATAAAATTTTATGCAATAACTTATTTTTTAAAATATCCCATCTTAGCATTACTTTCCCTCTTCCTTCATGCACGTCAACTTGAAAGTTTCCTTTGCAAGTCAATAAGGATGATGTCACCGTGTACTACTTTAATTTTGTACTTGATTACCTTACCCTCCTTGGGAAGCGATGGAGTCTTTGAAGGGGTTTACATTTAATTTTATTTGTTTTAAAACAAAACAAGCACCTTACTCCTTTCCCATCGCCACTTTTCATGGCAGATAGGGATGGGACAGTACGTACCTGTTCCCCCTCCCTCGTTTAGCGCTCAGTCCTTTTTATGGAGCGCTTGGGAAGCACTTAGTTGGAGTTATAGATGGGGGGGGTTGATGTGGCATGTAGGAGGGTGTAGGGTAGCTTGGGTTAGTATAGGTTAGAGTTAGTAGGTAGGTTAGTTGTTATTAGGTTTAGTTGTTTTTGTATGTTAGTTAATGTTTAAATTAAGTTAAGTATTAGAGATTAGTTTAGATTAATACAAGTTAGTTGTTTATTTTAGTTTACTTTTGTTTATTCATTGTCTTGTAGATTAATTTAGGTTAAGTCAGTTCTAATTTAATTAATTATAGATAATTGTATTATTTATATTTAAGTTAAATTTTGTATTAGATTAGTATAAGTTAGTTAAGTTAATTTAGTTAGTGTTTTTAAATATCTATTTAAATGTAATTTTGTTTAGTTTTGCAAACGTTTTCTCTTAAATTAAAGTTAGTTTAGTTTAAATCTTAGTTTAGTTTAGATAATAAATACTATATAGTTTTGATCAGATTTGTAACGTAGTTAGTGATATTCTTTTGCAAATCGATGCATGTTACACATTTATATAAAGGTTAGTAAAACTTTGATTTAATGTAAATTTAGTCTAGCTATTAAGAAAGTTAATCATTATGTTTGTGCTCATAACAAGTTATGTTAAACTACTGTGATAAGGTAAATTGTTCTATGTAGTTACCTTAAAGACTTATATATATTATTGTTCAAATTATTTTATTCTATCATTGTAAAGTTAAAAGTGTAACTATTGTCGATGTTAACTAAATAACGAGAGTATTAGTGTAGAGAACCTGTACTTAAAATGTTATCTTCATCAATCTTTTCCAAACTTAGAGCAATTTTATTAATTATTATTAAAAAAAAAAAAATTGTGTTTTGCCCTCATAGTTTTGGCATGACATTTTGGTATCAGAGCCTGTGTTTCACCACTAGGAACCTTAAACCATTGTGCTTCCTAAAACTTAACTCAAACTTTTAATTGTGTAGATGCCGCCTGTTACTCGTAGCCGACGAGGTAGAGGTCGTAGGACTAGGGGTGATAGAGCAGGACAGGAGGATGGACCACCACCACCTCCACCAGCACCACCTCCGCCACCACCTAACCCGAACTAGGACATTATAGATGCACTTTAGACTTTGATCGGTGTAGTTCAACAGAGAGTAGTACCTGTAGTTCAGCCAGTTCAGCAGATTCTAGTAGTGGAAGTAGAGGGACCCGAAGGAGGCGGGCCCAAAGTAGGAGAGAGGACTAGGAGTCCCCCACCGAGGCAGTTAGAGGGTCAGGGTGAACACGAGGAAGAGTCCATACACCAGAGAGGACCCCCTTTTGATAGACCTCCTAGACATGTAGGAGATGACATCAAGGAATTGATTCGACTTGGACCACCATTGTTTACCGGTACCACTGAGGGTTCAGTAGCAGAGGCATGGTTGCAGAGCCTACAGTGGTACTTTGGGTTATGCCCTTATGGGAGTAATCTAAAGGCATGCCTAGTAGTTCATCAGTTTAGAGGGGATGCCTCCAACTGGTGGCATCAGGAGGAGATCATAGGTGGAGTGAGGATGGACACCCTCGGATGGGAATCTTTCCTAGAAAGATTTTGAGAGAGGTACTTGTCAGAGCATTTCTGACAGAAATAGATTGAGGAGTTCCATTCTCTTTATCAGAGAGGCCTTATAGTGGCACAGTACGAGAGCAGGTTTCTCAAGCTCCTTCCTTATGTGGAATACATGAAGGACGAGAAACTACGGGTGCATCACTTTATCATGGGACTAAATTTCTCTCTTTAGGGACCGGTTCAGATGGCCTTCTCTACCACCTTTAGACAGGCAGTGGAGATAGCACTAGTTGCTAAGGATACTCAAGGTAGGCAAGAGTCACGGGATCGGTCTTAGAACCAAAATTCCTCCCAGTAGAAACCCCCTTGGAAAGGGAATTATAACTATATAGTAGGGTCCTCTAAGGGCCAATAGTCTCAGTAGCCAAAACCCTAGTAGTAGCAACAGAGACCTTCTCAAGGTTATCAGGGCTCCAGGCCCAAGCAGTGGCAGTCACAGGGTCCTAGGCAGGATCAGAAAGTATAGGCCCCACAGTCACAGTTAGTGAAGACTCAACAGTCTTCTAAGGGTGGATTCAGTAGATCTAGCAAGTCAGGAGGCCCATAGAAATCTAGGTCATAGGGTGCACGGTCTTATACTCACGGACCATTCTACACTTGTGGTGGCATGGGTCATATAGCTAGGGAGTGCCCACAGGGATAGGCATCCAGTGGTCAAAGTAGGGCTTTTTCAGAGCCGACAGTTGGTGACCTGGGTAGATCCCATAGAGTTTTTGCAGCGGTTGACAACCGCCAGGCTGAGCATCATGCCACAGTCATTGAGGCTACAGGTATTATACAGGGCCGCATGGTTGCAGTTTTATTTGATTTCAGGGCTATTGGATCTTTTATATCTCCATTTGTGGTGGAGCATTGCGGGCTAGTGGCAGTTAGACAGGATGTTAGTCGGGAAGTAGAGTTAGCCTCAAGAGCTAGAGTGTCAGTTAGTTCCTTGGTGCGAAGTTGTCAGATGCAGATTGGAGACATGTCCACTAGGACTGATCTACGCATTACCCCTCTAGGTTCTTATGATGTTGTTCTTGGCATGGATTGGCTTTATGCCCACAGCACCAAGATGAATTTTTGACAGAAGAGGGTGGAATGTGTGGATGACGATGGTATCTCTAGGGAGATCTTCGGAGTGAAGAGGCCAGTGCCCCTTTGTATGATTTCCGCTATGCAGCTTAGACGGTGCATGCGAAAGGGTTGTCAGTTGTTTGCTATCACTATTAGTGACAGAGAGGAAGATTCAGAGAGCAAGCCATCCCTTGATGATTTTCCAATCCTTCAGGAGTTTGCAGATGTGTTTCCTTCAGAGCTTCCTGGTATGCCTCCACCTAGAGCAGTGGATTTTCACATAGACCTAGTGCCAGGAGTCGAGCCAGTTTCGAGAGCACCATATAGGATGAATACTCATGAGCTTAGTGAGCTAAAGGCTTAGTCGGAGGAACTCTTAGAGAAGGGGCATATTCAGCCTAGTGTGTCACCTTGGGGTGCACCAGTGATCTTCATCAAGAAGAAGGATGGATCACTTAGGTTGTGTATCGATTATCAACAATTGAACAAAGTGACCATCAAGAACCGATATTCTCTTCCCAGAATCGATGACCTCTTTGATCAATTGCAGGGTGCCCGAGTATTTTCAAAGATTGACCTTAAGTCGGGTTACCATCAGTTGAGGATTATGGATAGTGATATCCCCAAAATAGCTTTTCGTACTAGGTATGGCCACTACGAGTTCACCGTGGTACCTTTTGGCCTTACAAATGCTTCAGCTATATTCATGAGCCTCATGAATGGAGTATTTCATACATTTTTGGATAAGTTTTTGGTTGTCTTTCTTGATGACATTCTAATTTATTCTCATGATGAGAGAGAGCATGAAGAGCACCTGAGATAGGTATTGCAGAAGCTGAGAGAGAATCAGTTATTTGGAAGCTTGTCGAGGTGTGCATTCTTTAGATCCGAGATACATTATTTGGGTCATGTCATATCAGGTCATGGTGTCTCAGTAGACCCATCAAAGATTAGGGCTATTATGGATTGGCCAACACCCACCAGTGTTACTCAAGTGAGGAGCTTTATGGAGCTAGCAGGATATTACCGACGCTTCATTTTAGGATTCTCTAGATTGGCACACCCCATCACTTCTCTTCAGAAAAAGGGGAAGAAGTATGAGTGGAAAGAGAAGTGTGGTAGAGCTTTTGAAGAGCTCAAGAGAGCCCTCATGAGTGCACTGATTCTTGCAGTACCAGATCCTATTGCAGATTTTGTGGTATGCACCGATGCATCTTTAGATGGTTTAGGGGCAGTCCTTATGCAGGAAGGACGACCTATTTCCTTTGAGTCTAGGAAGTTGAAGACTCATGAACTCAATTATCCTACTCATGATCTAGAACTAGCGGTAGTGGTTCATGCTTTGGTGAGATGGTGACATTTCCTTCTGGGTCATAGATTCAAGGTTCATTCCGATCACCAGAGCTTGCAGTACATATTTTCTCAGCTAAACCTTAATGCTAGGCAAAGAAGGTGGATGGAGTTCCTGTGTGAGTATGATTTTGATGTTCATTACATCAAGGGAAATGAGAATGTGGTTGCAGATGCCCTAAGTAGAAGGTGCCATGAGCTTTCATCTGTGACTACTTGCACGGACTTGAGAGAGTGGATCTTGCAACACTTACCAGCTGATGAGCTTTATGCAGAAGTTATTCAGTTAGTACTTTCTCAGAGACCCTTAGAAGGGAAGTTTGCAGAGTATTCTTTGGAGTCCGATGGACTTTTGCGTCATAGGGAATGTATGTATGTACCTTCCATCGGGGGTTTGTGCAAGCTCATTGTACTTGAGGCTCACAGAGCACCTTATGCAGCGCACCCCAATGTTAAGAAGTTACATGAAGATTTGAGGCAGTTGTATCATTGGTCAGGCATGAGAGTGCAGATTGCTAGCATAGTTGTGAGATGCCTTGAGTTCTAGAGGGTGAAGGCGGAGCACCGTCATCCTGGTGGGCTTCTCCAGCCGCATGAGATTGCAGTGTGGAAATGGGACACTATATCTATGGATTTTATTGTTGGTCTTCCTATGTCATCTCATCGACATGATGCCATTTTAGTGATAGTTGACACATTGACCAAGGTTGCCCACTTCTCACCCGTGCGTACTACATTCACAGCATGAGACATAGCTTAGGTGTTCTTACGGGACATTGTTAGACTTCATAGTGTTCCCCGTAAGATCATATCTGATAGAGACTCTTTGTTCACTTCTTCATTTTGGAGAGAGTTGCAGTCAGCTTTGGGCACTAGGCTCAATTTTAGTACAGCGTACCATCCTCAGACCGATGGCCAGACTGAGCGAGTAAATCGAGTTTTGGAGGACATGCTACGTATGTATGTGATGGATCATTAGGTCAAATGGGAGGAATACCTTCATCTTGTCGAGTTTGCCTATAACAATGGGCATCATTCTTACATAGGTATGCCGCCTTATGAGGCTTTGTACGGGAGACCATGCAGGACACCCTTGAGTTGGGATAGGATCGAGGATCGAGTATCTATTGGTCCCCAGTTAGTAAAGGAGATGGAGCAGCAGGTGATCCTGATTAGACAATGCCTGAGAGAGGCACAAGATAGGCAGAAGAAGTATGTTGATGCAAAGAGGACAGATCGAGAGTATCAGGTTGGTGATAGAGTGTTCTTGAGGGTGCGACCACACAAGATTTCAATTTGTTTCAAAAAGGGCTCTAAGTTGGTACCCCAGTTTGTTGGGCTATTCGAGATCCTTGAGAGGATAGGACTTGTTGCATACTGTTTAGCTTTGCCACCTAGCCTGTCACGCATCCATGATGTGTTTCATATTTAAGTAAATAGAAGATACATTTATGATGAGTCTCATATTATAGATTGGGATGCTTTACAGGTGGAGTCAGATGGACAGCTAGCACTGGAGCCTATCCGCATTATTGCCCGATGGACCCTAGCACTTCAAGGCCGAGAGTTGGACCAGGTTAGGGTCCAATGGGATTGTTACGATGTGGTCACGGCTTCTTGGGAGGATGCAGTGCAGATGCGATCTCAGTATCCGTATCTTTTTTATGAACTCCAGGAAGAAGTTCATGCCTAGTGGGGGAGGATGTGAGGCTTCGCCCCGACCCATCGTAGCATAGTGATACATTACTATTATTTTGATATTCATGACTCGAGATGTCGAGACATTATCTGATGTTTAGAACATACTTTATCATTTCATGTTGTGTGATGTTACTTTCAGATATATTTGATGATTGTCATTTAATGTTTCATGTATATGTATGTTGATGAAATCAGTAAATGTAGGATTGAGACTTTGATTTAAGAGATTTTAAATGGTTAAGAGTTAAGCAGGATGAAGAAACCCTTATTGATGTATGTTTTAATTTATGTGAATTGCTGATACGTATACATTTATGTACATGTGATTTTACGGGACTACTGATGTGTATAATGAGTGTGCAGATATTTTAGCCGAGAAACCCTACAGAGGAACAAAACTGATCTCTATGTGCTAATTTTGGAAACCTTGTTGTTTGTAATTCACGTATTTGTATTGTGTGATGTATCTATGAATCTTCCTTGTTCAGTGAATGTTAATATTCGTAATTACATTCTTTTAGTGTCGCTTGACACTCATAAATTGTTTATGTGCTTCAGTGTGCTATTTAGGGTTAGTTGTTTAACCTTTGGATCCAAGTTGGTTTAGTTGGTGTCAGCTTGCTTATGGGTTCTTAATCAAGGTTAGTCATCCCTTAATCTGGATTAGTGTTTAATCTGCATTGTTAGAGTAGTTAGAAGTCCTATTTTATTCCTAAATTTTATTTGGCTCTAAACCTCTTTCCTAAGGCTTAAAACATAATATTATTATACCCAAAGGGTATGGGTATGGGTTAGGGGTCTTTTCCAACCCCTAAGCCCCTTTTGTTGACTTTTGAGGTCTCTCAAAAAGTCTCTTTTTGCCTTTGTGCGAAAATTGACCATGGTTCCATGAGATGTCTCACCCCATATCCACTTAAGGTTTAATCATAGTGTAGGTTGAGTTAGGAGTTTCTAGTATTGCAAGTGGATGGGAGAAGTTATGGATCCTCTTGGGTGGTTGAGTTGGAGGCCTATTTAGAGGCCCTTCTTGGTCTTGTGGAGGTCGTTACCCAATCTCTACATTTAGAGAGGAGTTTTGAAGATTGAAGGAAGGAAGTGGAAACTCTACTCAAACTTTTTCTTTGCCATTACCTCTTTGTGAAGGTAAGAAATTCTCATCTCCCTTATTCAGTTTTTATGTTGTGTTTCATGCTCATGCTACTTTATTATTGTTTCAATGTTTTTATGGTTGTGGGTATGTTGGGAAGATTTGAAAACCATGTTATTTTGGTTGTTTTCCTTTCATGTTTATGTTTGAAATTTTGAGATTTTCCTTGCATGGGTGTTTTGGTATTACTCACCCTTGGAGAGGGCAAAAGTGACCAATTTAGGGAAAGGTCTATTTAGTTGGACTCCAACTAGTGTAGAGTCTCTTCTCAGGATGAGAAGAGGGAGAAAGGATAGGGTGTTATGGGCCCCTACCCATCAGCACAAACCTTGTATGATTTTGGTATGTTGAATTGGAAGAACGGAAGTTCTTGGTTATAGCCCCGATTGGACATCTGTTGGTGTTGTGCTTGACTTATCCTGGTTGGAAGAATCCACCTTTTCCTAGTTTTGATTCATTGTGAATCCTATTGTGTAAACCATGTATGAATTATGCATGTTTGATTGTCTCTTGGTTATGCTTGGTTGTCACCTGATCAGATTCTGTTTCCTCCATGGTTCTAGAAGTGAGTTGCAGAAAACATTATAAATCCCTTGATTAGGGTCATGAAGAAAATTTGATTAAATTGTTGAAATTTGGGATTGAGATCCTATGTAACTTGTAAATTCAATTTTGATTGTAGTGGCCACGACGCCGAGTTTTCTTCCTGGTTCTTTCCCAGCTGAGCCCTTGAATCAGGTTGTTAATAAAATAAGTGATTGAGTAATTTTTGCTTCTCTTAAAATTTTCGTATTCTATGTTGTCATATGAATGTGTATCAAAGATAAGATGAAACAATGATGTTCAATTATGCAAGATTCAAATTGTAAATGTATGGTATCTCCTTTGAGCTTGGTATGATTTAGTTTATGGATGGTTGTGTTGAGAGTGAATTTGCAAGAACATGTAGGAAAGAATTATGTCAAGATATCCAAACTTAAATTTGAAAACACGATAGAGGAAAGAACTTGGTGTGTTTTGATACTCCCATCAAAATGAATAGAGCATTATCATTTTGATCTCTTTATTTTCTCAATTTCCTTAAGACTAGTTTAGTCACTATGTTATTCCAATTTTGCTCCATCAGTTATAATAGATAGTTAAATGAAGATGTAGATGATTATTTCATGTAATGTGGTATCATTGAAATGCATAGTATTTAGGGATCATAGAAATTATCAACCCGGAATTCATAAGAGATTTATGTAGGTTTGATGATCTTGCAATAGTGATTTTGTTGAGCATGATACATAATAGGTGACAAGTTAATATCATTATGTATTAAAAACACCAATCCTATAAAATTCCATAGCAAGATTTAAACCTATAAGAAAGTTTCAAATGCATGGACAATAAGAATAAGACTTGTAGTAGCACATATATCATTCTGGAAATTGTATGAGAGATATTTTCTTTTATTTTGTATGGGAGCAATAGAGAATATTCTTTTAAATATTCTTTCCTTTTAAATTTTGTGATAAAACGAAATCAAGATCAAGCCTAACATACATGTTAATGTTTTAAAAGAAATTCAAAAAAAAAAAAATCTTTTTCTACCCATAAAACTTTATGCAATAACTTCTTTTTTAAAATATCCCATCTTAGCATTACTTTCCCTCTTCCTTCATGCACGTCAACTTGAAAGTTTCCTTTGCAAGTCAGTAAGGATGACATCACCCTGTACTACTTTGATTTTGTGCTTGATTACTTTACCCTCCTTGGGAAGCGATGGAGTCTTTGAAGGGGTTTACATTTAATTTTATTTGTTTTAAAACAAAGCAAGCACCTTACTCCTTTCCCATCGCCACTTTTCATGGCAGATTGGGATGGGATGGTACGTACCTGTCCCCCCTCCCTCGTTTAGTGCTCGGTCCTTTTTATGGAGCGCTTGGGAAGCACTTAGTTGGAGTTATAGATGAGGGGGGGGGGGGTGGTGGGGTTGATGTGGCATGTAGGAGGGTGTAGGGTAGCTTGGGTTAGTATAGGTTAGAATTAGTAGGTAGGTTAGTTGTTATTAGGTTTAGTTGTTTTTGTATGTTAGTTAATGTTTAAATTAAGTTAAGTATTAGAGATTAGTTTAGATTAATACAAGTTAGTTGTTTATTTAGTTTACTTTTTTTTATTCATTGTCTTGTAGATTAATTTAGGTTAAGTCAGTTCTAATTTAATTAATTATAGATAATTGTATTATTTATATTTAAGTTAAATTTTGTATTAGATTAGTTTAAGTTAGTTAAGTTAATTTAGTTAGTGTTTTTAAATATCTATTTAAATGTAATTTTGTTTAGTTTTGCAAACGTTTTCTCTTAAATTAAAGTTAGTTTAGTTTAAATCTTAGTTTAGTTTAGATAATAAATACTATATAGTTTTGATCAGATTTGTAACGTAGTTAGTGATATTCTTTTGCAAATCGATGCATGTTACACATTTATATAAAGGTTAGTAAAACTTTGATTTAATGTAAATTTAAACTACTGTGATAAGGTAAATTGTTCTATGTAGTTACCTTAAAGACTTATATATATTATTGTTCAAATTATTTTATTCTATCATTGTAAAGTTAAAAGTGTAACTATTGTCGATGTTAACTAAATAACGAGAGTATTAGTGTAGAGAACCTGTACTTAAAATGTTATCTTCATCAATCTTTTCCAAACTTAGAGAAATTTTATTAATTATTATATAAAAAAAATTAAAAAATAATTTGTGTTTTGCCCTCGTAGTTTGGGCATGACAAGAAGAAGGAGAGTATTGCCTTATAGTTGGCCCCAGTGTTTGAATATGTATGTTGTAGATGGGAATTAGTTGCCCCTAGATGTATTTTTTCCTATCACCAAGTTGTTGAAAAGTTGTTAATTCAAGAGCCAACATAATCTATTTGATGTTAATTTTTAACAATGATAACAATGCATGCATGACATTCCACTACAACCTACTATTCCTAGCACAGATCTTACTCATGATGATTAAGGCATGGATCATAGACATGATGAAGGCCTTGATGTGCATCGCAATGATATTGGTACATATTAAATTTCTATTTAAAAATAATTATGTAATTATTAAAAAATAAAACATCTTAAATTGTAATTTGTGTAACCTTTATGTAATAATTTTTGAGTATGCAAAGTGTGATGTTACTGTTGAGCATGTTGAGATTGTGAATGAACAAAATGTGAGAGTAGATGATGTGGCACTATCAGGTAAAGAAAAATCTATGTTATGCTCTTTAAATTAATTAAATACTTGTAACATTAAAAAAATTGTTTAGAATTAAACCCATTTATTTCTTGTTGCAAGGGCGCATAAGCCTTGTCCTTGAAAAAAGAAGAGGAAGCCTCATGTTGTAAGATCATAACCACAAGAGACATAGGAGAATGTAGAAGATAGTCATGATGTGCCTATTAGCCTTTATCTTCAACAAAAGAAAAAAAGAAGAAGAAATGAATGTTAAAAACCTTGTTTGATGATGAATGTGTTGATGAATCTTTTTGAATGTTTCTTATTAGTGAGTTTTATGTCATGTTATCGAATATTGTTATGTGATTATAATGATTGACATGTTCACAAATTTTTGATGAATTTTTATAAGTATTATGAATTATATGTTGTGTTAATGAATTTTATGTGAATATAATGATTAACATGTTCACAAATTATTGATGAATATTTATATGTATTAATTAATTATATTTTGTGTTAATGAATGTTATGTGATTATTATAATTCAATGATATACTTCTAAATTAAATGGATGAAATATTTACTTAGTTGTTAATGGGGAATTTAGAGTGATTATAGTTGGGATAGGCCAAATGAGCTTCCACCTTCACATGGTTGGCCTTGTTAAGTAGAGAATATGAAAGGATTCTTGAAACCAAGTGAAGCTCAAACTAAACCTATCAAAACTTAACAACAATATATGGTCCCATCAATTCTTCTCAAATTCCTTACCAACTTGATACTCAAATAAACCTTCACTAAATCACATCATAACACCTTCTAAATAGGATCAATTGGATCAAACTCATTTGTTGATTTCAAAGGATTTATAAATGTTGTGGTTTCACAATGCACACCCCATTCCTCCTAGAAATGGGGACCCCCTAGTAAATTTTTGTCTCCCAAATCTTTAATCTAGGGCTTGCATCATGTTGGGACTCTTCACAAGTCTAGGTCAAGCCTTAGTTTCTGATTGGGTAAATTTGGGGTGTCAAAAACTGATAAAATTGAAAATTTCTAAGTGTAAAAGGCATAAATTTTCACTAGCGCACATGCACACCTTATTTAGGTGCACTAAACATGCAAGTGCACACTTATTCCCCTTCGCAGATGTGCACATGCACAGATGCCCAACTCCAAAAGTTGCGTACCCCAAGTCTGGGTTTATAAATACCCAGGACCTCTCCACTCTTCTTCATTTTTACTACGCCTTCTAAGCTACTGCACCCTTGCACCTTCTAAGGTGTGTTTTGACCCTATAAAATGCAAAACATGATGTTTGATGACACCAAAGGTACACACAAACTAAACCTAAGAACACAATGTTTGACCTCTTCAAAGTGTGCATATGCACACCTTTTCATTTTGCAACCTAAGAACCTCACACAAAATAAACCTAAGGAAAGGTGCACACCTCCCCAAGGTGCTCATATGCACACCTTTTTTCTTCCTAAAATAAAATATAATAATAAGAAAGCTAAGCCTAATGAAAGGTGTGCAAGTGTACACCTCCCCAACGTGCACACATGTGCGCCTTTATAAAGACCTTAAGAAGATGGTGCACATTAGTGTACCCCATAAACAAAAACTTCCATTTAAGTCCCCCTTCAAACTTGCTTTGCATGTGCACAGTTGCACACATGTGCATATGCATACCTCATGAAGGTACACAACTGCACATAAATTGACCAACTAGGGGTCATTAAGTGCACCTAGCACACCTGTTAAGGTGTGCTAATTCACATCTCAGGGATATGGGGGGGGGGGGGGGGAGGGGATTAAGCTGGTTTTTCACTATTTTGGTGTTTTAGGCTAGGTTTTTTTGACAATTAGGTTTTATTTTGGGCTACATCCTTTTTAGCTTTCTGACCTAATGTCTTTTCTTTTGTGCAGATAAAATGATGTCCCAAGAAGAAATGAATGTTAAAAACCTTGTTTGATGATGAATGTGTTGATGAATCTTTTTGAATGTTTCTTATTAGTGAATTTTATGTCATGTTATTGAATATTGTTATGTGATTATAATGATTGATTTGTTCACAAATTATTGATGAATGTTTATAGGTATTATGAATTATATGTTGTGTTAATGAATGTTATGTGAATATAATGATTGATGTGTTCACAAATTATTGATAAATGTTTATATGTATTAATTAATTATATTTTGTGTTAATGAATGTTATGTGATTATTATAATTCAATGATATACTTCTAAAATGAATGGATGAAATATTTACTTAGTTGTTAATGGGGAATTTAGAGTGATTATAGGGGGGATAGGCCAAATGAGCTTCCACCTTCATGTGGTTGGCCTTGCTAAGTAGAGAATATTAAAGGATTCTTGAAACCAAGTGAAGTAAACTAAACCTATCCAAACTAAATAAAAATATATGGTCCCATCAATTCTTCTCAAATGCCTTACCAACTTGATACTCAAATAAACCTTCACTAAATCACATCATAACACCTTCTAAATAGGATCAATTGGATAAAACTCATTCATTGATTTCAAAGGATTTATAAATTTTGTGGTTTCACAATGCACACCCCATTCCTCCTAGAAATGGGGACCCCCTAGTAAATTTTTGTTTCCCAAATCCTTAATCTAGGGCTTGCGTCATGTTGGGACTCTTCACAAGTCTAGGTTAGGCCTTAGTTTCTAATTGGGAAAATTTGGGGTGTCAAAAACTGATAAAATTGAAAATTTCTAAGTGTAAAAGGCATAAATGTGCACCAGCACACATGCACACCTTATTTAGGTGCACTAAGCATGCAAGTGCACACTTATTCCCCTTTGGAGATGTGCACATGCACAAGTGCCCACCTCCAAAAGTTGCGTACCCCAAGTCTGGGTTTATAAATACTGAGGACCTCTCCACTCTTCTTCATTTTATACTACGCCTTCTAAGCTACCACACCCTCGCACCTTCTAAGGTGTGTTTTGACCCTATAAAACACAAAAAACAATGTTAGATGACACCAAATGTGCGCACAAACTAAACCTAAGAACACAATGTTTGACTTCTTCAAGGTGTGCATATGCGCACCTTTTCATTTTGCAACCTAAGAAACTAACACAAACTAAACCTAAGGAAAGGTGCACACCTCTCCAAGGTTCTCATATACACACCTTTTTTCTTCCTAAAATAAAATATAATAATAATAAAGCTAAGCCTAATGAAAGGTATGCAGGTGCACACCTCCCCAACGTGCACACATGTGCACCTTTCCAAATACCTTAAGAACATGGTGCACATTAGTGCACCCTATAAACAAAAACTTACATTTAAGTCCCCCTTCAAACTTGCTTTGCATGTGCACAATTGCGCACATGTACATGTGCATACCTCATGAAGGTACGCAACTGCACATAAATTGACCAACTAGGGGTCATTAAGTGCACCTAGCACACCTGTTAAGGTGTGCTAATTCACATCTCAGGGATATGGGGGGGGGGGGGGGGATTAAACTAGTTTTTCACTATTTTGGTGTTTTAGTCAAGGTTTTTTGACAATTAGGGTTTATTTTGGGCTACATTCTTTTTAGCTTTCTGACCTAATGTCTTTTCTTTTCTGTAGATAAAATGATGCCCTCATCATCCTCGCTTACAAAAAAGATTGCTCCAAAACTTGTAGTATTCAGATACCAAGGTACACCAAGGAAATCCATTTTTCAATATGGACACCCTGAAATCAAAGACATCAAGCTAGGACACATCAATTGGAATGCATTCCTCACCATTTTCAACAAGCCTAAAGAGAGATTCACAATGGTATCAAAACTGATCCAATCGGGGTTAGTTAATATGATATCCCATCCTACATTTTTCCAGTCTTCTAAACTTTTCATGGCATTGACATATAACTATGTCACAAAAGAGAAGGTTGTTAAGAGCATTAGAGGTAAAATTGTCTTGGACCTCTAACCTAGAAACATTGAAAAAGTATTTCACCTTCCTAGTGTTGATCAATATTTGCAGATATCTCATGAGGGAGTAGAAAGATGGTATCGAGAGAATGAAGGGGAAGCCAAAGAGAGAACACAATTATCATTTTTGATTGATAGAACATAGGTGGGTTGTAGAGTCAGAAAGGTAGACATAACTCAGGGTTACATAAAGGATGACATTGGATATGCAATTGTGCTTTTGAGTAGAGTCATGGGCTTACCAATGGTTGGACATCTCAATATCTAGATGCTCCATTTCATTGAAATAATTAGGATGATCAAGATACCTATTAATTGGGCCACAATACTGAGTGATAACCTAGATGAACAACTAAAAGCAGTCAAGCCTGACCCCAAGTTTTATATGACATCATATTTGGTGTATCTATTAGTGGCAAAGACAACTGACTATCCAAGATTTTATAAAAAGGGAAGCATGCAAGATGCAAATTCTTGGCCCTATGTGGTTTATCCTCAACTAGTAAAGAAGAATCTCCCAGACCAGACTAAGGAATATAGGATAGTAAATGATGGATTCATATTTGCAATCATTCAATTTATAGAGAGTGATTGTACTAAAAGGATGTCAGTAGAGGTAATATTTAGGATTATAGAAATTGGAACATACTACATCTAGTTTAAAACATTCACTTATCTAAGGGTAGTTGGCACACAAGGGAATCTTAATAAGCTCCTAAGATATCTTTCAGATGGACTCATTTTGTTGGAGATTTCTAGGCAACTCACAACTACATATGACAGAGTGAGAAAGCAACATAAGAAGACATGGGTATGGCCAATCACTATAGGAGCATTCAAGGTCAAATAGACACAAGATATTGTGACCTTTGATTTAGAATGGGATCAATATCCCTTGGAAGAGTATAACTCCCTTCGACTATATTTTGATAATATTGAGATGGTACACCATCTAATAGGGAAGCATTTTGTACAGAAGGATGCATTAGAAGATCACTGGATGAATGTCATAGATGACTATGATGTTCAAATTACCTAGAATATTATAGGATGACTCTATATTTAGTGGAAAAAGTGCTTAAAATGAAGATACCTCTCAAGGTTGTTGAGAAAGACACAGAAGATGTCTTAGATCCACTGTACAATAGGGATAAGATCTATGATAGGCCAATCATGAATGCAAAAATTGGTAGGGATGAAAATGTTGATATTAATAATAGGGTGTGACACATTATGTAGTTGACAAGAGAATAGATCAAGAAGCCTTTCAAACTTGATCTAGTTCCACAAACTGTTCATCTTCAAGCCACAACACAACCTACAAAGGCAAATGTGTAAATGTGACAATGCCAACTTTCTTAGATCAATCCCTAGTGAGGTTGGAAATGGTTCATCGGCATGAGTGAGACATTGAGTACTTTGAAGCTAACCAAGGAGTGAAATGGAATAGAGATCCAATGAAAGCCATGAAAAAGGTGGTTCTAGTACAAGTTCCTCAACAACAACCACAACAAAATCCTAAACAATAACAACCCCAAGATGATCAAGAAACTCCAATCCAAGAGATTGAGAATGTACCTCCATAGGAGGAGCAGGAACCAGAGTGAGAAGGGGAAGAAAAAAGGATGCCATTGGTAGGTCAAGAGGAAGAAGCCTCCCCCTCAGCTCCTACAAAAGCCAAGGTTCAGTAAACTATGAGAGGGACACATAAAAGAAGATTGAAGAAAAAGGTTACTCTTCTCCCATAGGTGCCTAAAACCATTCTTGAAGTTGAAGAAGAAGAAGAAGAGGATAAAAAATTTTATAATGTTCCCTTGAGTAATAGGACTCAATCATCTAGAGCCTTGGAAGAGGAAAGAAGAAAAAATTTGACTTTGACTCCTCCATCTACTGAAAAGGAACCCATCCATGTTTCAACATCGGAAGAAAAACAACAACAATGGATAGATGCAAGGGAGGAGGGTCAAGGAACATATTTTTTTGATCTTTTAGATTTTGATTTCATGTTGGTGGGTAGTGAGATGGTGGGGGAGAAAATAAGGGATACTCTTATGAGTTAGCCCCTAGGTGAGGACTATAATCAAATGCCACCTTTTCCTTAAGGACCTTTGGGCCTACCACCACCACCATCTCAAGACTTGTCATTTCTAGAAAAAGATTCTCCAACACCACTTCCTTCAGCTATGGAAACAAAAGAACAAGCAATGGAGGAAGAGGAGCCCCAACAAGTGCAAGATGATGAAGTATCAGAGGAAGGGAAAATACAAGAGGAAACTCAAAAAACTCCTCATAATATTGAGGATGGGACTTTAGCTCATGAAGATTTAGAAACTCAAATTGGTAATCTCTCGCAATGAGAAAACACTCCAGAGAGGAATGATAAAGGAAAAGGACCTAAAATACAAATCCCCTCTTTAGTCAAATATATGTCTTCAATGGGCACTACACCTACTTGGATGAAGAGGGAGGTTATGGTTTGACAAAAGAGGCAACTGAATGTAACTATTGAGGGTATGAATGAGCTGGTAAAAGTCATCAAGAATCTTGAGATACCTATGGATGATGCAAAACAATTGGCCTTCATTATGAAGAACCAAGATTAGGAATTGCTTGCACACATAGCCATCCCCCCTCCACATGCTGGCACTGAGGATTTGAATCCTAAAGATTATCAAATTAAGGAGGTCTGATTAGGGAAGCCCATAGTAGGTATTGTTAAAGTGATGATCACTATGGGCGTGAAAGAGGTGTTCAATCATTTGGATAGAAATGAACCTAAGCTAATCATGTTGAAGAAATAGAATGAGCTTCTTAGAGGCTATCTACATGAAGTGGTGGGCCCCTTAGATTAGGATCATCTAGAGATAACCCTTGCTACAACATTGGAGAAAAGGGACAAGGGGAGTGTACAAGTAGATTCATTTTTGGGAGCATGTCAACAATAACATGAAAAGTTTGAGGAGAAGGGTGTACATACAATACAGAGTAATTTGGACTTGTTGCATTATATTCAGTCTAGTGTGGATTTATTGTTATCTATAGTGAACCAGGATTTTGGGTTAATGGATGAGGTGCAAACCTGGGTGAAGGACCTACAGATTTTGACATCAATAAAGTGTCAGAGCTACTATACCCTTATGGAGGTATATACAAAAAAAGAGCTAGATAAACTGGATGATTGGATAGAGAAGATAGATGCTGGTGATAAAGTCATTGAAGGGTTTCATGAGGATATTCAAAAGCTAAGAGACCAAACTCAAGAGAAAATTTTGGAAGCAGAAAAGTATTACAATGTTACCTACCTTGAAATTTTTGAAGATGAGTAAAAAACCAATCTAAGTTTAGTGTAATCAGTTGTCTAACAATTCTAAAGAACTTTCAAGGATGCTTCATTAGATGAAGATATCAGATAAGCATTTAGGACTGAAGAGGTGTTGTTGGAACTAGACACCAAACTTGATAATTTTGTGAAAACTTGCATGGATGTGAGTAATTATCAGCAAATGGTCAAATAAAAATATGAAGCTCTGGATTTTCTAGAAGCTTCCCAAGTGGTAGAGATTATAGAGAAATTTAAGAGAAAACATCCAAATTTTGCTTTCGGATAAGGAAAGAAAAACCTAGATGCCCAAAATTTAATTTTGACACTTGGGAAAATTTTGGAATTTTTGAAACCTGTAATCAAGGTGCGCAGGTGTGTAAGGTGCACATGTGTGTAGGTGTGTTATTCACAAAGGTGTGTCAATAATTTTGAAGAAATAACAGAGCAATGATAGTTAACTACCAATTACTATTTTAGAGCATTCCATGCATCAAAAACACATTTTGATGACAATTCAACTCTTAGAAACACCCAGAGAAGGTCAAGCTTCCATTTTTAGAGCTTCCAGTGACTCTTAGATCATCTTGCAACTTCCTTCTTCTTATCTACTTCTTCTTTCAATATTTTAAGTCATGTAAAGGCTCATTTACCCATTAATTGATATAAACAAGGATGAAGTCCTACTTAGCACCATTCAGAGAGTCAGTTTGTATATAATTATATTTGTTTTATTAGTTTTGAAGCATATGTTTTCATTAAGAGATCTCTCATTCTCAACACAAACTAAGATGATTTCTTATAAATACATGGATGTATTATGTACTTCAGGCTATTATATTGATGCAATAATATTTTCTATTGATGCTCTCATTCCGAGTGTAGTTATTCTTATTAGAGTGTGTTATTTTTGTAAATTCATGTTCATGAATTATAATGGAGCCAATGGTTTTATTGTGTTGATTGTGCAACCTTTTAGTTCTAGTGTTTGCCTCGTGTTAATGAATTTTTCTGACATACCAAATTGGAGAAGAGATCATCTATTGTTCCTTCATAGCTTCTTGTCTTTTTTGAGTGCACTTTTCGTGGCCTTTCAATTTTATGAGAAGTGAAATATCTTTCAGTTATTACTAAGTTCTCATCGACAATTGCATCAGTGGAATTAAGGAAGCACTGCTCCTATTTTCATTGGTTTCCTACCTAATCTTTTTGATGATTTAATTCACAGACGTGTTGTTATTGTGGTTCATTTCCATTAGGTATTTTCCTTTCCATTTATTTTCTCTGATCTCTCGTTACTATATATTTGTTATTTTCTTTGCTAACACTTAGTTAAAATAGGAATTAGTATAGTTGTATTGGTAGATTTCATTCATCATAAAATAAAAAATACCTAAAATATATCTCTATTGTGGTTACTTTCAAAATAGTAGGTTACATATCTTATCTAAATTGTTTGGACTAGAAAAGGCCTCCTCATGAACATATACCTTTATCTTCAATTGAGAAGATTTTAGTAGGTTGCAAGATGACCCAAAACCTTGGAGTTGATCCTAGATTAGCTTTTCAAGAGAGGAGTTCAAAAGGATTCCTGCCATTAAGCATCGTGCAAAATGAAAACTCAACAATGAAAAAACTCCCGATGGAAGCTTTGCCAGTTCCATCACAATTTAATTTGAATGTCATACTATGAATGTGGCATAACAGTGACACATGAAAGGATCCAAACCTTCCCAATGCAAACTTCAAACCAAATAAATAACCTCAATGCACTTGAACCATACAAATCATGAACCATACAGATCTTGAACCAACTCATTTTCAAGGTGTCCATCCTTTTGCTACTTCAACCCCATCTTCCTCTCCATGGCATCAAGTCTCATTATCTATCTCTTTCTCAGTGGTATATCTCTACCTCCTTTCCTCACAAAAATTTTTCCTCTTCTCGTCTTGCTCTCATTTCTTCTTTCCATTACTCAATCACTAGTACATTTGGGCTCATTTTTTGACCTTTATGGGTCAAAATTTTGACCCATTTTTCGACCAAATTCGAGCAACGAATTGGTCGATAATTTTTCGGTCAAAAATTTGATGAACCTACTGGATGGTCAAAATTTTGACCAATACGTTGGTCAAAAAATGTCCAGGTTGTTGAGCCATTTTCTACCATTCATTGGTCAAACTTTTGACAAATGCTTGTAGAAATCTACGGGGCATTGGTCAAAATTTTGACCAATGCATGGTAGAAAACTAGATGGCACTAGTTGAAAACTTTTTGGTCAAAAATTTGACCATCTAGTAGGTTGGTCAAAATTTTGACGAATACGGTGGTCAAAAAATGTTGGCATTGTCAGTGCATTTTTCGCCATCCATTGGTCAAACTTTTGACTAATGCTTGGTAGAAATTTGTAGGGCCCATATCATGGACAGTGATATCATGGACCCACTTCCCGTATACGAGATAAAAAGATTTTTGATCATGAGATCATGCCGGGATCAAAGGGTGGCGTTGACTCGCTATGAAGAAGTGCTCGAAAGTTAAGTATAGCGAGTTAGCGAGTGTGGCCCACTACTATTGAAGTAAAATTGCTATCCACAAGATCAAGTTTGGATTGACGACGCTCATTGACTCGCTATAAAGAGATGTGCAAAAATTAAGTATAGTGAGTTAACGACCAATGGACCCACCATCGTGTTCTTAAAGGTTGTTTCAATTGTCTACCACACGATTAAAGTAGGATTAGTGATCATTGCTAGCTCACTGTGGAAAGGTGCTCAAGAATTATGTATAACAAGTTAGCGAGTTGTGACATGTGTGCGTAGTCATGCATGGGCCCGATTTGAAGTGCTAGCCTTGAAGGAAAGGTAGAGGTGGAGGTTTTTTATTGGCTTGAATGCCAATGTGTTAAGAAGAAAGCTGAGTCATCTTAGTTGTCATTCCCAGATCGTAGGATTTTTCAAGGATCAATGACACAAGTTTAAAAAAGAAAGTGTGACGCCACTCTATTTTTCTATTCGGCACATTTATGATAAGTGAAAGCTTCACGTGTGGGAGAAACAAAGTATAACACAGAGATTTTCATTAATTTCAGTCCCACGCAAATAGAGATTGCAAATTTTTTGAGCACAAGAGCCTGATTGATCATGTCATGTTAAGCCTGGTAAAGACGTGAAACTATTCTTCTATCATTCGAGAGAAATTTTAGAAGTTCAGAGAAGAAAATGTTCAAAAAGTCAAGTAAGTACTCATATTATAACCTTTGTGGCATTCCAATTCTCTCAATACTATCAAAATGCTTCCTAAGAAACCATTCTCTAGGCAAATTAATTATGTGGATAGGAATGTCCACGATGATTTATTAGAATTACTCCCAGAATCTACAGTACAGCCTGCATAAGTTAAAAAGTTAATTTCCTTAAACCCTAAGCTTAAAATTGGTGATGGCCTATATGACAAGGGGAACTGGGTTAGGGATGCAACAACTACTCAAACTAGCCTTATCTTGTTTAAAAAGTGGTTTTCGAAAAGAAAGTTTCTTGCCCCATATGCTAATATCTGGAATTTTGATTTGGGAAAGTTAGTAGTCCCAAGTGTTTTTATGGATTATGATTTGCTTGAAGCCATTACTAAGAATTATGACCAAGCCATTAGGGTTGTAAGAAGAAAGGATGGTGTACCTCTGGTCTTGATTACTCCTGAAGAAATTAGAGAGGTTTTTCACCTCGAACCATTATCAGACTACCATGTGCAAATGAATCTGCTAGAATTAGAGAATGAATATAAAGCAAAGAAGGATGTAATTAGGGGAGGTGCACTAAGGGCACATATTGGTACAATAGGAACTTTTCCAATAATTATTACAGCCTCTAGAGAGCCTTTTAAGAAGAGTCTTTTCACTTCCCGGGCTGTAGAGATATACAGGACCTTATGCTGAGTTTTTGGTGAAGATGAGCAAGAATTTATGCCCATTGGTTTCATGTACATGATGGTTCAGATTGCTTCCTTTGGTGTAGATGTTATTTTTTATTTTGCTTCCTTTTTGGTTGAATAAATTCACATTGGTTTAGTTGGGATTGTGAAGGGCAAGGTGGGAAAAACTTTTGGTCACTACTCTCTATTAATGCATATGTTTTTGTTCAAAGGAGTGACATATTTTGGTAATGAGATGGAACTAAACAGAGAGGAGAATGGGGAAATATTGCCAGTCCAGTTGTGGAGTGCAGATATGACCTGGGATGCAAGTAATGCTAGTTTTGTCAGATTTGATAGATATTTTGCTGCTAAATTGAGATGCCTCATATTGAGTGACAATCCCATAATCCCTAGGGTACTAATGAGTCTTATTTGGCCTATGGATAACCCCCATGACTTGAAAGTTTCACCTAATTGGGGAGATATCATCCCCTACCCTATTTCTACTATTTTTAGAATCTATGGTTTCAAGGGGAACCCTCATGTTTTGCCTTACTAAGTTCCTTTGAAGGTGGGAATGGATGAAGTTTTATGGTAGTTAGGGGGAGTGGAAGAAATGTTTTTGTTGAAAAGGCATTTAGGGTCAATTTTCCCTACTTGTACAGTGGCCCATCAGTTTGTGATTACAAAAGGCGGATGGATCTTTTTGCATAAAATTTTGGAGCAATATATGATGGCTGTCTCTCATCCCCATTTTTGTGATTCTGAGGGATTTTTCAATCAGATGTTGAGGCATAGAATCAAGTTGGGACTGGTCAAGCACGATTCTTATTATCCAGAGGATATTATAAGGAATGAATTCTCATTGTAGGAGTAGGAAACTAAAAAGGAAAAATGGAGAGTTTATTCCCAAGTCTTATAATTCATTCATTGTTTTGATAATAAATATGATCCTTTGGATAATGCTATTATAGAGGCTGACAAAATAAGTAAGCTCATGAATACCTTCCCTAAAATAATGGAGGTCATGAATGAAAAGAAACAATTTTTTATTGATTCATATCCTGATAAGGCCAGAGAGGTCATGAGGAGGTTGGCTTTCACTCCAAATGTGAGAACTAATAAAATAATTGTACAAAAGAGGTCCAGATATACTATAATTTAGAATAAAAGGGTTCCTATAGACAAGGGCAAACAAATAATAGGATCTACCAGTATAGCCCAAGAGGAGAGACCTAAAGAGCCTAGTCCTAAGAGGCAAAAGGTAATGACAGAAGAAAGGCCTCAAGATGAGGAATATTCACCCACCCAGTCCCCTTTGAGGATTGGAGAAGAGTAGCTCACTGGTGAATAGGTTGAACAAATGGGATCACAGGGAGATATTTTTATTACTCAAGCAGAATTAGATGAGGGTAACCTTCCAAAACTTCCTCTATCAAGTTTGGATCTAACAATAGCTGATTATAGAGGTAGGAAGTTGGACCTTGTATTAAAGCAGGCAAGTCATCGATTTTTGACTGATGATAGTTTTGTGAAATCAAGGGTTTTTCAACAGTTTGCATGGAGGACAAACATGAACGTTTTTGAGGAGAAATGTAAAAAGATGAAAATAGAGCATCCAAAAATGGATGAAACTTCCATGAAGAAATGATGAAGGAATTGCAAAATATAAGCCCTGAGGAGGGGAGGAAAATGATAAAGGCATCTAACATTTTATTATTGCCCAATTGTGATATTGCAGATGCATTAATTTTCAATTCTGTTTCAAGTAGATTGGAGTTGCAAGACCCAAACAGAAGAGACTTCCAAGGCACTTCATTCATTGAAGATCAAGCTGCATTGGTCAATTGGTCATTGAGAAATGGATCTAGAGCCACACCATCACAATCAGATGAGTCTAGGTTGATGGAAAATATACTTGTAAGAAGGGTTGCTGACACTTCACATGTACAAGAAGCATATTGGAATGTGGATTCTTCTAAGTTTGTGTTGGCCACTGCTAAGAAGGAGGAACAAGTTATGTTTGAGTTACAGAATAAATATGAAACACTTCTTGAGGCCTATAATAGGGAGGTAAAAAGGAGAATTGAACTTGAAAACAAGGCAATGGGGAAATCCACAAGGCCAAGAATAAAATACCCCTGTCCTCTAGTGGAACCTTTTAAATCCACCCCCCTTGTAGAGATACCAGACACACCTCAAAGGCCTAAATATTAAACAGCTAAAAAATTTGAAGAAGAGAAGAGAAAACTATGGGCCTTACATGTAGAGTTAAATACGCAGTATGAGGATAAGCTTAGAAAGGCTCTAATGTATTTAGCAGACAAAATTGAGTGGCCCTTATTCTTTGATCAGTTGGTAAAATTAATAGCTATATGGGAGGAATTGAAAACTCATGATGATACCCTGAAGCCTATTGTTAATAAATGGGGAAGAAGGGAAAAGGAAATCACCCCTTTTATGTTATTCAGTTATAAAGTCTTCCCATGACCATGTTGAAAAATTGTATGATATTGCTAACGACCTGTCAGATTTTGATAACAAGAGAGTTTCTCTACAACTGAAAATTGTTTCTTATTTGAATAAGTACAAGAATAAAAAATTTGATCTATTTCCTTGTGCCTTGGATAGAAAGAAGAAATTGAAAAATAAGGAAGAGTGGAGTAAAGAATTGGATGACCATTTCTGCACAAGGATAAATAAAGTTATTAATGAAAAGGGGCATGCCTGGTGGGCCACCATGATAGAGGAATTGGTTAAAGTCCAATTATTTTTTGATTCTTTGAAGCAAGAATTTGTTGGTTTTGAAAAGGAGGCTGGTTATATTTTAAAAAAGCAAAATGATATCCTACAGTTCAGCTAGCCAGATGATATACAATTTGACACTTGGATGGCAGATCTTTTGTTGGACAAGCAATTAGAGGAGGACAGTTCAGATAATGATGAGAAACTAGAAAGCGAGGTGCAGGTTATTGACACCTCTGCACAAGAACTGAAAGAAGAAGAAGGGGAAAAGGTAATAATGCCTGCTCAGGGTGAAAGCAGTGAGAACTTGTAGGAGAAAACCGATTTGGAGGTATCACAAGATCATCCTTCTTTGGCCAACTTGGTAGACACATATTCTGAGGAGCCGAAATAATGAGAGACAAATCAGAAGTTGATGATTCACAACAAAAACTGGAACGAGCCTACCTGTAGGAATATTTGATATGCCTGGCATTCTGTTGTGATTGTTTTTGTCTTTTGTATGATGATTTGTTCCTTGGACACTTGTTAGATCACAACTTCCCTTTGCTTGTTGCAACTCATGCTATATAAATGAGTTTTCAAGGCATTGTGATGGTCCGAGAGTTGTGCAATTTTTTGTTTCTTTCAAGAAGAGTACATATTCAGTCGGTCCAATAGTATGCAAAGGTTTTGAGTTTGCTTCCATTGTACTTTTTGATAAGCAAATTGAAATGAAAAAAATGGCAATCTATTCTAGGCATTCAATTGGTTTTCTATTGGTTATTGTATTAGTCATATGAAAAGGATAATACAAAGGGGTATTTACACTGTATCTATGGATCATCAATTTCTGTCTCCAATTTATGGGTTTGTTTACTTTGAAGTCATTTAAATAAGGTTTATTTGGCTGAATGCAGTCTGGATGGGTTGTATGCTAGTTTTATTGTTGCTTTTAATTCAAGCAATTATATAAATGCTTCAGTAAATCAGTAGGGTTTATGAGTTCATAAAAGGGATATTACATAAGAATGGAGATGGGTGATTGCAGTTGATTAATTCTTATGCAAGTTATTTGAATTAGATCTCCCACCAATAGTCAATTTCTTGCCCAAAGGATAAGGCACTGGTCCTATAAATTAGAAGTAAACAAGGATGAATTCTGCTGCTGCATATAAAATCATCTTACAAAATCAAAATTATTTTCAATCCTATTCAAGAATTATAAATGCCGGTCTCAACTCATTTATATTTAATTCCCGAGTCTTAGGTAACTGCTATTTCTAGGAATATTTGTAAATTTTAGGAGAATTATGACCAGATCTACTGATAAGGGATGTGTATAAGTTTGAGAGCATTGAAGAATTGAAGTGAACTGTGTATGTATGTGAGGGTAATAGAGGAGAATTAGAATGAAACTAAGATAATTTCATTTTTTAATTCTACTGCACCGTGCACTTGTACAGATCCTTTCTTGTTCCTCTTTGTGCCCACCACTTAGCCCACATTATTGAGTGTCCTATACAAGAAAGTCTTATAGCAAGCAATTTACCCAAGATTCTTGGAGTTGTTCCACTATAATGATTACTAATAAACTTTATCATTTTTCAAGTCAAAAGTTTATCATTAGCAAAAATGGTAGATAATTTTGTTCATGGTCTCAAGGAAAACAAAGATTGCTTGACAATAGCAAGAAACAACACAGATGACTTAGAAATAGTCTATCACAATGAAAGACATATTTTGCCCATCATAACATTAGCAGTGCTCTACTGTCTCATTTTTGGTAATAGAGACACCCCCCAAACATGAAGGATTTAGCCCCCAAACATCTTCAAACATGAAATGATCCACTATCTATTAGACTGGTGTCTAATCCAGGATAAACCTCCATCAGCAATTGCCATCCAACACTGCACTTGCACCAAGTTTTCCCACTCTCCTGCATTTGGTTAATATAGTACAAATAAATTATCACAACCTCATTGTCTCCCACCAATAATAGTGACTATAGGTGGTAGGAGAGAATCTACATTGGAAACTTCAAAATAAGTACAGTTGACTGTGCCTAACTAGTCACTGGCTTGAATGCACCATTCTATTATTCCTTACTCAACCCGCAATGAAAATTAAAAGAATGTGTGGACAAGATAACAAAAATAATAAAATGTTCTCACATTAAATATTAGTCAAAATGCATTTGATACATCATAGGAACTCACTATTCCATGGGACAGAGACTGAATTGCAGAGAACAAGATTATTTTATTGATTATAATTTTTTCACAATGCCTTGTCTCACCACCTCAACTCTACTTCTCCCCCAAATACTCGACAAATCCCTTCTAAATAACCAAACAACAGTAAACAACCACTACTGTCTAACTATCTGACTGTTACCAGCTAGTTATAAACTAAAATTTGTTGTCTAGTTGACACAAAGTGTCAACTTCAACAACTTACAATCATATATGCCTTTAATATATTTCACTAACCTTTTCAAAGGTTTTATAACTACACTAACCCTTCCAAAGACACCTAAAACCCTTATGAGCTATACTAGGCCTAAAGACACCTAAAACCCTTACAACCTTTTCTTTGCATTTTTTCTACATTTGATACTTTTCTTATAGGTGGACATGTCTATCACAAACATCCAACATGTCTGTCCTTAGACTTCATGGCAAAAACCCTACAAACAACACAAAAAAAATAAGGACATGAACCATCCAAACATCTTTAATAGCTTGTGGATATCCCAAAGATGCATAAGTGCATGACTTGTGAAAACCAAAAATATAAGACTAACTTGTATAACAAGCAAATAACCAAAATGATTTTATGGTTGTGTTATGTTTGACAATGAAAATGATATTTGGATTCAAGTATGAGGAAATTTGTATCAATCAATTCATTAAATATCATTTGAATACAAAGAAGATTTTAAGAGATTCAAGAGCATAATTATAAGCCAAATTTGTGGAAGACCTAAATTAGACCTAAGTGAACAGACATGTGAAGGCTTATTTTGAATATGATGAGTAGATCTAAGGTAGAATTTTTATGAAGGTATATTCCAAGTTTAGAGCATTTATTGAAAAACAATATTTCAAATCTTGGTGGATTATTCATAAGTACAAGGCAGATTTGTTGAAGACCTCGAAGGAGATCTAAGGCAAATCTACCTGCATTATAAACACTTTGCATTTCAAAGGTCAGTTCCTTCTGCATTGCAGGATTTGAGGTTGGTGTCTCTTGCTAATTAAGTCTACACATTTGTTTGAAGTTATATACATACATACATATGTGTGTGTGTGTGTGTGTACATACACACACAATTCACCTACAAGGATTTCCATGCTAAATAGTATATGCATCTTGTCTTCTTTTGTTAGACATCAACTATGTGAATGCTTTCTACAGTTCTTTCAGTTGACTAAATATATATAATAAAATATGCAGGTTTTTATGCCAAACTAACTCCAATGTGGACACATATCTAATAATTGGGATTTAAACTAAGCAAGAACTATATGTTCAAGGAACCAAAAGATGACTACAATGAGACTATTACAAGCGAAAAAACTTTAGTCTCATTAAAGAGAATTGGATGTGTGTTTGAAGACTTAACAAATTTGAGCTTCACTTGTTTTCAAGAATACTATAATATTCTCTACTTAACAAGGCCAACCACGTGAAGGTGGAAGCTCATCTGGCCTCACTCCCCTCCCCTTAACATCAATCTAAAGTACCCATTATCATCTAATTACATACTTCATTCATTCATTCATCTATTTATGAACTATAACATTCAATCAATACAATCACATAACATTCATTAATATGATATAAAAATCATTAATACACAATACTAATCAAAACTTCATTAACACATAACAATATTCATTAACATAAAATAAAAATCTGTATTAATATGCATCATTCATACATAATTACTTAAAACAAAGTTCTTTCATCATCCAACAAGGTTTATCAAAGAAGATTTTTAAAACATCATTTCTTTTTTTTGTTTTTCTAAGCTCTCTTACGAAAAGTGCTCATAGGGACATCCATATTTGCTTCATTCTCCTCCTCTTCTGGCACATGTAATGTCAAATTATGATGGCTCCTTCTCCTTCGAGGAGTAGGAGGTTGCTGCACTAAAGGGGGCTCTGTTGCAAGAACAAGTGAATGCGATAAATTGGCATACTCTTTTTCTTTTTCTAACTGTTACAAGTTTGTAATTAAGTACGAGTACAACATAAAATGCATTTTTCCTACCTAACAATGCCACATCATGTACATTAACATTTTGATCTGCCACCGCGTCAACATGTTGAACACTTGGAACATGGTCCAGTCCTTCAGCATGATGTTCAACATGCTCTGAAATATTCAAAAAAAGGATACACGTCAAATTCCAATTGAAGATGTTAGATTGTATTCATAATTGCATAATTAATTTCCAATAGAAAATTAATACCTCCACCACTATAATGCACATCATGGCCTTCGTTAGGAGTAGGTTCTGTGGTAGGATATGAAGGTTGCAGTAAAATGTTATGCACATTGTTATGTAGTCAATTTACATTTAAAACTAATACCAAAAAAGTATCTTCTCAACTATTTAATTTCATTTACTTTTCATTTGACCAATTTACCTGTGAGATATCATTTGGTGCATTTGACTCTTGGCAAGGCTTACAGATTCTTCAAGTAGGCGTGCAACCACAACTTTATAGCCTTCCTTCAAGGCAATTTTTCTATCTTCATCTATGACCTCCACATTGAAATCTGTGCCATGTGGTTTTTGCTTGATAACGTCAGTTTTCCATGTATGGTTTCATTAAAAAAAATTGTTTGCAACATTATATTAAAAAAAAATTAAAAAAATTCATTTCTCTACTTACAAGTCAAGACTGTAGATTCATATAGCCACCAGAGCCAAGTTTGTGTTGGCCAACCTTTCCTATTCTCGCTTTTGTAGCCATGGATGTATCTTGCAATCTATGAACAATTTCAAACATCTTAGATTATATATTTACAAATATCAATAATTAGTGCATGATTACAATGTACTTAATACTATAATGACATACCTCTTTTTGCCCTGTGCTACTTCATTATCTCTATCTTCACATAGCTTTTTCTCCTTTGCATCTTCTATTATTTCATTCCACTCCATTGTGGAATCATAGGAGGATGGTCATACTTTGGGTTATCCTTAAGACCCCTTCTATATTGATCCCTCACAGTCTTTATATGCTTTGCTGCTCTTTTCAGAAGTAGGCCAGTGTCAAAAAAATTTTTCCCAAATTTTTCTTCAATGGATGCAATCAACTGATTTTTTAATTCCCTAGCTTGTAAATTCCACCTTTTTAAAAATAAATAGATTGTTAGATCAATAACTTTAATATATTACAATAAATAGAAGAAAATAAAAATTATGTAGCAATGATATGAAACTACGTACCTGTTACATATGGTGGGTCCAAACAGTCTCAATGTCATATGAAAAAGATGTTCAAAGAAAGCATTATTACCTACAAAAACATAAAAGATTTATCAGTCCAAAATGAGTAATGTAAAAGTAAACTAAATTTACACTTTAAAAAATATCAATTTTAAAGTACTTGGAAGCTTTTGTTCTCTTAATAGAAACATAGTTTTCTTATTCAGCAACAATGTCCCTTCATACAAACCACTACTAATCACACAAATTGCTCCAAGAAATGGATCAGCTTCAGTAGTAATACTCTCTGTTGCTCTATCAACTGAAACATCATAACAATTAAATGACAATTTCAGTACTGCTCTCTATTGGTCTACCTCCCTGCCTATGTCCATGTCTCTCTATGTGTGGTTATATATATATATATATATATATATATATATATATATATATATATATATATATATATATATATATATATATATATATATATATATATATATATATATATATATATATATATATATATATATATATATATATATATATATATATATATATATGTATGTATGTATGTATGTATGTATTTATGCGTGGTGTGTGTATGCATGCGCTTGTGTGTATGCAAGCTTCTGTAGACATCATTTAAGCACTAATGTGCTACTTCATTGTTCATCAACTTGTAGAAAGACATTACAAAATATAGCAAAACAAGGTTTTACCAGTTCTACTGGGCATAGACGATGATGTTTGCATGGTCCTTGTTGCTGACAATGTAGCAGACAATAGTGGATCGCCAATCGAAGGAGGAGTCCGCACTTCATCATGAGCTGAAGAATAGAATATTGTTAGCAAAGACATTTGCAATGGATAAAGATCAAATGGGATACTAGTGAGAAACGCCGACAAAAAAAGAGATAAGTGTTATAATGTTGATCAAAACAAACAAAGTGTTACTTACACGAAGGTACTATGAAACAACCTTGACCATGTTCAGCATGTGATGTCACAACTGGCACATATGTCTATACAAGAACACATAAAATCAGAGATCATGATCCATAAGATACTATAAAATATTAATATCTATTGAACTTCTATTACTGCTTACTTTCAAAGATTGGATTCTACGGTCCAATTCTATTCTCAGTGCCTCTTTCTCCTCACTTCTATCACCCTTGATGATAATTTGAACAAGCTCATTAGTGTATCTTTGTGTAATTTGTTGGGTGATGAATACAGGGTCAGTACTAAGGCCAATGTCATGTAGATATGACGCCTGTATTTCAGATTGCATTTGATCAGCGATCATTGTAGCTTTTTCTTATCAGTTGTGACATCAAATATTTGTATACTTTCATCAAAATAACTCCAAAACCATAAAGAAAAGAACATCATAATAGGACATTTGTTTCTATATTAACATTAAAATTTACAATAATTAATGTTTACCTATACTGAAGGTGTCTAACATGGTGCATCCATATCGCCCTATGAAAAAAATTAGTAAGTCTTAGAAATCAGCAGCGAAATTAAAGTAATATACTTACCCAAAAAAATATTAATAATAAAGTAGATTGTATATGTAAATCATTTGTCTTAAGTTAAAAATTTAGCATAACTAATGTTTATATCTAAAAAAATATTTGGCATGTTCTACTTAATGTTTATATGCGCACATATGGTTTGGAAAGAAATATTTGGTCATACAAGACCCCATCATAGTTGACATTGATCGTACTTGAAGATTTCATTAATCATCATGATCATCATCCATGTCATCATCATCATCATCACCATCATCATACTCGTCACTTTGATCTTCGTCGTCACCACCACCATCATCATCCTCTTGATCACTATCATCATCATGACCATCATCGCCATGATCATCACTATCTTTGTCACCATGATCATGATCTTCATCAGCATCATCATCATCATTATCACCATTATCGTTAGCATGACCAAAATCATCACCATCTTCTTCATCTTCATCACTGGGTAACTGTTGTTCCTGATAATCATTTACTTCCTCTTGTGCTTCTTCAATATCTTCTTCTTTGATCACATTATACTTTACCGACCTTCCTCTTAGGTCATGTCTAACAACAAATGACCAACCTGGTTTGTTTGGAACAAAAAAGTAAAACGTTTGCTTGCATTGACTTGGAAGAACATAGGGCTCATCTTCGACTGGCTTAAATGACCTTATATTAATCATAGTAAATCCACCGTCATGTTCAATAACAGTCCTATCGGGATCGTTTTGATTCAGTTGTAACCTAAACCATTTGATGACAAATAGAACTATTTTGAATGAATTAAAGTTGCACTCAAGTATATCATCCAAAATGCCATAGTATCAATTTTCAAATTGTTGAGGATGTATGTCAGTTCTAGATAAAATATTGGTGACTGTGAAGACAACACTTATCCCAGAATCACACGTTTTCTTCATTTTATCCAACTTTTTTGTGCAAAATTTATAGCCATGGTAGTACATAGCTTTGTGCTATTTGACCTGCAATTATTCAAACATGTCAAGAATCTTCTCATTGATCTATGAGTTGATATTAAACTTATGTCTCATGATTAGTAATCTTATGCATACCTTTGTATCTCTTAAACCATATATTAGATCAAGTACCATTGGCATAACATTGGGATCTCCATTACGATGAGCTTCTTTAACTAATGATGCAACACCATCCCATTTTAATGAGTGACCATTTTCTTGAGATTGTTCAATCCACACTGTCATCCAATCAAGATTGTTTGCAATATACAAGTGTAGTGCATCCCACTCACGACCAACTATAAAGAAGACAATTACACCAGTTAGAAACAACTTATATATATTGATGATGGATAAGAATTGTTAAATTACAAAAAAAAACTTAGAATTACCTCTCACCCTCAATCTACCTTTCCCTGTTAGGTACTCCCCTTTGAATTTGTCATTACAGTTGGGATCTCAAATGTGATCTAGATGGATACCTACTGCAAACTTTGGAAGATATTCACTGATATACACCATGGTCTGGTATATCATATATCCCTCTATCATAGAACCCTCAGGACGTGCTCTTTGTCGAACCAAGCCCTTCATAAAGTTCAAATGCCTCTCAACCATCCACATTGATTTAGCTTGTATAGGTCCACACAATTCAATCTCCTCAACTTGATGTATGAGGTAGTGTTCTTGAACATTGAAAAACGTTGGAGGTAAACACTTTTGCATTTCACACATAAGTTGTGGAATTTTTCTCTTCCAATATTTTATATCTTTTTTATCAATTTCTTTAGATGATAACCACCTAAATGAGATTCAACACGCAAAAACACATAGAGGAGATTTCAAATAAAATTATACAATAGATTTCAGATAAAAAGCTACAAATCTAAGAAAAAACACTCTTCTAACCTCATATATTTTCCAAGATTATATATAACTTGTTTAATATTGTTGTCAAACTATTGTGGAAGGGATAGAGGTAGGACAAACTGCAATCATTTAAAAATGATCATTTCAATATATTATTAAATAATGCAACGGGTACTACATTCAATCTTACAAATATACTTTAAAGAGAAAACATGACTTACCTTGAGGAAGATATGCCAATCATGTGTCTTCAACCCTGACCCAAAATCACCTTTCTTTGATAGAAGAGTGCTTATATTTGTAGCAAACCCTGTTGGAAAATTTTTTTTATGACTTCTTTAATGCATCACTTTGTTGCTCCGTTAATAACCAAGGAAGGGCACTTGTATTTATGCGATCTCCATTCCTATTTGATTCAATGAAAACTTTTAGTGCATGATTAGATTCATGAATGTTAGTACAAATTTTAGCAATTTGTTCTCTATCATGCCTTCCATCCAGCATTTTCTATAGTGTCTCTGTTACATTCTTTCCAATATGCATAGCATCAAACAAATGCGTGATTGGGAGATCCTTGTAGTATGGTAACCTACTAAATTGAGTAGGATAACTTTTCATTCCTCTAGGAAGTTGGTCATTGATGCCTTGGCGACCTTCACGAGCATCAATTATGGCATTAGTAAATATAAGACAATATTGAAATACAAATTGTAAACTTTGGATGACAAATTGGACATTACCTCGACAATTTAGTCGATTGTATTCCAACTTCCATAAATGAGGTGTCATTCTTCATGGCCTTGATGATGTCTCTTCTTTCCCATTGAAAAGATGTTTTTTGTCAATTCGACACCTATGATTATTGTGGAGAAAGTGTCTAAACTCATCAAACACCTACTTTTCTAAACTTCTTGAATGACGACATTTCATCTTCGGACCACAAACTAGACATGCAAATTTTCCCTTTGTCTAAAGACCTAAAAGATCATGTATAATTGGATCATGTACAATTATCATGCGCAACTTAAGCATTTGATAGTAATGTGTAAGCACTATAACAGACCAAAAATATGTGATCTTAACAATATAACATACTGCAAAAATGAGTTAGCCCAGGGGCATCATGTATTGTCTATACAAGCATTGCATGGAATTGAAATTGTCGATGTCCTATCAGTCTAGAGATGTCATACATAGTGATGCCATTCCATAACTTCAACAACTCGTCAATTAGGGGCTCAATATACATGTTTATATCTTTAACTTGGTATTTACCTAGCAATTGAATGAACATAAACATTATGTAATTATTATAACCATTTTCATGCACTATTTATAAATTAATTTAGATAACTATAAAAAAAAAAACTTGGCACAATCATTGACGACATTATGTGCTCCCTCTTTATGGACATCCAAGGAGGAATGTTATTGTTAATAACAAAAATAGGCCATACTGAGTAAACAGATCTCATATCTCCATATGGATTGACACCATCCACCGCCAATGAAAGTTTCAGATTACGAGGTTCTTCTTTAAAGTGTGACCATGTTTCTTCTATCTCTTTAAATGCAAAACCATTGACAGGCATTTCATAATTTCATCCTAACTTCTATTGTGTGCATGGTAATCCATAAATTGTGCCAAGTTAGTGCACCTGAATAACCGTTCTAGACGTAAAATAATGAGAATGTACCAAAGAACCTTGTGAGGCACTTTTTTGTTATTTGATCTGACCGATATCTACTAACATGACAATCAGGACATTCTGTTGCAAATTTATGTTGTTTATGATATAGAATGTGGTCATTGGGACATGCATGTATTGTCTGATACTTCATTCCAATCTGATCCATAATGTTATATAATTCTCAGTACGAACAAGGCAAAATGTTTGATGGTGGTAACAAAAACTCCCTAATCAACCTACAACAACAAATATGCATTGTTAATATAATGAATAGTAATTGTATGCTAACCTTGAAGATGACAAAAATGACATACCTTAGCATACGTGACATTGCTACATTGGATATGCTATTCATAACCTTTAAGTTCACCAACAACACTATAGCCGACAGTAGAGTTGTTTGGGAGCCTAGGTATTAGGGCTCATGTGCCTTCTCAAGTAAAGGTATATCAAGACCATCTTCATCATTATTATCAAATTCGCTAGTACCATCATTGTGAGCCTCTTCATCACTTGCCCCAATACCATCTTCTTCAATCATGTCCTCTGGCACATTATCATCTTCTTCCATGGAAGCATTATCCTCAGCTTGGATATTCACACCTCCATGTTCCTCCAGTAGGAAATCCACATTCAGTAATGGACAAAAATCATGGCCCCCTTCAACATGACCATATTTCCTACAATGACTCTGGGCTATTGTGATTAGAATTTTTTGATTCTTTAAACCCTTACACTTTTTGCAACAACAATAACATTTAATAGGTTTTCTTCAGAATTGAGCCCACAATGTAGCCATTGTCTCATTATTTTATTCTAGATTCATATTGTCAGGCATGGTCTTTCTTCACAAGAAAATATACCTACAAATAAATTGGACATGTTGTGATTAATGTTTATATCTGCATATATTGTTTTTGTTAATTAATGTTTTCAAATGTGACTAAAATGATTACAAACATATCAAAAAGGACCTTCACAGGGTCTTATTACATCAACTTTTCTAACATGGTCATGTTGGTTATCTTGAGACCTTAATGTCTTCTCATGCCTTCAACCTTGACCTTGATGCTCCTGCATCATTCTCCCAAGGATCAAGGAAAGTTGGATCATCATGGAATTGAGTAGGCAGACCTTCTAGGAAGTTGCAATACTTCAACCTTGTAAGTGTCACGTCAATGCAATGGGTACTAAAAAAATAATTTAAGTTGATGAGAAATGGTTGTTATGAATTCAAATTGTAAGCATCACCTCAATGCATTGGGTATTAAACAAAAAATTCAAGCTGATGAGTATGGGTTTTTATGAACCACAACTCATGAAATATGCATTAAGTCCATACCTGCTATTTACAATGAGTATGGGTTTTTTTCCTAAGAACATACTTGTTGTTTACAGTCAGTAAGTTTCTATATCCTCTAACAAATTTGAAGCAATGAGCCAAAGTCACATGGTTGAAGATGATCATTGTCCCCTAAAAGTGCCATCGTTTGATAAATTGTTGCATTGAAATATGATCTAGAAAGGGCCTTTCCACATAGTATGTTGGCACTATTTGGCAATCATCGATCATGTGGTTATTGCAAAGAGGTTAAGGACCAAACATAGAATCATGGAGATAGTGCACGGATGTACAAGGAAAATTTGTTGCTCTTTAGCTACTAATCTTGCTTTGTGCTTGTTAATTAAAATATTATTTTAAAACTTGATCTTAATACTTTTTATAATCAATGGCTTTCTTTCCAATGTCTATCTCTCGACTCAACACATTTTTTCATTTTTCTTTCCTTCTTGCTTCATCATAAATACTTGGTTCACAAGCACTTATGGTGTTCTTCTTGCTAAGATTATGAAGTGGACAATGACTTTCAATCTAGTTAATCAAATGTTTGGCTCAACTTTTTTGGGTAAGTGTGATGATATGTAGTGCACTATAAATTTTATCTTCAATGAAAGGATTAGCACCTCTAATTTTCAAATGGTGATCAACCAGAACTAGCTAACAATCTAACCTAAAAAATACATTTTATGCCAAATTCCAATCACAGTTAAAGACATTTAGCTATTGGAAAATGGCAAGATTATGTCTTATTTCATATATGCAATAAAATGGGCAAGAAATGTGGAAGAACGTTAAGTTTTTATCCACCAAAACATGAGTAAAATTGTATAAACTGAATGTATTTTAAAAAATAATGTCAATTCCCTTCAAAAGAAATATTTTGCATGCAACTTACTTGCTGAAGATATTGTATTGTACTTGTTGAAAAGTGGTACTGTCAAGTGAAAATACGGTGATCGAATATTGTATTGTTTCAGAGATATTTCATCACATTTACAACAGACATGTAGGTACAAAAGGTGTCAATAGAAATCTTAGCTTTTTTGATTAGTCGCTTTGTCGCTATCGAAGAAATTGGGCACTTCGTCGTTAGTGACATGACGCCTTCACCAAAAATAATGGTCAGTAGTCACTTTTAAATTTTTCGATGATCGTAACTTTTTTCAAGCTGCGTGGTGTACGTGCTATTTTATTATGTGTCAGATGCATTAATGAGGGTAGTTATGACTTCACTCGCCTTTATCTTTCTGACCTTGAATTTTGATGAGTCACCAGAAATCGCTATGTCGCTATTGAAGAATTGATGTCTCTCACCGTTAGCAACATAGCGCCCAAATGAAAAGTAGTACTGCGATAACTTTTTAGAGTAAGTGGGTCCCATAAAGTACTCTATTAGATATCAATTATAAATCTTTAGAACACACTAGCATCTAATGGGCGTATATGCCAGGAAAAGCAAAAATACCGAGATTTGCTATTTTGCTATCGAGAACTTCTTCTTCTCGCTATTAGTGACATAGCGCCTGATCGAGAAATAAACAAATATGGGCCCCAAGCATCAGGTAATATAGCCAGGATTTCATCATGTCATCAATGATTGGACCCACACCCTATTCACAAAATATATGAAAGAATGATCATCAAATCTATCTCAAATCCATGATCGTTACTATCTTGCTATGGCGAGTTGCACGAAGGTTACGAATAGAGACATGGCGATAAGGGGCCCACCATATTTCTTTTGAGCAATGCATCAAATGTCATCCACATGATCAAATCAGGATCAATGACGGGCGCTATCTTGCTATGGCAAGGTGCTCACTCTTTACGTATAGCGAGATAGCGCCTAAGTGACACGTGTCCTCAAAGTTTTGTGGGTCCAGTTTAGAGGTGCCAACAATGAAGGAAAGGTACACATGGAAAATTTTCATTGGGTTGACTGCTAGCTTGTCAAGAGGAACATGAGTCATCATTGCTTGCATCCTTGGATCATAGGATTTTTTGTAAATCCACGGTGTAAATTTGAATATAGAAGGTGATGCCACCCTGTGCATTTATGAGAGATGAAAGCTTCGCATGTGAAGAAAAATAGAGTATAACATAGAAGATTTTCTTAATTCCACCGTACTCGAACAAAGATTCAAAGCATTTCTAAACAGAAATAGTTGTTGAGAAGACCGTGCTGGATTCGGTAAGATTGTGAAGCAGTTTGTTCGTAGAAAGATTGCAGTAACACTGAGAAGAACTAGAGCAAAATTCAAAGTAAGTACTTGCATTATAATCCTCCTGTTGTTTCAATTCCTTCGAGAGTTAATTAAAATGGCTCCAAAATAGAAAGCATTTTTTGGTCAAGAGAACTATTTGGATAGGAATGTCCATGATGATTTGCTTGAACTGCTCCCTTCTTCCACTGTTGAAACTATAGAAGTTAAGAGGCTAACTTCATTAAACCCTAGGCTAAAAATAGCAGATGGGCTGTATGACAAAGGAAACTAGGTTAGGGATGCAACAACTTCACAGACTAGTCTTGTTTTATTCAAAAAATGGTTTTTAGAGAGGAACCTTTTTGCCCCACATGCCAACATCTAGAATTTTGGTCTAGGAAAAATAGTGGTTCCCAGTGTTTTCATGGATTATGATCTTTTGGAAGTTGTAGCTAAGAATTATGACCAAGCCCTTAGGGTAGTGAGGAGAATTAATGGTGAAATCTTGATTACAATCAGTGCAGAGGAGATTAGGGAAGTTTTTAGTTTAGGGCCTATCACTTATTATCATGTGCCCATTGATTTGAAAGGGTTAGAAAATGAGTATATGTCTAAGAGAGATGAAGTTAGGCAAGGAGCACTGAGTGCACACATAGGTAGAATTGGAATACTGCCATCAATAATAGCATCCTCTAGGGAGCCTTTCAAAAGGGCATACTTCAATTCTAGGGCTATAAAAATATATAGGTCCTTGTGTAAAGTTTTTGGGAGAGATGAAGAAGAGTTCATTCCTGTGGATTTTATGTATATGATTACTCAGACTTCCTCTTTTGGTGTGGATATAATTTTTAATTTTGCTTCTTACTTAGTTGAGTAGATTCACATTGGATTGATTGGAATTGCTAAGGGTAAGGTGGAAAAAACTTTTGGCCATTATTATCTGTTAATGCACATGTTCTTATTCAAGGGAGTAACATATTTTAGTAAAGAAATAGAATTAGATAGAGAAGAGAGTGGGGAAGCATTACCGGTTTAATTATGGAGTGCAGATATGACTTGGGATGTAGAGAATGCCAGTTTTGTCAGGTTTGATAGGTATTTTGCTTCAAAGTTGAGATGCCTCCTATTAAGGGACAATCCCAAAATCCCCAAAGCATTAATGAATCTCATTAGGCCTATGGACAACCCAAGTGGTTTGAAAGTTTCACATAATTGGGGAGATGTCATTCCATATTTTGTTTCTACTGTATTTAGAATATATGGTTTTAAAGGAAGCCCTCATGTACTACCCTACCAAGTGACTTTGAAGGTAGGAGTTGCTGAGATATTGCGGCAGCTGGGAGGAGTGGAGGAAGCCCTTCTATTGAAAAGACAAAAGGGGTCAATTTTTCCTACTTGCACAGTGACTCATCATTTTGTAATCAAAAAAGGAGGTTGGCTTTCTCTGCACAAGATTTTGAATCCTTATAAGATGGCCACTTCCCATCCTCGTTTTTGTGATTCTGAAGGATTTTTTCATTTGGCTCTGAGGCAGAGAATTAAGCTTGGTAAAATTGAGCATGAATTTTATTTTTCTGAAGACTTAATAAGGAATGAGTACTCCTTGCAAGAGCAAGAGACTAGGAAAGAAAAGTGGAAAGTCTTTTCTAAAATTTTGGATTTCATTCATTGTTTTGATCCAGATTATAGTCCTTTGGACGATGCAGTTACAAATGTAGATAAAATGAGAAAACTTATAAATAATTTTCCTAAAATAATAGAGGCAATGAATGAAAAGAAGAAATTATTTATTAGGTTCTACCTGGATAAAGCCAGGGAAGTAATGGGAAGATTGGGTTTTACTCCCAATATAAGGGCAGGTCAATTAACTGTCCAAAAAAGGCCAGGATATACTATTGTTCAAAATAAAAAGAATACAGTGGACAAAGGCAAACAAATAATTGAGTCCACTAGTAGGGTTTTGGAAGAGAGGCCTACTGAGCCATCCCTTAAGAGGAGGAAAATAATAAGAGAGGAGGATTCTCATGTTGAGGAGTATTCACCTTCATAGACCCCTTTGAGAACTGGGGAGGAGCAGCTCACTATTGAGAAAATTGAGAAAATTGGATCACAAGGGGGAGTTTTTGTCACTCAAGCAGAGATCGATGAAGGGAACCCCCAAGAACCTCCTGTGCCAAGCCTCGAGCTAACTGTAGGTGATTTTAAGGGAAGGGAATTGGTTCCTATTTTGGAACAACCTAGCCAGCAATTTTTGTCAAATGACAGTTTTGTAAGGTCTAGGGCTTTCCATCAATTTGCTTGGAGGGAAAACATCCACAATTTTGAGGAAAGATGTAAGAACATGAAAACAGAGCATCCAAAAATGGATGAAGCCTCCATCCAAAACCAAATAAAGGAGCAAATGATGCAAGAATTCCAAAACATTACCGCTAAGGAGGGAAGGCAAATGGTAAAAACTTCTAACATACTATTGTTGCCTAATTGGGATATTGCAGATGCATTGATTTTCAACTCTGTTTCTAATAGACTGGAGTTGCAAGACCCAAATAAAAAGGAATTTGCAGGGACTACTTTTAGTGATGATCAAGTTGCTCTTGTTATGTGGTCATTAAGAAGAGGATCCAAGATTATATCAGCACAACCTGATGGTTCAGGACTGGTAGGGAATATTATTGTGAGGAGAGTTGCTGATACCTCACACGTACAAGCAGCCCACATGAATGTGGATTATTCTCAGTTTTCCTTGGCTACTGCTAAAAGGGAGGAAAAGGAAATGTTTGAATTACAAAGTAAATATGAGGCAGTTGTGGATGCCTACAATAAAGAGGTAAAAAGGAGAGTTGAGCTTGAGAACAAGCTACTGGGAAAATCCACCAGGCCTAAAATAACATACCCTCGCCCCCCTGTTGAACCTTTCAAATCTACCCCCCTCATTGAAATACCAAACACACCCCAAGGGCTACAGTATTACACTGCTGAGGATTTTGAAGAAGAAAAGAGTAAACTGTGGGCCTTACATGTAGAGCTGGAATCTAAATATGAAGATAAACTAAGAATAGCTCTTACATATCTAGGAGAAAAGGTTGAATGGCCACTAATCCATGATCAATTGGCCAGGGTGATTAACATCTAGGAGGAGTTAAAAGTAGATGATGAGGCTCTAAAGCCTATTGTGAACAAATAGGTGAGAAGGGAGAAAGCAATAACCTTATTGTGTCTATCTGTTATAAATAATTCTTGTGATCAGATTGATAAAACCTTTGACATTGTTTCTGATCTTGTTGATTTTGATAGCAAAAGGATACATTTATAGAAGATAATAATAGGCTACTTAGACAAATATAAGAGCCAAAAATTCAATTTATTTCCTCATGCCCTAGATAAGAAAAATAGTTTGAAAAGCAAAGAGGAATAAGCAAAGGAACTTGATGATTTATTCTGTTTAAGAATGAATCAAGTCATAAATGAAACAGGGCATGCACGGTGGGCCACCACAATAGAAGAAATGGTGAAAGCCAAAATATTCTTTGATTCTTTAAAATAGGAATTTGTTGATATTGATAATGAGGCTGATTATATAATAAAGAAACAGAAGGATATTTTGCAATTCAATTGGCCAAATGACACATTATTTGATAGGTGGATGGCAGAAATGCTTTCTAGTGAACAGTTTGATGTAGATGAAATTGACAGTGATAAGGTGCAGGGTGAGGAAGTCCAAATCATTGATACCATCACTGTACTCAAACCCAATTAGAAGAAGAAGACAAGAAAAACCTATCACTTTCAGTTGCAGAACCGAGACCACAAGATGCCAATACAATTAAAGAAAAGGAAAAGGTAGAAGTTGTCCTTACCATGCAGAATGAAGGTGGTGGAAGCTTGCAGGTGGAGGTTAATGTGCCCTCATCAGAACAAGCTTCATCGTTGGCTAATTTAGCAGTTACATATGAAGATGAATCAGATCAATAGCCAACTCAACAACATTAGAACATGTAACAGAAGCTGACCCACCGAAAGGAATGATTTGATTTCGATATCTTCTCTTACCCATAATTTTGTCATTTTGTGATAGGTGTATGTAGATATTCCTTGTAAAAGACACTTGTCAGTTTCTCTTAGCCTGAAGCTTGTTGCATTTCACACTATATAAGTGAAATTCCAAGGCAAGAGAAAAGGTTCGAATTCTATTTGCTAAGTGATACACTTAGTCTGTTCTTGGTCCACCATTTTTGAGCAAAAATTCGTGATGTATTTTCTCTGTCAGATCTTGAGAATACATGAATATAGAATGATCTGTGTTTCTTTCTGAAGGTCATTCTGAGTCTATTGTAAATTTTATACAATTTTTAAGGAAAATGAATACAAATTATGAACCATCCCCATATCAGTTCTTTATGAAATTTGTCTCCTTTTGATTACTTGGTTATCTTGATGTTGTATAAGTAAAGGCTTGTGTAATTGAATGCAATTCAATTAGGTTGTATATCTATTTATCATGGCTGTTAATTCAATAGATTAAGTAAAAGCTTTGATGAATTTGATAAGGTTGCTGCAGTAGTGGAAAGGATTTTGAATGACAATTTCTGATAAGAATTGCTGATAAAATTTATTGTAAGGCAAAAAATTAGATCTGTAGTAGACTCTGAACCCCAATGGATTAGGAACTGATCAAATTTAATCCAACTGAAAGAGAAATGTGTCACACATGATTTTCAAAATGCAGAATTATAATCAACTTTACTTTTATTTCCTGTAGATCTTCAAAGTTGGCCTCTACTTGTTTGCATGGAATGTTTTAGCTTTAGTTACCCATTATTGCTGAGAACATCTACAGACCTATAGAAGATTTTTGGCCATATCTGTTATATGTGATGTGTTTATTAAAGTATCAAGAATTGTACATGTATTGGCGAATTTGAGATGAGAATCAAAATGAAACTAAGATAATTCTCATACAATTTTCCCAGTCTTGTATCATCCCTAGGTATACCCACCCTGGTTTTGTAGAAGTTTGGCCCAAATGGTGTGCACATACAATTGATAATAAGAATTGGCTAGTCTTTAGACAGTGTGAGTATTGTCATCTTGGTATTAAGCATTTTATTGCTTAGTAGTTTTAAAACACCAACAAGTTTGTTATTCATCCAAATGGAAACCCTTGTAGGAAGACCTAATTGCAATGCAACAATTAAATGTACGTTGAAATATAGGAGAGAGATTCTTTTGGTTGAACTAGAAGATAAATCATCTTCTAACAAAATGACAGAGACTTTTGGTGAAGGATCCAAAGTACATCAATTCAATTATAGTCTAGTAAATTTAGGTGCCATCTTCATCATAAGTTTTTGAAGATAGTCCAATATTTGTAGGTGTCATCTTCATCAAAAAATTTCCATGATAGTCTATTAGTTTGAGGAGTCATCTCCATCACAAGTTTTCCATGGCATACTTGTAGTTAGAGGTGCATTGAAGACCTTTTATCACTACTTGAGCTAGTAGTAGATGGTGATTATTCATTATCATCATCATCATCTAACATAGAATCACATGAATATCATGTTTTATAGCCCACATGGCCTAGGTATTGAGGGCACAACTCCAAGCACTAAACACACCAGATTTTAAATTATTATCTTTATGTGTTGATGTTTAAGTTGAATGTTCTAGAGTTGAAGAGAGAAACACACTCAATTTTCTTTTCTTTTTGTTCTTTTTTTGAATATGAAACGGTTGTCTAAATGATACAATATAATTATGTATTATTAAAACAAAAATACAAGAAAAATATGATACCAACACAACTATATTTATAAAACAAAAAATTTGTCATTATTATTTCTTCTAAGCTTTTACAACTATAGCTTCTGCATATACATTTCCTTTCTTTTCTTTCATTACTATAACAAAAAGTATAATAGTTGTTACAATAGACCAACATTCCAAATGATAAATCTGCATCTACACACTTTCAATAAAATGAAACAACAAGTACATTACATTCTTTTTGCAACTAGACTCTTTTTAACACTTATCATCAAAACATAACTAAGAAAAAACACTTGAGCGGAGACTCTCCCATTTATATTACACAACAATGGTTGAACTTTGGCATAAAAAATAATAATGATAGTAATAGTATTCACTTCCATCTTCAATATTATCATAAAAAATACAACAAAAATACACATGTACCTATGGAAATATGCTCAAAGATAAATCCCTCTCCTCAACCACCAGAGATGTAGGTGTGATTGGAGGTCATGAATGGAACAACTTTTGAAGTCAAGCACATCAGGAAGAATGAAAGAAAGACAATATCGAGAGTTTCAGACTACTATTCTGCCCCCCCTATATTGATGCAAATGCAGGGCCCCCTTTCATATTATTCCTAGGGCTAGCAAGCATCATTAATCAAGTGGGTGGAGAAAACTTGAAACAAAACTAGGCTCAGAGAAAACCATGCAAAAATGCTCCAAAAATGTCAAAAGAAACCGGGCGCGAAAAACGTAATTGGGCAAATGTTTTTTGAACTTTGCGGATGTATAAGCCCTGTGTTGGTCAAAATTTTGACCAACACGGGTCTTATATGTAAAAAAATTAAATTTTTGCCTTTACATTTCGACCACCCCAAATTTATTTAGTTGATGGTTGAAATTTTTGGTCAAAAAATGATGTTAAATGTAGTAGTGAATGATCCCTTCAATGCGTTGTTATATCAGTTAAAACATATGAATATGCTTTAAATGCTGATGAAAGTGTAATTTCCTCGAGAATAGAATTCTTTAGTTACTTAAATGTAAAATTTTAGGAATGAAATATATGATTTATGGAGGGTCCTCTTGCATGAGACATTTTTTATTTGTAGTTTTTTCCCAAGTATGGTTCTATTCATATATTTTAGCTTACAATAATGAAAGTTTTCTTCTAAGATTTGGATTAAATCTATATTTTGGATTAATTTGTTTCATCTGTCTTGGTTTCAGGAATTGCAGAAGGAGACCCTAGTTCAATATGCAATCTCAATTGATATGCATAGGATGTTAGATGGAGGTGAAAAACACAATATGTTTGCATTTTTTATATAGGTCATTAATGTAAACGTGTTTTATCTTTTTAGCTCTGCCTGTTGTCCATGCATATGGAATGCTATTGCACGCACATTCTTGATTCATAGTGGTTATTGAATCTTATTTTGGATGGGATTGAGAGAAACTAAAGACATATGGATGCTTAACTAGCTACATATAATGATTCTTCATTATTTACATTCTATCACCGAGTTCCTTTTTTAACTATTGCTACATTCTACATTTTGATGTTATTAAAAGAAATGTTTTGTTTCCTTTGTTGAAATGTGTCATGCCTTCATTCACTAAAATTTATCTCTACTAATTGAAACCATATTGGTAACATTTTGATCTTAGTCTTCTTAAAAAATTTATAAATGCTAACTGATCATGATTTCATTGTATTTGGTTGTAGGGTATCGAGCAACAAAACTGAAAAACTTAAGCTAGAGTGCCTAAGTTTGACAATAATACTTGAGGTTTGTTATTGCACTAACAATCCCCTTTATTGATTTATGATATGGTTAAAACATTAGTGATTCTAATTTCCCATTAAAAGCATTTAAGTTATATACAACTTTTTTTTATCATGTCATTATTGTCTCTCACATGCATTATTGTCATTATTGTAGATGGGGATGCTCGAACTTTGAAGTCTCCAACATGATACTTACTTTTAGTGGGTGAACATAGAAGATTCTAGGTGAACACCTTAAAATGGCCTTAACATAAGTACTATGAATTACTTATTAAGTTATTGATAACTTAGAAGTTTGAATTTGAAATGTTTGTTACATTAAAAAATAGATTAACAAAAAAATGTATTTGTGAACAATGAACTAACATAGTTGCATATATGCCCTTTATGCCTTTTGGACTATTATTTTATACAAACAAAATTCTTTTTTTGTTGAATCCTAATAAAAAAATCATAATTACACACATGTTAGCCTCTCCTCTAATCTTGACCCCCCTTGGTCACTCTTTCTCTTCCTTACGGGCTATATATGGATGAAAATTGGTAAACACTCTAGATTGTTATGGAGAAATTAAAGCTTCTTTTGTAGTTGTAATCCACACTTTTCTTAAACTACATCACGAGAATCCACTCCATACAGATTTTTGTAATATTTACTGGTCTACATTGCCCCTTGAGCATGTAATATCTCTACTCAATATTCTTCCTCTGTCACAAACCTAAACCACCATCCTATATAATTAAAAATAATCAATGACCCACTTCCCTCACATAAGGTATAGATCAAAGTAACTTATATATAGACCTAATGCCCATACACACACATTTAGGGTAGTCATTACTCAACACTATTTCACTATTCTCTCAATGAAATGGTAGGCTTCATATGACTCATTATTAGCCCCTACATTCTCACCTACACCTTTTCACTATTCTCACCATTTCAATTGACTTCATATGACTACTATTAGCCTACTACTGTGAGACTATTTGTTTTTTTTTAATCAAAAATTTGGCTGTCGTCAAAATTTTGGCAGAAGCTATCATCGATGGTATGACAAATTCGTCTAAACAAATCTCATTTTTGTCAAAATTTTGACGATAATTGTCATTGGTGGTATGACAAACACATCTAAACAAATCTCATTTTTGTCAATATTTCAATGAGGCCTATCATTGATGGTATGACAAACTCATTTGAACAAATATCATTTTTGTTAATATTTTGATGTGGCTTACCATCAAGAACAATTTCATAAACATCGATCTTTTGACAAAAATGGTCGTCGATAGCCATTGCATAATTGTTGAACTTTCAACATTTAGTAGTGGTTGTCTAACACTTCTCTGTGACATAGATTGGGATAATTTTTGACAGAGTGGGTTGTTGATAAATCAATAGCTATGGACTATGTCAAAATTTTGATGAAATTATATCGACGAGCTTTTTTGACCTTTAAGCATCAAAATTTTGACAAACTCATGTCAAAAAATAGGTGTAAATTAACTAGTGTCATATGATTTTCTCTGGGATTAGTAGATAATCTTGCCACCATACCAACTACTAATACAATATCAGGTCTTTTGTACACTACACATTGAAGTTTTCCAATCATTGATCTATATGTAGTCTAGTCTACCTCCTTGGAATCATCATTTTGGAAAGCTTATGTCCAACAGACATAGGTGTTCCAACTAGTCTAGAATCTTCCATTCCAAATTCCTTCAATATTTCCTTGATGTATTTTGATTGAGTAATGTAGATACCATCAACAAAGAATTTAATCTCTCCAAAAATTGACATTTTAAATTATTTACTCATCTCCTCAGAAAAAGATTTACACTAGTCATCATTTCCAGTAAATAATGTATCAAACAAAAATATTTTTACCAACACTATCTTCTTTTTTTGTCCTTCTTTGATGTATAAGTTGCTATTACCATTAGTTCTTTGAAAACTAATCTTTGTCAGATAATTATGCAATCTTTCATACCATGCTCAAGGGGCTTGTTTGAGACCATACAAAGCTTTATGTAATTTGCAAACCATATCCTTTTTTCTAGGATCCATGAAATCTTCTGGTTTCTCAATGTAAAATTATTCATGTTAAGATTCTATTCAAGAATGTTGATTTCACATCCATTTGATACACTTTGAATCCTCTATATGCAATATATGCAAGTAGTGTTCTAACACCTTCAAGTCTTGCAACAAGAGAAAAAGTCTCTCCATAACCAATACCTTCTTCTTGAGCATAACCTTTGCATACTAACCTTGCCTTGTTTCTTGAAACTTCTCCATTTCCATTCAACTTATTTCTAAATACCCATTTTGTGCCAACTACATTTATGTCCTTGGTTCTAGAAACAAAAGTCCATGTTTAGTTCCTTTCAATTTTCTCAATCTCTTCATTCATTGCCTTAATTTAACTTTCATTTGCATTTTTAATAGTTCTTGGTTCAAATTAAGTAAGAAAACATTGCCTTTTTATTTGTTCCTTGTCATTGTACCTTCTGACTGATCTCCAATAATATTCTCAAGTGCATGATGCCTTATGACATATCTAGCAAGTCTAGGCTCCTTACTTTTGGATTTAGGACTTATTCTACATGGTTAACCATTCTCAAGATGATCTTCATGCTCAGGTTCAACTTCCTATAACTCGAGTCCTTCAGATGATTCAGTTTGCATTGGCTACAACTTAGGTCCTTCTGACTATGACTTGGGTCCTTTAGACTGTGACTTGGGTTGCACTGGCTACAACTTGGGTTGAACTAGATATTTAGGTGACTCGAGTAGTGAAGACTACTGATTTCCAATTATGTTTGGTTGAACATCTAGTAAAGTATCAAGTTCACAATAAACAAAATTTCTATAATTTTTTAGGTTCTTTTCTGCTTTCCTCTTCACTCTTTTTACCATACTCATCAATCTTTACATGTGCACTTTCCACAACTTTATGAGTAGATAGATTCAAACATTTGAATGCTTTACTCTTATTGGAATACCCTAGGAATATGCCTTCATCACTTTTCACATCAAATTTTCCTTTTCTTGACTCCTTCAATAGATAACATATGCTTCCAAATACTTTGAAATAACAAACATTAGGTCTATAGTCATACCATAGTTGAACATAAGGTGTTTTATTTGAATCCCTCTTCAGCTGAACTCGGTTCAAGGTATGAACTATTGTACTGATTGTTTCTTTCCAATATTTGATTGGAACATCTTTCTCTATCATCAAGGTTCTTACACAATCCTTGATTGATCTATTCTATCGAGGTGTAGCAAGTGTAGATAGTTTTCTTTTGATTCCTCTTTCATTGCAAATTCATTGAATTCATTTGAGATGAATTCACCTCCTCTATCTGATCTTAAAAATTTGAGTTTCTTTCCTATTTCTTTCTCAACTCTAGCCAGATACCACTTAAACTTTTGAAAAGCTTCACATTTATCCTTTAAGTACATAACAATCATCATCCTACAATAATCATCAACAAAAAAAAATGAGATACTTATTTCCACATTAACTTTCTATGCTAATGGGTCCACACAGATCTATATGAACCAGCTCAAAACTTCTTCTAAATGATAATTCTTGCTTTTGAAACTTGTCTTTCCCATCTTTCCAATTTCACTATTTTTGCACATGCTCATATCAGGTTTCTTTAGGCTTGGAATGCCTCTCACTCTTTTTTTCTTTCTTATGCTGACCAAGTTATCAAAATTCACATGACATAACCTTTTATGTCATAACCAACTTTCTTCTACTTGAGCTAGGAAACATGAATTTTTAGTTAGGTCTAGGTAGAATACATTATCTCTAGTTTGATTGTCAATCCCATCTAGATTTCCTTTTCCATCCAACAACTTGGCCTTCCTATTCACGAATTCTACCTTGAATCCAATGTTATTCAACTACGCTACACTAAGTAGATTATGTTTCAGTCCTTCAACCCAATAAGCATTGCCAGATATGAGTTCATTAGTTAATGCAATACAACCTTTTCCCTTCACATAACAAGGTTCATCATTTCCAAATCTGACACTTCCACCATCGTAGTGTTCCAAGTGCTCAAATTTAGATTTATCACCATTCATGTGGTGAGAACAACCACTATCTATGATCCATGTATCATTCTTGCTAACATGAGAAATAAGGGCCATCTTATCATTTTCATCATCTGATTCATCCTTAACAACAATGTAAACCATTTCATCTTCATCACTACTATCAAAATATTTAGCCATGTAACAAGATTTCTTACCTTTATCCTTGCACTCTTTGTAGCTTTTGAAATCTTTCTTCCTTTTTTTTTTTTCATGTTTCTTTTATCCTTTGCCTTCTTTTTTTGGACACCTTGCAACAATGTGACCAACTTCTTCACAAAAAAAATAGATCAAAAGTATTTTTCCTTTGTACTTTCCTTTGCCTTTAGGGAATCTTCTTGCAAGCAATGCTTTAATAAATTCAAGATCATCATTAGAACCATCTTCATCTTCACTGTCAGACCTTTTTCTTTTAGACTTTCCAACTTTCTTTTTGAGTGAAATTTTAGCTTGAAAAGTAGACTCAATATTACTAGAGTTAGGAACATAGTTATCAAAATTATCTAACTCAAAGGTTGTCAATCTTCCCACAAGTACATCCAAAGATATATAATTTTTGGGATCACATCGAATACCTCAAACTCTAATTGCATTGATAGGAAGAAGAATTTTGAGTACCTTTCTTACCATTGTCACATCATCTATCTTTCCTCTTGAAGTTTTGATTGCACTTGCACTAGCTTTGATTCTTTCACTGTACTATGCAATGTTCTCATCTTCTCTCATCTTCAACTAACCAAATTGATCTCTAAGACTTTCTATCTTATCTCTCCTCACATTTTCATCACCTCCATAAATATCTTTCAACTTGATCCACATTTCATGAGAAATAGCACAATATTTGACTTCATCAAATTCAATATAGTTGAAAGTAGAAGCAATGCCAATCATCATTATGTTATGGTTCTTCTTTTCATCAATTAGTTCTACAGTCAAAGGTACAGAAGGTGTAACATACTTGGTGTTCAAATATGTTAGACCTAAGTCACTGATGGTTGCCAAATGCAACTTCATGAGTTCCTGCCATGCTTTGAAGTTATCTTTGTTCAACTTGGGAATCTCTTTTCTATAAGACATCTTGATCTTTATCTCAGGTCCTTGAAACCTTCTCTACAAGCACCAAAAAATTTGATATCATTTGTTGGAAATATGAGAGGAGTAACTAAGAGGGGAGGGGTGAATTAGTTACCATAAAAATAAATCCAAGATCCCTTAAGATGTCAATACAAAACAAAATCAAACTCTACTAAAACTGAAATACTATTGTAACTTGGTTAACACTAAGAATTATTGTCACTCAATAAGCACTAAAATAATTACTTCTTAAGATGTTTAGTGTGTTAAAACATAATTAACTTAGTTGCAAAAACATAAAGCAAATAACATGAACACAAGAGACACCAAGATTTAACGTGGAAACCCAATTTAGGAAAACCACCAATTGCAATTAGTTACTATTTTTCACTCTTTTGAAGCGATCCCTATTAGGATCCAACCCTATTAAAGGTTACAAAACACACTGTTAGGTATGACACGGATAAATGATTTAGATCACCCTATTAGGAGTGGCCTTGTTAGAGGTCTTCAAAACTTCAATCTAGAAATGCCATCTTGTTAGAGGATTTACAAAATAGTTGTTAGGCTAACGAGCTGTTAAGAGATTTGATTCACTACTATAATTTTTAGAGAGTAACAATGATTTGAGCTAATTGTTGATGCAACTATCTTTTCTAATTTCAGGTTTCAATTCTGGCTTGAATACTTGATCCTCCTTAATCAAATTAATCTTTGCAGATCAATCAACTCAAGATACTATGTTATCCTTAAAGTTTGCTTCCTCTATTCATCTTCTTCTCTTCCTTGCTCACACATTCAATCCACAACTTGAACTTATACTTCTATCATTTACTTTGTTAAGTTAGCTTTAATACAATTTCAAACAATAAATATTCATCCCTTAAGTTGGCTAGACTTAATAAATAAATTCATCAAACTCAATATGCTATCACAAGAAAGACCTTTGTTAGCTGCCCTAGCTCAGTCAACACTAACTTAGAAAATAATTTCTTTTAGACTTCCTTTGGTAACTAAGTGAGCTCGGTTAACATTGGTTCCATGCCAAATTTTCTTTGGTAATCAAGTGAACTCAGTTGATATTTTCTTTATGCAAAACTCCCTTTGGTAACTGAGTGAGTCCGGTTAACACTGGTACCATGTAGACTTTCCATTGGCGATCGAGTGAGCTTGGTAGATACTAACTCTGAACTTGGTTATGATTGGAACATTCATCATATACTGGAACTTCCTTTGACTCCCAAGTGGACTCAACATACATTGATTTCTCAACATATACTTGACATTTGTGCAATGTAAAAAACAACATACAATTGAATGATTGCATCCAACACCTTGAATAGTTGTACCCATTTTCTACATAAGCATGTGTATTAGCTCATACATTTCGGAAGCTACCATCACCTATATTGCAAGCCTATAAGTATAATTTGATGGTCTTAATCTAGTTTATCTCATCTATTGAAATATCCAAAAATATTATGAACTTGTAAATTTCTAAGTATCCCTTTTTTGGTTGATGTACTGATTATGAGATAATTACTTACTTGGAAGTAGACAAGGGAAAATTGGAATGATAGTAAGAGAATTATCAAGTAATAGTTTGAACAAAAATTGGGAAGTCATTTTAGTGATTAGATTTCTTATCACAATTTTGGAAACTTTGTGTTTTATCAGTAGAAGAAATCAAACACCTTAACAAATAATGAATATCCTATCAAAGTTAAGTGAAACAAGGAATGAAAATTCAAGGTCAGTGCTAGGTTTTGGAAAGAACATCAAGACAACATGAAAAGATTAAGGAAATAAAGATTGTTTAAGAAGTTTCTACATGAGACAATGCAAGGCAATGTCGTGTCAATAATAAAAGGATGAAATGATGAAATTGTGACCAGTGGATATAGACTTAGGGTTTTCATGATTTGGTGATCTACTTAAGGAAAGAAAGAAGAGGAGTTAGGTATCATAACTAAAGGAATAGTGGACAACAAGGATAAAGAGTAGAAGTAACTTGGAAAGAGTTATTAGAGAATAACAATAGTAAAGTGGGTTGTGATCATAGTGGAGAACAAAGGAGAGATAATGATATGTAATTATGCTATAGAAATTCAATGGATCTGATATAGAAAGTTAGTGTAAGATGTACATATCATTTTGCTTTTACTACTTTCTTACCATTGTGGTATTTGAAATCCCTTAAAACGATGACCTTAATCGGTCCATTGCAAATCCTTTATTAGGGTAGCATTCTTAGATTAGATTGTTGAAATCCTTTAACAATGTTACTCTTAATAGAGTAACAACTCTAAAAGGTCTAGAAGATTTAATCATTTAATAGGGTGCACCTAACAATGTTTTTGTAACCCTTAACTGAGTAAGCTCCTAACAAAACATATTTTAGAAGGGTACACATATTTATGAGCATTGATCTCACACCATAGTTTTCACCCAAATCGGATTTCCACAAGATAAATACTAGAGTTGATATTGTGTGAATGTTTTGTCATTATGGATGACTGTTTATACACACTTAACTAATAATTTTGTTATAGGTTGAATTGAATCTTATTGATAACAATAATGAAAGTTGTTAAGTTTTTTAAATTGGTAATTACTAATTCACCTCCCCCCCCCAGTAATCAATCCTATACCTACAAACACATGCCCCTAGATACCTACACTCAAGAGGGATCCCCTATACAAGTTCCAGGAATATCATCCATCTTGAGAATGCCTACAACTAATGATGTTCCTTAAATTTGTTCTCTTAATTTCATTTGAATTGGCCCATTCAATCATGGTCTTCCCTTATCAAGCCTCCATGATTTTGATTTTGAGTCAAACTAGCAAGAATGTTGTGTCCAACCAATCAAACAAGTACAAGCTACCAAGGATTTTGTGTCCCAACTTGAGGAATAGATCCACCTAATTGAAATAAATAAGGATCAACTTCAAATGCCTTATTATGAACTATCAAACAAGAAAAAAGCATTGTGAAGTATCTATTTACCATTAGATCATGTTCTCTAAATCCCTTTTAGGGCCCTGTTAGACGTCTAATGAACCCACAACTAGATAGTAGGGAAAAAGAAACATGAATTCCCATTAACTTCCAAATTAAAGCATGAGTCCTTAGGTAATTTACATATCGTTCATAATTAAATCTAGTTAAGTCAATAAAATTATTCCACTGTGGCTTCTTTCTAAGAAATTGTTAACTTTATTGACCATATATTTCTTCTCTTCATGTACCTCTTTACGTGTAAATATTCATTCAATTTTTTTTCCTCTGATATCATATCTTGTAATGTATTGATGATACCCTAATACTATATATCAAAAATAAGGAATCTCTTGAGAAGATAAACCCTTTGTTATAGCCCAAGGACTTGATAAAACCCAACCAACACCTTGAAGCACAAAACATCTCCATCTATCGTGGTGTCACACAAAATGATACTCTGGACAACAAAAACCCCTAGAAATATCCATTTGCACACCCCATAGACTATAATGGCCCTCCTCAATAGCTCCAAATTTCATTTTGACTAGCATAGGAATAAACAAAGGAAAGAAATGGGGGGACTACCCTTTGAACCCTATCCTATATAACCTCCATAAAATGCCTTCATTATCTTATTCATTCACACCTAATAAATGTTACAAAATCTTACCATTAAGGCTTACTCTTTATAAAACTTTTATCTAGATTTATTATTGGGATATGATTTATTAGCCACATCCCTTTTACTTCATATTAGTGTAATAACTTTGATATTTTCATTGCAAACACATGCTCTTCCTTAGAAGAATGTCCACCTAGCAAAAGGAGGTCCCACCTTCTTAAGTATTCTCTATTATTGGCATCCATTCATAAGGTCTCTCTACCATGCATTCATATCTAATGAATCAAATTCACATATCTCATTTGTAGGTTTGTCTTTCAATATTTAACTTCCTACACAAATTTTTTCATTTAGCTAATGTTAATATGATTTGACAATTTTATAAATATCTCATTCCTATAATAAACTTGCCATTTAAATTGTCTTTTAAAAGTATTGCTAAAATATTTGACTTCTTTCATACTTGAGTTCAAGATTAATTCTTGAGATGAAAATAACTAGACAATTAAAATCTCTAAATATTTTTTACTTATTTTTCATATATTATAGAAAATAAAATTATTATTTACTTTCATTTCCTTTAAAATGTTATATTCAAAATTATTTGATCAAATCTCTAAATATTTATTCATATATTTAAACATTTTTAAAAATAAATTACTATTAAATATTATATACAAAGTTACAAACAATAAAACATTATCCCACATTCAAATGAATAAAGCAGCATCAAAACGCATATGTTGTCTTTCCACACTTGAACTCAAACGGACCTTTTAGGCAATGGTCTTGCTTTTTAAAAAGTTTTTTTAATATTACCGTTAAGGAAAAGATCGAATTCATCCCTCTATTTATAGGCCATTCATGTACAGGGGCAGATTGTAGTTTTCTGGCTTCACATCGCTTCTTCCTGCTTGAATTTTGCAATTTTTGGAAGAAGCAAACTATTTTGCGTCGCAATGAAGGTGAATTGAAAGGAGAATCATGGAATCAGAGCGATAGCCATGGCGGCTGCATGATGCGTTTCTGTCTTATAAGGTATGTCTCTTCTGGCTAAGTTGAATTGCTGTTTTCGTGTTGCGCCTTCCATATATTTTATATTGCTCGAATTTTTTTCTTCCCTGCATTTTCTTTCGTTCTACATTTAGGGTTTTCCTTTTCTTTTCTTTCGTGTGTTTCTCTCAAATAAGATTTCAACTAGCTTGAATTCCGTCAGAGCTGTTGACTAGAAAAGTTGTGTTATTCTAAATGGAAATAATTGTTCAATGTGCATCCCATTCTTTGATAATTATTCTCCACAACGTTTCCCGCAATTTCAGAGCAACCTTTGTGTCTGTCTCGTGTTAGCAATGTCAGCTACAAATTCTGGTTCTCTTCTTTTCTTTTGTTAGAAAGAGTCAGTTACTATGTATAGCTATCTATTTCAAACAACAATTATAAGTTTTTCTGCTACAGTCAACACAGATTTATAACTATTTTGAAAAGATTTCAAAGAATTATGGTCTTTCTTTTCTACTCGACCGTTATTTTAGGAGTAGTACTTTTGATTGTTAAAAGCTCTATTGGAAAAAGAGTAATTCTGTTAAATGAGATTAATATATGTGGATATTTCTCAATAAATTGTTGTTAGAGCCCTGCATGTATTTAATCTATGTAAAGAAGATGGAAGATGGACAGCAGAGCCATTGAGCTTTCGTTTGTGCGGGCAAGCATTGAGGATTTATGTGGTTCATTGATTGCAAGCAACAGCAGAGAGATGTGTTCGACCTAATTTCACGGAATCTCATCCATAATCTTTCCTTGCTCTGAATCTCATCTATAATCTTTACAGAGTTTTCTGTGTCAACTACCAAGGATTTGGATTATGTTCCTGATTCTCTTCTCTTTGCGCTTACTACAATGCTCACAGCTTTAGTTTGAGAATCTTCCTGTATATTACCGTAAGTAAGATCTCCTCTCCACTTCTCCTTTTGTCTGAGAATTCAGCCATTCTATCAATTGTTTGAGATTTTACCTTAACATTATCGAGGCTTCATGATGGAGCCTGTTCTTGCATTTTTAATCGATAAAATCTTATTTTCCTTTGATTTTTATTCATAAATTTTGAAGTAAATTGTTTTTTAAAATGAAATTATCAATTTTCATGAATATGGAAAGACTACTATTAAACCTGATGTTTTGAAGTTGATTGATTTTTATGTAATTCTTGATCTTTTGTACCCTGTCTTTCTATCACTCTTGCAGAGAACTGGTAATTCCATGCTTACCTTTCAATCTTTCTTTTGATTGCATTTCATTTGTGACTTCCTATTTCTATATAAAGTTCTTACACAATTTGATGCAGTTTTAAGTCCTCTTTGAAAGACTCGATATCTAGATTATAGAGTGAAAGTTCTACAGCAAACCACCATTCAATTAGGAGGTTTAGTTTATAACCACAATTGATTATTGGCCTAGATTCTCTGGACCTCCATCAGCTCCGTCTTGTGTACAGGTAACATTTAAATGTGGAATATTCACAAAATCTGTTTCAATAGAATCAAATAATTGTCTTCCATGTTGCAGATATTCTTGTAAATGTGAGGTGATAGTGACTGATGACCTGGAGGCTGGAAATATTTTTCAATTTGTATTTCTAAAATTAGTTACTATGCTAGATCTATTTATTTATTTGCTTATTATTTCTCAATTTTATAAAAGCTTGGACCTAATTCTTCACTTGTTGTTTCTAGAGTTAGTTACTATGATAGGCTATGTTTTTTGTTTGTCTATTATTTTACTTTTCTATGAAGCTTGGAGGTAATTTTTTAATTGTTGTTTCTATAATTGACGAATATGCTATACTTTATTTTTTTGTTTGTTATAAGTTTCTCTGATCATCAAAAATAGTTATCTAATTGTAGAAGTTATTTCTATCCTCAAACCCTTCTTCTTCATTTGAATTTACATTAAATAAACATGTTTTAACTTTTGACCATAGTGAATTTATTATGGTTTAAGTATTGCTAAGATTTGCTAAGATTATATACCTTGTACAGAGTCATCACTTCCTTTACATAGTTTTCTTTTAACCTCACTTGCAAGACCTCCCATTCTTATGTTTGCATTTGTTCTGATACCCTTACTTTTGAATATATGATAAGGTCATATATCTTTTCTAGTATTGGTAGACTTAGGTTTGGTTCAGCTTGCAAGCCAACCTGCATTCTCTGTTTAAATTTTTTTTCTCCCTATTTTATCTGAATGTGTGAATGTTTATCTTTGATTTATTTCATCTAATTCAGATTTATTATCAATTAGAAAATATTAGATTGCAAAAATATTTTATAATAGAAAACCTGAGATTTTTTTTCATAATAAAATGGTCAGCAATCTACCACTTGTTTGAGCTGTTATAGATCTACAGCAGAGAAAAACATTTATATCTGAATATCAGAGCTTTTGTTATTTTGATTTCTTTATTTTTAAAAAAAAAATCTTCATTCTTTACCCATATTTTATATGCTCCATGGGCCAATATTCGTAGAGAAAGAGAATCAGAGGAAGAAGATAAGCAGATTTCACAAAGACAGCAAAGAACCCTCACACCAGACATCTCAGGTGAATATGCAAAATGTAATCCTTGTATTACTTAATATGACCCTCAACTTGAAAATGTTGCTTTCCTGCACAGATACGGTCCAACAAGAAAGACTAAGGAATAAATAATTAAGAAAGAAGATGAATATATTTGCGCAATGTATCTACTATCATCACACAATTTACAATCCGTTTTCGTTCAAAATGTGTGTTTTGAAACTTTGCAGTATGCTCCGAAGTTGAACAAGTAAATGAGAGAGACGAACAAGCATTAATCGGCATATACGAACAAGTTGGCCATTTTATATCAATTCTGTTTTATATGAGTTTAATAAGTTGGCTATTTTTTTTGGTTTGTTATGAAGTTTATCTGATCTTCACAAATAGTTATCTAATTGTCGAAGTTATTTCTATCCTCAAACCTTTCTTCATTTGAATTTACATTAAATAAACATGTTTTAACTTTTGATCATAGTAGATTTATTATGGTTTAAGTATTGCTAAGATTTGCTAAGATTAGATACCTTGTAAAGAGTCATCACTTCTTTGTGAAAAATATTAATATAAATTTAAATTTCAACTCAATACTCACAACCCTAACCCTGAAAAACTTTGCTCTGCACTTAAAAGTTGCTCGGCACATGAAGGTGCCGAGTGCCAGTTTTACTCGGCGCTTGATGGTGCCGAGTGGTAGTTTGCTCGGCACTTGAAGAAAAAGTGCTCGGCACAGGAAGGTGCCGAGTGCCAGATTTGTTCGACACTTGATGGTGTCGAGTGACAGGCAACAAGTGTCGAGTGAACTCGGCACAAAGAGGACCTCGGTAGCAATAGATGCCAAGTATGCTCGGCTCCAAAAGAAATGCTCGGCAACAATAGATGCCGAGTGAGCTCGGCTCCAACTGAGAAATTATAACTTAAGAGATTTCATCGTGGATGCTTTCACCATTAAAACCAGAGAGCCAAAGCTTTAAGCTTTCAACCAAACTTGTTAAATCTAATGAATAGAAGATGAAGAACAATAGATTAAGTATGCTGCTTGCTTTCTATTAAATCTTTTATTAAACTATTACAAAATCTGGGAGCATCGGCTTCAACCAGAAAAACCCTAAAATAATCCTAAACTGATTATGCTTCAAAAAACTTTAAACCTGCAACTCTAATGACTGCATACAAAGGTGCCTGGAGCAATCACTAGTTCAACAGGACGAATCTAACAATGAAAAACTTACAGAGTGAGCAAGGGAAACACGTGCAACTGCAGGCACAAACTTCTTTCCTTCTTCCTTCTCTACTCAGCTCTGCAACTTCTCTCTGATCTGCTTGATCTGCAAATTCTACTGAATGAATAAAAAATCATTCCTTTTGTTTCATTTCATTTTCCCCCTCTCAACGTTCAAATTCAAAATCTCACCTACCAAAATGAATGCCTGCCGTTCATGGATGCCTGCGGTGACCTGACAGGGTAGATGGGCATGGGGCTCGAGGACAACCTTCTTTCCTTCTTCCTTCTCTACTCAGCTCTGCAACTTCTCTCTGATCTGCTTGATCTGCAAATTCTATTGAATGAATAAAAAATCATTCCTTTTGTCTCATTTCATTTCCCCCCTCTCAACGTTCAAATTCAAAATCTCACCTACCAAAATGAATGCCTGCCGTTCATGGATGCCTGCGGTGACCTGACAGGGTAGATGGGCGTGGGGCTCGAGGACAACCTACAGGCGTTGACGTTTAATTTCCAACACTCCCCCTTTGTCCTGAGCCAAACAAACAAGGATCACAGCTGATCCAAATCAACTACACCAAGACACTCTCTTAGGTGTACAAAAGATACAATGCCTAATGGCTTGGTGAAAATGTCTGCTAGCTGCTGCTCAGACTTGCAAAAATTCATTTTGATATCCCCATTCTCCACCAACTCTCTGATGAAGTGATATTTGATGTCAATATGTTTGCTTCTCCCATGGAAGATTGGATTCTTGGACAATGCAATTGATGAGATGTTGTCACAATAAATTGTGGTTCCATCCTCTTGCCTTTCATTCAAATCTATCAAGATCCTCCTTAGCCAAATTGCTTGACATACTGTTGTATTTGCTGCAATGTATTCAGCCTCTGCTGTAGATTGAGCAACAATAGGTTGCTTCTTGGATGCTCATGAAATTGCACTCGATCCCATATGAAACATGTATCCGGAAGTGCTCTTTCTATCATCTAAACTTCCAGCCCAATCACTATCTGTGTAAACAACCATCTTGAAATCATTTGATGTAGTATACAAAATTCCAAATCCTTTGGTACCTTTCACATACCTTAGGATCCTCTTTCCCGCTTGCCAATGAGAATCCTTTGGTGTTTTCATAAATCTAGAAATCAAACTTACTGCATGCATTAGGTCTGGACAAGTTGCAGTCAAATACATTAGACTTCCAACCATACTCTTGTATAGTGTTGGATCCACTCTCTTGCTAGAGTCTTCCTTGCTCAACTTTAGACCTACTGCTGTTGGTGTGGGGGCTGCCTTGTTGTTCTGCATTTTAAATCTCTCCAAGATCTGCCCTGAATATTTTTCTTGAGAGATGAAGATGCCATCATGCATTTGTTTTACTTCTATGCCTAGAAAGTATTTCAAGGTCTGTCATTTCAAATTCACTTTTCATGACCTCTTGGAACTCACCAATTAGAGCCTTATCATTACCAGTAAAAATTAAATCATCTACATACAAGACAACAATCAATACATTACCATTTGCTGTCTTGATGTAGAGAGTAGGCTCACCATTGCTTTTGCTAAAGCCATTGCTCATCAAATATGAGTCAATCCTACTGTACCGTGCCCTTCGAGCTTGCTTGAGCCCACAGAGAGCCCACATACACTTTTTCTTTCAATACACCATTTAGGAAGGCAGACTTCACATCCATTTGAAATACCTTCCACTTGTCCTGAGCTGCAATTGCTATGACAGCACGCACAGTTTTCATTCTTGCAACTAGGGCATAGGTCTCATTATAATCTCTCCCATACTGCTGTTTGTAGCCCTTGACTACCAGCCTTGCCTTATGCCTATCAATCTTGCCTTCAACATTGCATTTGGTCTTATAGACCCATTTCACTCCAATCACTTGCTTTTTGGGAGGCAATTCGGTTAGCTCCCATGTCTCATTCCTTTCTATAGCATCTATTTCCTCATCCATGGCATTACACCATTTCTTCTCCTTAATAGCTTCCTCAAAATATATTGGATCACTATGAGAAAATAATGCAAAATTAACACTCTCATCATAATCTTCATACCTTTCATCTTGGTATATCTCCCTAAGACTCTTGGTCTTTTTTGGTAACAGGGAGGAGAGTGTGGGATTAGAATCTTCATTGCTTCTGCCTTGCCGACTAGCTCGGTCTTCACTAGTACTCGACACTGACACTCGGTCATGCCTAGAGGAGCTCGGAAAAGTTTGAATCTGCTTGCCTTTTCTTCTATTTGCTCCTCCTTTTTTCTGTTCATCAGCATCTTCTTCATTCATAATTGGCACTTTACTAGAAGTGCTTGGTGACTCATCAATTGAACCATACCAAGACTGATTTTCAAGAAATTTCACATCTTTTGAAAGCATCATCTTGTTGTTCAATGGGTCATACAATCTGTATGCCTTTGATTCTGGGCTATACCCTGTAAAAATGCATTTCACACCTTTATCATCAAATTTCTGCCTTTGCTCTTTAGGCACATGTGCATATGCAACACATCCAAACACCTTTAGGTGTTCAACTGTCCATCTTTTCCATGACCATGCTTCCATTAGAATTATGTCACAGACTGCCTTTGTAGGACACCTATTAATTAGGTAAACTGCTATTGCCACAGCCTCTCCCCAAAATTCAGTTGGGAGACCTTTCTCTTTCATCATGCTCCTTGCCATTTCAACAATGGTCCTGTTCTTTCTTTCAGCCACTCCATTCTGCTGTGGTGTATAGTTGGTTGTGAGCTCTTTCTTTATTCCATGTTTTTTGCAAAAAATTACAAAAGAATTGGAGGTATACTCCCCTCCTCTATCTGATCTAAGGACCTTGATATAGTGTCCACATTCTCTTTTAGCCTGGGCTTTAAATTCTACAAATTTTTCAAATGCTTCAAATTTATTCTTTAAGAAATACACCCATGTCCTACGACTGAAATTATCAATGAATGTCATGAAATAAGTACTCCTCCCAATGGAAGTAACTTGCATAGGATCGACTAGGTCAGTATGCACTAACTCTAATGGATATCTAGCTCTCCTAGAATTTTCAGAATTAAAGGGAAGCCTATGTTGCTTACCCAAAATACAAGCCTCACACTTGTCACATGTGTAATGCCTCGCCAAGGGATCCAAAGAATTAACCTAGAATTTCACTAAGTTTGGTAGCATTTTTTTTTTTTTTTCCTTTTAAAATTACATGAAAGTAAATACCACATATAACTTATTCACAATAACGGAAGCAATAGCAATGTCCATCTAGAGAGTAAACATAACATACACAACAGATTACATTCTTTAAGATCCCTTAATGCTGAATTACATACATGAATCCATCTAGTACTACAACCACATGAAATAATAATGATAAGTCCAGTGTTCATACATTACATTTCCAAATGCTCAATCATCCACTGTACATGTCACAGGGTATGAAGGCTTAAAAGAATATACATATGTAGAATAAGGTACATCATCCTATTCTAATCCATGATATATCAAAGTAAAGATAATCACATGATACACATGATACATCATCATAAAAGTCATAAACATCCATCATAAAGATCAAACAAAATAAACTAAGTGCACGGTTCCTCTCAACCGTTAATAGCATCATTAGACCATCGTGGGCCCTAGCCATCCCTTCGTGCGTAACATCCCAAATCATCGAAGAGATCATTGGCACTAACATAGTAGGAATGTCACTCCTAATAAATACAACATCATATGTAGAAAGTAATCTAACATGCAAATATAAGCATAGAATAACATCATCTAACATATGCTAATCATCAATGAAAGGATACATATCCACCATCACGAAGGACGCATCAGCGACGATGTCTCAATGAATCTCAAATGATAAGAGTGGAAAATACACTACCACTTGACCACGTGGTACCTAAGTGGTCCACTCCCACCGTGCTGAGGAGATAATCTCAAGTCCCAAACAGGCTGTCAGAATCACATAGCACAAGTCTCTAAAGTCCAGGAATCCTGAAAGTATACTAACTCAAAGGTTCCAATCACAAAACAGACATCTACTTCCCAGAGGCACACAATGACATGTAGGAACCTACTATGCAAGCGGGAAAGTGTCATCGCATTTATCTCGTACAAGTTACCCTGGCAGTTAGCTAAACTCCACGGGTCCATACAGATCTCATGCGGCCACTAGTACCCTTTCATACTGACAAGGCATACTATGGAATGCAAGGTCGCAACCATGCATTCTCTCTACTCCCATCCTAGCCTATACAAGCACTCAAGGCATGGGCGAGAACCAAAACTATTATCTTTTTAGGTTCATTCAGTTAGTATTAAGTGTGAATGTTATCACTTATTAATCCAACTTACAATGAGTTACCCTAGCAGCCTCTTAGGGCCCTGGCCCCCATTGCAAGCCACTTCCCGACACTACATGCAGATATCCTACCCTAATGCTCATGGTATCATAATCATAAAGAAAGTCCATAAAATCATCAAATATCCTCAATAAGAATCATCAAATATCCATGATAAAATCATCAAATATGCATAAAAGAATCAAATCTCCATGAGCAACATCCATAGAAAATCATGACTACAAGAGCTCTCTATTGGCAACTGAAGTATCACTGATAATCAAAGTATCCATTGGTTCTCAATAACCAAATTATATCTCAAATCATACTGATCAAAGACTCCAAAAATGGTTGAGTCAAACATGTCACAACATGACATCATCAAGAATAAATTCACATATCAGTCCCATCATGGCAACTAGAATATAACCAAAGATAATTGATCGATGACCAAAAATAATGGTTAAGTCAAGGGTCTCAAACATAAGAATCTCAACTTTAACAATCAGTAATCACAACCAGTACATAGAGCATTCCATCACATAATCATGGTTGGGTTTATAAAGATCGAGAAATAAAACATCATCATGACATCACAATCACATAACCCCCAAGCCTCTAGTAGACGTCCTATAACTGGTCAACACTAGTCAACCCAAAACCCAAAATATTAGCATAAGGAATACACAATGTAAACACATGTTTTGGTTTTGCAAAGTTTTTAATTTGAATATAAAAGTCTCAATTTACGTTTCCCAATTAATATCAAGTGGAGAAATATCACATTTTACCTAACCCATGTATTTGCTTGATAGATAAAAGTTCCTCCATTAGATTCAATTTTCTAATTGATCCAATAATATTTTATTTATAAAAACTTCTTTTGAGAAATAACATTTCCAATAATCAAAACTTCGATTATATATATGCTAATAATTAATCTTAATTAAAACTAATGTTTAATTAAATTAATTATTAATATCTCTACTAACTCACATCTTTTATTAATATAATAATTATTTGTTATAAATTACATATATACATATATACTTATATACATATACATACATACATACATACATACATACATACATACATACATACATACATACATATATATATATATATATATATATATATAATAATAATAATAACAAGAAAACGAAATATATAAAAATCAGAATATTGATAAATGATTTCATATAACATAAAATGTTTTATAAAAATTGAAATGTCAAAACAAATCATATATAATTCAACCTTCGATGCCACGCAGTACATGTACCTGCTATCGCAGGTCTGCCCGACAGTGGGTACAGAGTACCCCTGTCATCGCAGTCCCTACAATGGCAGGCCCTCTGCGTACCCGCGGGGTGATACGGCTCCGACGAATTCAAAGAGAATTTTTTTTTTTATATATAATTTAAACGTTTTCAAAATCGCTTCTGCTTGCGCGATGCGATTTGGTTTTTTTAAAATTAAGTTTAATGTTTTTTCAAAAACGTTTTTGATTAATGATATTCGATTTTTAAACAAATACATATATATTATACAGAATTAAAAATGAACATATATACAATTATATATATATATGTAATTATATATATATAATTATATATATATATATGTATGTTTTAGCAGATTTACGAACACAATTTCCAATTTTCAGAATTTCTCTATGAAACTTGATTTTCAAAATTTCTAATAATTAACCTAATGGGTTTAACTATGAATTTTCAACCCTAGTCCTGTGTCATTTTCAGATCTAAGCATATAGAATCCTCAAATAAATTTTAAATGCCCAAGTTGAAAATGCATAATGAAATATGAGATTCCTCAGAAGACATATGGAAGACACGAAGAAGACAGGGAAAACAAGATGCGAAAATATCACAAGAGTCTACCCGGATTCTGATGCTAATTCACTTTTCCTCAGAAAACCCGCAGAACAAGCTCCTCCCTTCTTCAGAGTTCTTGAGTCTTCCAATGCTCCAATTGCTCTCTACGCTCCCACGCTATCTCTAAGCTTCTAAGGATGCCTGAATATAAAGAGCTCTTAGGAACCTATAGAATGCTTCTAGAAACAGCTAGAAGGTGCCACCAACTAAGAATGGGTCTTTTCCAACCTTTTTGATGAGCCATAGGGTTGTAGACACCATGTGCTTAATTGATGCACTAACCCCCAAGTTGTTGACACATGAAAAATAGAAAAGTACGTTAATTCCCATGCAAGCTTATAACTCCAATCACTTAAAATAATTTCCATTTAAATATTTATAACTCCCATTTTAATTTTTATAACTTTTATTATTATTATTTGTTTATTAATTTATTAGTATTTTATAATTATTATTTATTTTAATTTTCTATTTTTTTTTTAAAATTTAATTCTTTTCTCTCAATTATTTCTCCTTGAATTGATTATAATCAAAATATCAAAGATCATGATATTTAATTTTCTCAAATAATTAATTTATTAATTAAAACTATTTGTTGAGACTTAATTTAATAGAAAATTCACCATAGACCTTCAAGATAAAATATGAAAACCCATCATAGGACAATTCATACAAAATCAATCTAAAGGATTAAAAATCACGAAATATGTCATCCGACACATTCAGTGGGTACTCAACTCTGATACTTGTCCTAACTCACTAGGACAAATGGTTTTAGGGTTTGGGATTTGGACTTGAGAATTTATCTCCCCTCTCTTATCATTGAGATAGTATAATAGGGTACGCTCATCCTGGCAATTCAGGGAAGTCGATACGCAGTACCTGCAACCTGCAGAAAAACCATGCATGTACATACAATATATATATATAGTGCTAAGCTAAACAGGCAATGGCAGGAAGTGGTGCATCGTGTAGATCCTGACTAAGCAGGTGACTACGACTCCCTTCCTTAACCACATCAGAAACGCCATACAATAAGAAAACATGCACACCATACACATGCAAGTATGGGGTAAGTATCCATAATAAAACTCATGAGATAATAAAACATCTAACTAACCATCAGCAGTAACTGAAAACAATGTAATGATCATCATGCATACATGAAATGTAAAGTCTAAATGATCTCATCATATAACAATTGAATCCATACATAATGTCTGATAGTCTCAAAACAATACCACTAATCTATTAACATAAAGTTAGTCTATCATAGTCTGATAATAATAGCAACAATGAGTCTAGAAAAGATGTGAACGAGGGTAGGCACTACAACATGAATTTCCTACACGTGGCAAACCTTCTACCATTCTTTTATTTGACAATAAATTTAAACCAACATAGCCAAGATGACCATACCTGAGGTGCCATAGCCGTGAGGGGTCTTCAATCACACTCTTTAGAGCTGATTGTGTGGGAGGTGAAGCACTAACTTGAGATGAGAAACATGTCTCAATCCTCAAGGGAAACATTCTGTTCTTTGTCATTTGAATTGTTGCAAGTAGGTTCTTGCTCTCACCTTTTTCATGAATGATACAACTATCATTCTCCATCAACACTTTGTATCCATTTTGAATGAGCTGACCAATGTTCATCAAATTGTGTTTCATACTAGGGGCGAAATACACATTTTGTATTTCTCTTTTCTCACCTTTCTTGGTACGGACCATAATAGATCCTTTGCCCACAACTGGTAGGGTTCCATTATTACCCATTTTAATTTCTGATTTGAAACTCTTGTCAATAAATGAAAACAAGGTTTCATTACCACTCATGTGGTTGCTACATCCACTGTCAAGGTACCAAACCTTGGGGCTTCCTTCTTAACCAACATTACACATGATGAAGGTAGTGTTTTCACTTCCCATATTCACATTAGCCACATTTGCTGGTTTTGACCTATCTTTCTGCTTCTTCCAGCATTCATTTGCATAATGCTCATATTTATGATAGTAGTAGCATTCTACATTACTCTTATTTGAGTTGTAGTTTTTCTTACCTCCTCTTGAAGTATTTTGTGAGCTACTTGCTCCATCTGCTCTTCCTAAGCTTTCTGCTGCAGCATTTTTTTGTCCTCCATTACCTCGGCCTCTACCTCTGGAGTTTCTGCCTGAGCCATTTCTTCCTCTCCCCCTTCCTCTTGGATTTGATTGAGCCTTGAATGCTTGCTCTTGGGAAGATGAAGAAGTAGATCTGTTGATCCTATGCTCATGAGTTTGAAGAGAACCCATCAACTCATCCATTGTCAAAACAGTGAAGTCTTTTGCCTCTTCTATGGTCATGACCAAATGCTCATATTTATGAGGTAAACTCCTCAATATCTTTTCCATTATCCTCTGCTCTTGATAGTCTTCTCCATTTGACTTCAGCTGGTTAATCACATTGGAGGTCCTTGAATTGAAGTCTGCAACTGATTCATTCTCCTTCATTTGAAGGTTCTCAAATTCCCTCCTTATGTTTTGTAGCTTTACAGTACGAACTTTATCAGTCCCCTTGAAGTTCGTCTCAAGGATATCCCATGCTTCTTTTGCATAATTTGCTGCTGCAATCTTAGGGAATATAGACTCTGTCATTGCTGCTTCAATCAAACTTAGTGCTTTTGCATCTTTTCTTCTTGACTCTTTCAAATGAGTCTTCTGTGCATTTGTGAGGGTAGCATACTGAGTTGGATCAGTCACATCATTGAATCCATTGACCACAAACTCCCACAAATCATTTGCAACCATAATGGTCTTCATCTTCTTTGCAAATGTTTCATAATTCTGTCCATTAAATGATGGTGGCTATTGCCATATCTTTCCTGCATCTCTTGCCATGACAAATATTCCAAGAAAAGCAAATGCCCTAACTCACTTTGGATGTGGGGCCTCAAAGCTCTGATACCATGTGAGAAATATTAATATAAATTTAAATTTCAACTCAATACTCACAACCCTAACCCTGAAAAACTTTGCTCTGCACTTAAAAGTTGCTCGGCACATGAAGGTGCCGAGTGCCAGCTTTACTCGGCACTTGATGGTGCCAAGTGGCAGGTTGCTCGACACTTGAAGAAAAAGTACTCGGCACAGGAAGGTGCCAAGTGCCAGATTTACTCGGCACTTGCTCGACACTTGATGGTGCCGAGTGACAGGCAATAGGTGCCGAGTGAACTCGGCACAAAGAGGACCTCGGTAGCAATAGATGCCAAGTATGCTCAGCTCCAAAAAAAATGCTCGGCAACAATAGATGCCGAGTGAGCTCGGCTCCAACGGAGAAATTATAACTTAAGAGATTTCATCGTGAATGCTTTCACCATTAAAACCAGAGAGCCAAAGCTTTAAGCTTTCAACCAAACTTGTTAAATCCAATGAATAGAAGATGAAGAACAATAGATTAAGTATGCTGCTTGCTTTCTATTTAATCTTTCATTAAACTATTACAAAATTTGGGAGCATCAGCTTCAACCAGAAAAACCCTAAAATAACTCTAAACTGATTATGCTTCAAAAAACTTTAAACCTGCAACTCTAATGGCTGCATACAAAGGTGCCTGGAGCAATCACTACTTCAACAGGACGAATCTAACAATGACAAACTTACAGAGTGAGCAAGGGAAACAAGTGCAACTGCAGGCACAAACTTCTTTCCTTCTTCCTTCTCTGCTCAGCTCTGCAACTTCTCTCTGATCTGCTTGATTTGCAAATTCTACTGAATGAATGAAAAATCATTCCTTTTGTCTCATTTCATTTTCCCCCTCTCAATGTTCAAATTCAAAATCTCACCTACCAAAATGAATGCCTGCCGTTCATGGATGCCTGTGGTGACCTGACAGGGTAGATGGGCGTGGGGCTCGAGGACAACCTGCAGGCGTTGACGTTTAATTTTCAACATTCCTTTACACAGTTGCATTATAGTTTTCTTTTAACCTCACTTGCAAGACCTCCCATTCTTATGTTTGCATTTGTTCTGATACCCATACTTTTGAATATATTATAAAGTTATATCTTTTCTAGTATTGGGTAGACTCAGGTTTGGTTCAGCTTGCAAGCTAACCTGCATTCTCTGTTTAAATATATTTTTTTCCCTATTTTATCTGAATGTGTGAATGTTTATCTTTGATTTATTTCATCTGATTCAGATTTATTATCAATTAGAAAATATTAGATTGCAAAAATATTTTGTAACAGAAAACCTGAGATTTTTTTTCATAATAAAATGGTCAGCAATCTACCACTTGTTTGAGCTGTTATAGATTTACAGCAGAGAAAAACACTTATATCTGAATATCAGAGCTTTTGTTATTCTGATTTCTTCATTTAAAAAAAATAAAAAAATCTTAATTCTTTACCCATATTTTATATGTTCCATGGGCCAATATTCGTAGAGAAAGAGAATCAGAGGATTTCACAAAGACAGCAAAGACCTCTCACACCAGACATCTCAGCTGAATATGCAAAATGTAATCCTTGGATTACTTATGATGATTTTAATATGGCCCTCAACTTTTCATGTTGCTTTGCTGCACAGATACGGTCCAACAAGAAAGACTAAGGAATATATTTGCGCAATGTATCTACTATCATCACACAATTTACAATCCTTTTTCATTCAAAATGTGTGTTTTGAAACTTTGCAGTACGCTCCAGAGTTGAACAAGTAAATGAGTGAGACGAACAAGCATTAATCGGCATAGATGAACAAGTTGGCTATTTTATATCAATTCTGTTTTCTATGAGTTTATGAATCCAGATCATTGTAGTACAAAAGTTCGATGTTCTCGTATTACAGATTTGGCTTTTTTTCTGGGTAGATATGCTACTATCGAGCCCTTATAAACATGGGTAGATATGTTTTGATTTTATCAGAGGAAATTTAGAAGAGGCAGCTTTTCAACGCTGAGAATTTTCTCTACAAATCTCCTTCGGACTGAAGAAATATGAAACTTGCAGGCTCGGTTCTGATTGAACTCCCCTGTTTTCAACGCAAATTCCCATGTTTTTGTCTTTTAAAAATCCATCCTTTGTTCAGTTCAATTATATTTTGTCTCCTGTCTGGAAACTACATTTACTTCAATGTTGAAATAATTTCAACGCAAGTTCCCATGCTTTCAAATCTGTTCATTCATGCGAGAATCCTCTTGGCATTAGGCCCTACAATGAAATTAATGGCGCACTCACAGAGCAGGTATTCTTCTAATGCTCTTTCAGATTTTGATTAGGTTTTCCATATTAATTTTGCGTTTGGGAATTCATGCTATTATGGGCATAGAGTGTATATTTGGGAATTCAACATATAAAGTAGATTGTATAGAGTGTATATTTAGTAGAAAAATATTAATAGTGTGTAGCAAAAAAGAGTTTCATATGATTTTCATTGTGTCTGGTTAATATGTATATTAATATTGAAGTTTAGAATGCAATTAGATATTTAAATTTATTTATGTATTTATTGATGTAATATAAAATTACTATGCTGTATGGTTTTTAGATGTATTTCAATCACTTTGCATAAACTACTTTAATAAAGAATGGTTGGAATGTTCAATTTTCTTTTCAATCTTTTATTTTATTTTATTTGATGCAATTCTTTTGTTATCATATGATGATTCTTTACTTGATCATATCATTGATGATTTCATATTTGAAATGGGTATAGTTTAATTCTCAAGCATCACATTGTTCCTTGACACCAATTTAATCGAGATGGCGAGAGAGAGAGAGAGAGAGAGAGAGAGAGAGAGAGAGGGAGAGAGAGATGGGTATGGGAGTGAGGGAGATGGAGTAGAGGGGAGGATGGTAGAGGTTGGGAGAGAGGGACATAGAAAGTGGAGAGGAGGGGGATGGAAGAGGGAGGGAGAGGTACAAAAAGTATGTGAAGGGGAGGGGAAATAATAGGTAGGAAGTGAGTGAGGGGGGGAGATGGGGGACGAGGAGAGGTAGACAGGTGAAGGGTGGAAGGGAGAGAAGGGAGTGTGGGAGGAAGGGGGGAAGAGAGAGGGTAGAGGTGGGGATGGAGAGAGTGGAGAGGAGTAAGGTGGATGGGGAGGGAGTGGAGAGGGAAGGGAAGGTAGAACAAGGGGAGGGGGAGAGAGGAAGGGGGGAGAGGGAGAGGAAGAGGGAGAGTAGGTAGAGTGAGAATGGAGAGGGGGGGGGGGGGGGGGGGGGGTGGAAGAGGGAAAGAGATTTGGGGGAAGAGGAGAGGTAGACAGGTGAAGGGTGCAAGGGAGAGAAGGGAGTGTGGGAGGAAGGGGGGGAAAGAGAGGGAGAGGAGGGTAGAGGTGGGGATGGAGAGAGTGGAGAGGAGTAAGGTGGATGGGGAGGGAGCGGGGAGGGAGGGGAAGGTAGAATGAGGGGAGGGGGAGAGCGAGGAAGGGGGGGAGAGGGAGAGGAAGAGGGAGAGGAGGTAGAGGGGACATGTAGAGAGTGAGACAGGTAGAGTGAGAATGGAGAGGAGGGGGGTGGAAGAGGGAAAGAGAGCTAGAGAAAGTATGCAAAGGGGAGGGGAAAGATTAGATAGAAAGTGATGGAGGGGGGAGAGGGAGGGGGAAGAGGGGGGAAGAGGAGAGGTAGAGAGGTGAAGGGTGAAAGGGAGAGGGGCTGGGGGCAGGGGGGTGTGGTAGGAAAGGGGGGAGAGAGGGAGAGGAGGGTAGAGGTACGAAGGGAGGGCAAGGTGTAAAGAAGGGAGGGGGAGAGGGAGAAAGGGGGGAGAGGGAGAGGGAGGTAGAGGGGACATGTAGAGAGTGAGAATGGAGAGGAGGGAGAGGGAGAGTGCAGGAAGGGGAGGGAAGGTGGAAGAGGGAAACAATGAGAGAGGGGGGGAGATAGAGAGAGTATGAGAAGGGGGAGGGGAAGGGGGAAGGAGAGGGGGAGAGTGATATAGATGGGAGTTAGAGAGATAGGGGGAGGAGAAGTAGGAAAGAGTGAGCAGTGGGGGACTTTAGGCAAGGAAATAGAGGGGAAGAGAGGGAGAGGGATAGTGGGTGGAGGGGAAGGGGGAAGGAGAGTAGGCAAGGAAATAAAGGGGAAGAGAGGGAGAGGGAGAGTGGGTGGAAGGAAAGGGGGAAGGAGAGGGAGAGTGATATAGAGGAGAGGTAGAGAGATGAAGGGAGAAGGGGGGAGGAGAAATGGTGAAGGGTGGAAGGGAGAGAATGTGGGGGGAGTGTGCGAGGAAGGGGGGAGAGAGGTAGAGGAGAGTAGAAGTGGGAAGGGAGAGAATGAAAGAGGGAGTGAGAGGGGTGGGAGGGAAGGTGGAAGAGGGAGAGGGAGAAGGAGAGGGAGAGGGAGAGTGGGTGCAGGGGAAGGGGGAAGAAGGGAGGAGGGAGTGACTAGGGGGGACTTTAGGCAAGGAAATAGAGGGGAAGAGAGGGAGAGGGAGAGTGGGTGGAGGGGAAGGGGGAAGGAGAGTAGGCAAGGAAATAGAGGGGAAGAGAGGGAGAGGGAGAGTGGGTGGAAGGAAAGGGGGAAGGAGAGAGGGAGAGTGATATAGAGGAGGGGTAGAGAGACGAAGGGAGAAGGCGGGAGGAGAAATGGTGAAGGGTGGAAGGGAGAGAAGGTGGGGGGAGTGTGTGAGGAAGGGGGGAGAGAAGTAAAGGAGAGTAGAAGTGGGGAGGGAGAGAACGAAAGAGGGAGTGAGCGAGCTAGGAGGGAAGGTGGGAGAGGGAGAGGGAGAGAGTGGAAGAGGGAGTGAGAGGGTTGGGAAGGAAGGTGGAAGAGGGAGAGGGAGAATGCAAGAGCAGGAGGCAAGGTGGAAGAGGGGCTGAGAAGGGTGAGAGGGGAAACAAAGAGATGGAGGGGGAGGGGAAGGGTGAAGGAGAGAGGAGAGGTAGAGAGATGAAGAGAGAAGTGGGAGGATAATCATGAAGGAGTGAGCAAGGGGACTTTAGGAAATGAAATAGAGGGGAAGAGAGTGAGAGGGAGAGGGAGGATGGGTGGAGGGGAAGGGGAAAGGAGAGAGGGAGAGTGATGGAGAGGAGAGGTAGAGAGATGAAGGAAGAAGCCGAGAGGAGAAATGGAAATGGTGAAGGGTGGAAGGGACAGATGGGAGGGGAGGGGGGAGAGGAGAGGTGAAAGGTGGAAGGGAGAGAAGGTAGGTGGAGTGAGGGAGGAAGCGGGCGGGGGGGGGGTGGGCAGGGGAAGGTAGAGGAGAGTAGAGGTGGGGAGGGAGAGAGTGGAAGAGGGAGTGAGAGGGGTGGGAGGAAAGATGGAAGAGGGAGAGGGAGAGTGCAACTGGTGGAGGGAAGGTGGAAGAGGGGGTGAGAGAGGTGAGAGGGAAATAAAGAGAGGGAGGGGGAGGTAGAGAGAGTATGACAAGGGGGAGTTGAAGGGAAAATGAGAGAGGGAGAGTGATAGAGTAGAGGTAGAGAGAAAAGGGGAGAAGGTGGGAGGAGAAGCATGGAGTGAACTAGGGGAACTTTAGGCAAGGAAATAGAGGGGAAGAGAGGGAGAGGGAGAGTGGGTGGGGGGAAGGTAGAAGGGGGGAGAAGAAGTGGTGAAGGGTGGAAGGGAGAGAAGGGGAGAGGTGGGAGGGAAGATGAGAGGTGAAGGGTGGAAGGGAGAGAAGGTGGGGGGAGTGTGGGAGGAAGGCAAGGAGAGGGAGAGGAGAGTAGAGGTGGGGAGAGAGATAGTGGAGAGGAGTGTGGGAGGAAGGGGGAAGAGGGAGAGGAGAGTAGAGGTGGAGAGAGAGATAGTGGATAGGAGTGAGGTAGAGCGGAGGGAGGGTAAGGTAGAAAGAGAGGAGGGGGAGAGGGAGGAAGGGGGGAGAGGGAGAGCGAGAGGTGGAGAGTGATAGTGGAGAGGAGAGAGAGGGAGAGGGAGTGCAAGAGGGGAGGGAAGGTGGAAGAGGTAGGGAAGGGAAGGAGGAAGGAGAGAGGGAGAGTGATGAAGGGAGGTAGAGGGGACATGTAGAGAGTGAGAGTGGAGAGGAGGGAGAGGAAGAGTGCAGGAGGAGGAGGGAAGGTGGAAGAGGGAAAGGTATACAGAGTATGAGAAGGGGGAGAGAGAGAGAGAGAGAGAGAGAGAGAGAGAGAGAGAGAGAGAGAGATGAAGGGAGAAGGGGGGAGGGAGTGATTGGGGGGGGCTTTAGGCAAGGAAATATAAGGGAAGAGGGGGAGAGGGAGAGCGGGTGGAGGTGAAGGGGGAAGGAGAGAGGGAGAGTGATAGAGAGGAGAGGTAGATAGACAAACGGAGAAGGGGGGAGAAGCAAGAATGAGTGAGAAGGGGGGGATTTAGGCAAGGAAATAGAGGTGAATATAGGGAGAGGGAGAGTGGGTGGAGGAGAAGGAAGAAAGAGAGAGGGAAAGTGATAGAGAGGAGAGGTAGAGAGACAAAGGAAGAAAGGGGGGACAAAAATGGTGAAGGGTGGAAGGGAGAGATGGGGGGAGGGTGGAGAGGAGAGGTGAGGAGTGGAAGGTAGAGAAGGTGGGGGGAGTGTAGGAGGAAGGGGGGAGAGAGGTAGAGGAGAGTAGAGGTGGGGAGGGAGAGAGTGGAAGAGGGAGTGAGAGGGGTGGGAGGGAAGGTAGAAGAGGGAGAGGGAGAGGGACAATACAGGAGGGAGGGAAGGTGGAAGAGGGGGTTAGAGGGAATCAAATAGAGAGAGCGAGAGGTAGAGAGAAAGTATGAGAAGGGGTAGTGAAAGGGAGGAGAGAGGGAGAGTGATAGAGAGGAGAGGTAGAGAGATGAAGGGAGAAGGTGGGAGGAGAAGCATGAAGGAGTGAGCAGGGGGGACTTTAGGCAAGAAAATAGAGGGGAAGAGAGGGAGAAGGAGAGTGGGTGGAGGGGAAGGGGGAAGGAGAGAGGGAGAGTGATAGAGAGGAGAGGTTGAGAGACGAAGGGAGAAGGGGGGAGGAGAAATGGTGAAGGGTGGAAGGGAGAGAAGGTGGGAGGAGTGTGGGAGGAATGGGGGAGAGAGGTAGAGGAGAGTAGAGGTGGGGAAGGAGAGAGTGGAAGAGGGAGTGAGAGGGGTGGGAGAGAAGGTGGAAGAGGGAGAGGGAGAGGGAGAGGGAGAGTACATGAGGGGGAGGGAAGGTGGAAGAGGGGGTGAGAGGGGTGAGAGGGAAATAACGAGAGGGTGGGGGAGGTAGAGAGAGTATGAGAAAGGGGAGGGGAAGGGGGGAAGGAGAGAGGGAGAGTGATAGATAGGAGAGGTAGAGAGAGTAAAGGAGAAGGTGAGAGGAGAAGCATGAGGGAGTGAGTAGGGGGGACTTTAGGCAAGGAAATAGAGGGGAAGGGAGGGAGAGGGAGAGTGGGTGGAGAGGAAGGTAGAAGGGGGGAGGAGAAGTAGTGAAGGGTGGAAGGGAGAGAAGGGGGGAGGTGGAAGGGGGGGGAGGTGAAGGGTGGAAGGGAGAGAAGGTGGGGGGGGAGTGTGGGAGGAAGGTGGGGGAGGGATGAGAGGGAGAGGGAGAGGGGAGTAGAGGTGGGGAGGGAGAGAGTAGAGAGGAGTGAGGTAGAGGGGAGGGAGGGGAAGGTGGAAAGAGGGAGTGAGAGAGAAGGGAGAGAGAGAGGGAGAGGAAGAGGGAGAGTGTAGGAGGGGGAGGGAAGGTGGAAGAGGGAGTGAAATGGACATAGGGAGAGAAAGGGGGAGGTATAGAGAATATGAGAAGGGGGAGGGGAAGGGAGAAGGAGAGAGGGGGAGTGATATATAGGAGAGGTAGAGAGACAAAGGGAGAAGGGTGAGAGGCAAGAAGGAGTGAGTAGGGGGGACTTTAGGAAAGGAAATAAAGGGAAAGAAAGGGAGAGGGAGAGTGGGTGGAGGGGAAGGAGGTAGGAGAGTGGGATAGTGATAGAGAGGAGAGGTAGAGAGACGAAGGGAGAAGGGGGAGGAGAAATGGTGAAGGGTGGAAGGGAGAGATGGGGGGGGAGGGGGGAGGAGAGGTGAAGGGTGGAAGGTTGAGAAGGTGGGGGGAGTGTGGGAGGAAGGGGGGGATAGAGGTAGAGGAGAGTAGAGGTGGGGAGGGAGAGAGTGGAAGAGGGAGTGAAAGGGGTGGGAAGGAAGGTGGAAGAGGGAGAGGGAGAGTGTAAGAGGGGGAGGGAAAGTGGAAGAGGGGGTGAGAGGGGTGAGAAGGAAACAAAGAGAGGGAGGGGGTGGTAGAGAGAGTATGGGAATGGGGAGAAGGGGGAAGGAGATAGGGAGAGTGATAGTGAGGAGAGGGAGAGAGTTGAAGGGAGAAGCTTGGAGGAGAAGCATGAAGAAGTGAGCAAGGGGACCTTAGGCAAGGAAATAGAGGTGAATAGAGGGAGAGGGAGAGTGGATGGAGGGGAAGGGGGAAAGAGAGTGATAGAAAGGAGAGGTTGAGAGACAAAGGGAGAAGGGGGAGAGGAGAAATGGTGAAGGGTGGAAGAGAGAGATGGGGGGGAGAGGAGAGGTGAAGGGTGGGAGATAGGTATAGGAGAGTAGAGGTGGGGAGGGAGAGAGTGGAAGAGGGAGTGTGAGGGGTGGGTGGGAAGGTGAAAGAGGGAGAGGGAGAGAGAGAGTGAGAGTGTAGGACGAGGAGGGAAGGTGAAAGAGGGTGTGAGAGGGGTGAGAGGGAAACAAAGAGAGGGAGGGGGAGGTAGAGAGAATATGAGAAGGGGCAAAGGAAGGGGGAAGGAGAGAGGGAGAGTGATAGAGAGCAAAGGTAGAGAGACAAAGGGAGAAGGTGGGAGGAGAAGCATGAAGGAGTGAGTAGGGGGGGACTTTAGGCAAGGAAATAGAGGTTAAGAGAGGGAGAGGGAGAGTGGGTGGAGGAGAAATTGAGAAGGGTGGAAGAGAGAGAAGGTGGGGGGAAGTGTGGGAGGAAGGGGGGGAGAGGGAGAGGAGAGTAGAGGTGGGGTGGGAGAGAGTGGAGAGGAGTGCGGTAGAGGGGAGGTAGGGGAAGGTGGAAAGAGGGGAGGAGGAGAGGGAGAGGGAGGTAGAGGGGACATGTGGAGAGTGAGAGGTGGAGAGTGAGAGTGGAGAGGAGGGAGAGGGAGAGGGAGTGTAGGAGGGGGAGGGAATATGGAAGAGGGAGTGAGGGAAACAAGGAGAGGGAGGGGAAGGAGGAAGGAGAGGAGGAGAGTTGTAGAGAGATGAAGGGAGAAGGTGGGAGGAGAAGCAAGAAGGATACAATAGGAGGAGGGGACTTGAGGCAAGGAAATAGAGGGGAAGAGGGAGAGTCAGTGGAGGGGAAGGGGGAAGGAGAGAGGGAGAGTGATATAGAGGAGAGGTAGAGAGACGAAGGGAGAAGGGGTGAGGAGAAGAGGATAATGGTGGAAGGGAGAGAAGGGGGGAGGGGGAATGGGGAAAGCAAGAGGGGGAGAGGGGGGAAGAGGAAAGGTAGAGAGGTGAAGGGTGGAAGGGAGAGAAGGTGGGGGCAAGGGGAGTGTGAGAGGAAGGGGGAGAGAGAGGGATAGGGGAGTAGAGGTGGGGAGTGAGAGAGTGGAGAGTAGTGAGGGGAAGATAGAAAGAGGGAAGGGGGAGAGGGAGAGGGACGTAGAGGGGACATGTGGAGAGTGAGAGATGGATATTGAGAGTGGAGAGGAGGGAGAGGGAGAGGGAGAGTGAAAGAGGGGGAGGGAAGGTGGAAGAGGGAATAGGAGGGAAACAAGGAGAGGGAGGGGGGTTGTGGGGGAGGATGAGGGAGAGGGGAAAGTGGAAGGGGGAAGGAGAGAGGGAGAGTTTTAGAGAGGAGAGGTAGAGAGACAAAGGGAGAAGGGGGGAGGAGAAGTAGGAAGGAGGAGTGAGAAGGATGGGTCTTGAGGCAAGGAAATAGAGGGGGAGAGATGGATAAAGAGAGTCAGTGGAGGGGGAGTGAGGGTAAGGTAGAAAGAGGGGAGGGGGAGATGGAGAGGGAGGTAGAGGGGAAGGGGGAAAGAGAGAGAGAGTGGGTGAAGGGGGAGCGGAAGGGAAAATGGAAGAGGGAGAGTGATATAGAGGAGAGGTAGAGAGACAAATGGAGAAGGGGGAGGAGAAGCGAGAAGGAGGAGTGAGCAAGGGGGGCCTTGAGGCAAGGAAATAGAGGGGGAGAGAGGGAGAGGGAGATTGGGTGGAGGGGGAGGGAGGGTAAGGTAGAAAGAGGGGAGGGGGAGATGGAGAGGGAGGTAGAGGGGAAGGGGGAAAGAGAGAGAGTGGGTGAAGGGGGAGCAGAAGGGAAAATGGAAGAGGGAGAGTGATATAGAGGAGAGGTAGAGAGACAAATGGAGAAGGGGAAGGAGAAGTGAGAAGGAGGAGTGAGCAAGGGGCGCCTTGAGGCAAGGAAATAGAGGGGGAGAGAGGGAGAGGGAGATTGGGTGGAGGTGGAGGGAGGGTAAGGTAGAAAGAGGCAAGGGGGAGATGGATTTAGAGGGGAGGGATAGGTAGAGAGAAAGAAAGAGTGGATAGGAGGGAGAGGGATGGGAGAGAGTGGAAAGGAGTGAGAGGGGAGGTGGAAGAGCAAGGGGGAGGGGGTAGGGTAGAGAGAGTAGGAGAGGGGGAGGAATGGAAGGAGGGAGAGTGAGGGAGTGGAGAGGAAGAGCGTGTGAGGAGGTAGAGGGGAGGGAGAGGGAGAGGGAGAGCAGGGGAGTGGAGAGGAAGAGAGAGTATGGGGAGAGAGGAGAGGAGACAAGGGATAGGGGAGTGATAGGGAGGGAGAGGGGTGAGAGGGAAACAAGGATAGGGAGGTAGAGGGGATGGGGGCAAGAAAATAAAGGAGGGAAGAGATGGAGAGGGAGGTAGAGGGGTGACACACAAGAGGAAGAGTGAGAGTGGAGGGTTGGGACAAGGGGCAAGGAAATAGAGGGGGAGAGAGGGCATAGGAGGAATGAGGGAGAAGGGGGAGGAAGACGAGGGAGAGAGTTAGAGGAGGTAGAGGGGAGGGAGATGGGATGGAGTGGGAGGAAGGGGGGAGAGAAGGAGATGAGGTAGAGGTGGGAAGGGGGAGGGGAGGGAAAAATAGAAAGAGGGGAGGAGAGGTGGAGAATGAGAGAGGGAGAGAGAGAGTGGAGAGGAGGAAGACAGAGAGATGTGGAGAACAAGAGAGGGAGTGGAGACGAGGGAGTGGGCAAGCACAGGAGGGGGTGGAAGAGAGCAGTGGGGAGATTGGAGAGGGGAGGTAAAGGGGAGATGTGGAGAGGGAGAGAGGGAGAGTGCGAGAGGAGGAAGAGGGATGAGAGGGAAGGTGGAAGAGGGAGATAGAGGGAGTGAGAGGAAGGGAGAGGGGTTGGTGGGGTGACACACAAGAGGAAGAGTGAGAGTGGAGGGTTGGGACAAGGGGCAAGGAAATAGAGGGGGAGAGAGGGCATAGGAGGAATGCGGGAGAAGGGGGAGGAAGACAAGGGAGAGAGTTAGAGGAGGTAGAGGGGAGGGAGATGGGATGGAGTGGGAGGAAGGGGGGGAGAGAAGGAGATGAGGTAGAGGTGGGAAGGGGGAGGGGAGGGAAAAATAGAAAGAGGGGAGGAGAGGTGGAGAATGAGAGAGGGAGAGAGAGAGTGGAGAGGAGGAAGACAGAGAGATGTGGAGAAAAAGAGAGGGAGTGGAGATGAGGGAGTGGGCTAGCACAGGAGGGGGTGGAAGAGAGCAGTGGGGAGATTGGAGAGGGGAGGTAAAGGGGAGAGGTGGAGAGGGAGAGAGGGAGAGTGCGAGAGGAGGAAGCAGGATGAGAGGGAAGGTGGAAGAGGGAGATAGAGGGAGTGAGAGAAAGGGAGAGGGGTTGGAGGGAAACAAGGAGAGGGAGGGGGAGGTAAAGAGAGTATGAGTAGGGAGGAAGGTAAGGGGAGGGGAAAGAGTAGGGAGGAAGAAGGGGAGAAGAAGTGATGGGGTAAAGAGGGAGGAGAGACAGAGAGTGATGAAGAGGGAGGTAGAGAGATGAAGGGGGAAGGGGGGAGGAGAAGAGGGAAGGAGTGAGGGAAGGGTTGGGGGAGGGAGACAAACGTATAGAGAGAGAGAGAGAGAGAGAGAGAGAGAGAGAGAGAGAGAGAGAGAGAGAGATTTGTGCATTCTACTTTTCTATTTATTTTTCTTTTATTTTTTATTATTTTAAATCTTATTTTTTTTTGGGTGTTGATGTTTAATATTTTTTTTAGTTTTCTTAATGTACTTTTAAATTTCAATTGTTGATTAGGAGGTCCTCTTTTGCAAAAGTACAACTTACACTATAAAATTTGTTGAAAAATGTTACATGAACAAATAAACATTTCTATAAATTATTTAATCTAACCTTGGCATCTTGTTGAACTTCCATTTATGAGTTTCCTTTTTATGTTTGAAGCCTTTTGTAGTTTTTTTTTTTTTTTTTTTGGTGTTAAGATTTAATATTTTATTTTGTTTGCCAAATTATATTTACACACTACTAAATTTGTGAAAAAAACTTACATGAACAAATAAATATCTCTATAAATTATTTATTCACCTAATCGTAGGATCTTGTTAAACTTCCATTCTTTAAGAGTTTTCTTTTTGTGATTTAAGCTATTTCTATTTTTCATTGGGTGTTGATATTTAATATTTGATTTAGTTAATTGAATATAACTTTTTTATTATCATTAGTTAATCAGAGGGGCCTATTTTCCAAAAGAATAACATGCACCACATAGTTTGTTGGAAAAAGTTTACATAAATTATTCATTTTACCTAATTTTAACATCTTGTTATCCTTTCATTCTTTCAAAGTTTCCTTTGTGTAATCTAATTTTTCATTCAAAAAATGAATTCCTTAGTTTGTTTAAAACCTCTCTATTATTTTGTGTTCTATGAGACAATGCTTGTTTAAAAACCCAAGTTTCTGTCATTTCTATTTTTCAAAAGAACATTTTACAATATTGGACAAGTATTAGTATGCTTTTAAAGTCATTTATTAAATCCAACATCAATGTTGTATCTTCTAATTGTGGGAAACATTCATATAAACTTAAAGTCATAAATGATATTGTTTGTTTGACATTACTGTTTAAAAACAAATGTTTGTAAGGTCAAATCAATAACTAAAATTAGATCCCAATTAAATAAACCTAATTTTCAAATAATTTATGCCCTTCTAAAATGGGTGTTGAAGTTGATTAACTAAAACAAGTGTAATATATGAAACTTAGATATTTTATTGAATACAAGTTATTTTTATTTAGAAGTGGTTAAGGGAGGGGGAGATGGAGAGAGGGAGTCAACATATTACTTCCAACATTGTTCCTTGACTTTAGTTGCTACTTGAAGAAATTATTTGACAATATTACACATGTACTTTTATCATGCACATTTGCTCCCATATATTCACATCTTTTTCCATATACTACTATTCTTAATAAATTTGATCATCCATTTATGCCATTTAGATTATTCTAAAGAATTGGTTAGGTCAACTAGAATATGATACATAGAGTAATATCAATAAGGTGGCTACATTATTGTAGGAGATTAATGTTAGTTGCTAGAACTAAATTCTTGTTAAGATTTTTTTAACGCATTTTGGGGCAACTTGGAAAATTCCCTAGGTATTGGGTTGCCTAATTGTGCGAAGAACCTCCAGATTCTAGGTTGGCTCCTATTCACAACTTTATGAGGGAAAATGAAGGAAAGAAAAGTTAAAGCCTTAAATAAATTGAACACCCTACAAAAAGAAGACACCAGAATTAAGATTTCCCCCTCACCCCAACTATTGGACTTTAGGAGAAGAATGGGATGGAAACCTTTTAGAATGTTTTCCTTTAATCGTAATCTATCTCTTCGCAATCTTAGTAGAAACAAACTGTGAGGCCAATGAGTCAGTAGAGAGAACTAATTCATTAGCACCAACACCATCAATAATTGGGCCAATAGTAGCACATCCAACAATACACTCAAAAACATCATGCTAAATTGAATCAACAACATTATTCTGATTAACATCAACTACTAAAGTAACACCATCAACATCACAAATAAGATCAACCACAACAACATCTAAAGTAACACCACTAGATTCACAAGTAGATTCAACCATAGGAAGGACTACACTAGCGACATCCTTTAGAATCAAACCAAGGTCCAAAAATTGATGGTGAGAAGTAATAAAGCAACCATCCTTGCGAACAACAATAGCCTCTGAGAGAACTTCCCCTTTGGATCAAGGCAACTTATACACTGAATAAAGTTGCAACAAAGCACCCTTCCACCACAATGGGGATTTCACATAGCTGCAACATGCCCAATATTAAAGAAAATATTGCATCTAAAAGGAAAACCTTCATAGTCTAAAGATTGAACCCAAAAGACAATAGGACTACATAGTTTTATCTCTACCAAAAGTCCTTTAGAAGCATCAATATCAACAAGAATCCAAGCATAAGTAGAAAGAAATATATTAGAAGAATCTAAATCGACCACTAGAAAGTCACCTAGAGCCTCTCCAACTTCCTCAAGAACAAAATCATGCAAAAGATGAAGAGGGAGGTGAGGAAGTCATACCTAGATAGGCATTTTGCAAAAATATTTAGTGGTGGGGTTGAATTCCTTGTGGTACAGTTTGATCATCAAGGGGAAGTGGTTCTCCCACATGAAGAAATGGTCACATAAGATAGTTCTCCTATCATTTTGATTATCGAATTTGGAAATAAAGAAGCCTTTCAATATAGGACATATATGGAAAAAGTTAGTAAGATAAGGCTCCTAGTGCTAAGAAATCCAAGTGTGAAGATCATTGTGAGAATGCAAGAAGCCCTCAATCTATAAATACCCACATCCAACACAAGGGCCGTAATCCTTTGCACAATCCCTGAAACAATATCCTCATCCAGATCATGTTGAATAGATTTACAAGATGGGAAGGGAGTAGAAGCGAGCTTAGAGCTAATCCTCAAAACCCCACCTTTAATAGATTGGGTGTAAGAGGGCCCATTTGTATTCCCCAAGCCCCCTCACTCCCAACAACCTCCCTTGAAGCCATAGATTCCCTTAGGATGGCTTCATAAATAGTACAATGCAACAATGTAGACCTATTTAGAGACCCCATTCTGAAAAAACAAATGCCTAAAAACAAAAGGAGCAATAGAGGGAAAGTCTTTATTAAATCCCCACTATAGAAAGGGGAGGAATCAAATGAATGACATCATTATTCACTAGAGTGACATATCCCTTGAAAGCACACTTAGATTTGCCACTTTCAAATCCAACCCCTACCATGGAAACCCTGACCCCTGTGGAACTAAAATCATCCTTAGACAAGAAGAAGAAGAAGAAGGAAGTTACAGGAGCATACAAAATATAGGGTTGTACGCATAGCCAGGAGTTTTCAAAATCTCCATCTTTAATCCTTTATATATTAGTATATGTTGAGTAGTGTGAAATATATACTTAATTTATATCAATATAAAAGAATATGTTTGACTTGTGTCTTTACAAACATTAAAAATAATTCCTCACAACTCATTAATTGAAGGATATAACTAGCATTTGGACAAAAAGAATGCACAATGGTTATGCATGCCATGTACCAACCTTATAGTGTAAAGTTTTATATTATACCGTAAACTTTATTGGTGTAAATCTCAATTTTATTAATCTTGGAATGAAAATGTTAAGATACTGATATTAAATTTTGGATTTTATTAATGATAATTTCTTGAAAAAAATATATCTTGATTATGTATTATGATCTGCAGGTGTGAAAGTATGATTGCCACTATTATTGATCTCTCTCGCACTACAGATCATAATATATATGTATGAGAAATGGTGCAGTGAATGGACATGATGAAAAGTCATGTATCAACCTGTATATATCCCAATGTTCCTAGGATAGGTCACAATGGTTGATAAAATGCTATTAGTTAATGTTTGGTGGAACCCATGATTTATACCTATGGCTAGTTAAGGGTTTGTAAATACCGTCGACAATATTTCTATACTGGTCTGGTCTACGTGAGTAATAATAGTATTATTGGTAGATCACAATATCGGGTGCTATCGGCAATATGAACTGACTACGTTATAAACTGATCACAAATATAAATGTGTATATAATATTATTGTATATATATATAATAATAGTAATAATGATATATATATATATATGTGTGTGTGTGTGTGTGTGTGTGTGTGTGTATATATATGTATATATATATATATATATAATTACGTGATCAATTAAAGTTTATTTGAGAATAATCATAAAATTATAAATTCAATTTCACATATGCTAACATTCTTAACACTCCCTCTTTAGCAAGAGAAATTGAATTACACAAAAAAAAAAAAAAAATCAAAATTATGCTTTAGACTAAGGGAGAGAAAGAAGAAAAAAAAAACATAATGGATTTTCATGGTGTTCGGCTATCGCCCAAAAAGACCCATGAAGGTTATCATTGTGTCTGGCAGAATCCGGCCCAAAGAACAATGATAACCCAAACATTCAAAATAATGGGTTTTCATGGTATCCAGCTATCACCCAAAAAGATCCATGAAGAATAACAACAATTTCAACCATTGTTTGAAAATAGATCAACTAAAATAAAGTCGTCACTTTATCATAGGATCAGAACACATGAAAGGTCGTCACCTTTCTCAAGAAAAGTCGTCACTTTTCACAATATAAGCTTGCAAGCAAAAAATAAAAAATAAATTATATTCATGAATAATAGATGCATTTACAACAATAGCATACCAAGTTTTTCTTAGAAGTACACAATTTTCAACTTCGCAAGAGGTTTGGTGAAAATATTAGCATTCTGTTCATTTGTATTGATAAAACTCAATTTAATGTCGATGCTGACCATGTCTCTTACGTAGTGATAGGGAGTCTCAATATGCTTTGATCGATTATGGAAAACTATATTTTTTGATAGCTTGATACAACTTTGATTATCACAATGGATCACAGTTGGTTTTAGATTTTTTCCAAATAGCCCAAATAGAAGTATTCTTAACCAAATTGCTTCACGTGCTCCCATGGAAGCGGCTACATACTCGGCTTCGGTAGAACGTAAGGCAACAACTAGTTGTTTTCTACTGAACCAAGATATCATGGCTGAGCCAAGACTAAAGCAACAACCTGTAGTACTCTTGTGGTTAGAGAAACATCCTGCCCAATCTGAATCAATATATCCTTCCAAATTTATCTCAACTTTTTCATATTTTAATCCAAAACCAATAGATGCTCGTAAATGTCTTAATATATGTTTTGTAGCCATAAGGTGGATCTTCTTAGGTTTACACATGAAATGACTAAGAACATTTGTAGCATAGCATATGTTGGGTCTGGAATTTACAAGGTACATGAGACATCCAATTATTTGTCTGAAGAGAGTAGGATCAATGTCCTCAGATTTTGATGCTTCTTCTTTTAGCTTGTATAATTTTGTCTCCATCGGAGTAGATAAGGGCTTACTATCCATCATTCCAAATCTAGTTAGAATATCTTGATGGGTACTTTCCTTGATGTAAGAAAATGTAGTCTTCTTTCTAATTAACTTCTAATCCCAAGAAGTAGTGTAGTAACCCTAAATCTTTCATTTCAAATTCAACTATCAGATCTTGCTTACATTTTTCAATTAATTTATCATCACCTATTATCAACAAGTCATCAACATAGAGAACAAGTATCACCATTCCATCACTTGTGGTTTTGAAGTATATGTTAGAATCAACTTCATTTTTTGAGTATCTGAGTTTGGAAAGGTAGTTATCTATCCTTTCATACCAGGCTCGAGGAGCCTATTTGAGACCATAGAGTGCTTTCTTGAGTTTACATACATATAAATTTTTATCTTTTATGATGAACCCTTCAGGTAGTTCTATGTAAACTTCTTCAATAATGACCCCATTTAGGAAAGTAGTTTTTTACATCCATTTGATGAATCTTCCATCCTTTTGATGCTAGAATTGCAATAATTGTTCTTACAGAAGTGTAATGAGCTACTGGTGCAAAGGTTTCTTCATAGTCAATTCCAGATTTCTGGGAGAATCCTTGGGCAACAAATCTAGCTTTGTGTTTTTCAATACTTCCATCATTAGCATATTTGATTTTGTATAACCATTTTGAGGATACAACTGTTTTGTCTTTAGGCCTAGGTACAATATCCCAAACATTGCTCTGGATTATGGAATTGTATTCTTCTACCATGGCATCTTTCCACTCTTGTGACTTTAGGGCTTCTTCAACTGTAGATGGTTCAATTTTGTTTATCTCAATTATGAGAGCAGTATAACATTATTGATTTTGAGTTCTCTTGTTTTCTTTTGAGATCTCATCTGGTTCCACATTATTTTCTTCAAGCATCTTCCTTGCCCATAATGGTCTTTTCTTCCCATTTTTTATATCTAGTTCTCTCTCTTCCGGTGTGTGCTCCCTCTGATTTTTAGTTTGTCTAATTTCCTCATCATCTAAGATTGGTTCATCTTCTATGCCAGTTGAAAGTTTTAAGGTAGAATCCTCTTCAAAAAATTACATCTCTACTTATTTCAACTGATCTTTGTCCAGGAATGTAAATTCCATAACCCTTAGAATTTTCACAATATCCTATAAATATGCCTCTCTTCCCAGAAGGCTCAAGTTTAGTCCTCTTTTCTTTGGGTATGTGAATGTATAATGGACATCTAAGATGACTTAGATCTAGTTTGATCCCTGAGAAGACTTCTTAAGGTGTGGTATTCTTTAGAAATGAATGTGGACATTTGTTTTGAATGTATACTATAGTCTTAGAAGCTTCTGCCCAAAATGATGCATGCATATTCTAATAATGTAACATAGCTTTTGCAGCTTCAATGATGATTCTATTTTTCCTTTTTGTGACTCCATTTTGTTGAGGATTATAAGGTATTGTATACTCCCTCTTAATCCCAATAGAATTACAAAAACTTTTGAAGATGTCAGATGTATATTGTCCTCCATTGTCTGATCTTAATGTTTTAATCCTTTTACTTGTTTGATTCTCTACTAATGCTTTCAAGGTTTTGAATTTTGATAGAACTTCATTTGATTCTTTGAATTTCAAGAAATAAATCCAGGTCTTTCTAGAAAAGTCATCAATGAAGGATATGTAATAAAGGAAACCTCCTAGAGAAGGCATGGTTATGGGTCCACAAAGGTCTGAATGAACTAGTTCCAAAACTAATTTTGACTTATGTTCACTAGAGGGAAAAGGCTTTTTTATGATTTTCCCTAGAGCACACCCTTTGCAAGTTCCTCTATGAGATGAGTCTAGTTTAGGAGTACCAGAAGTTATCTTAATTAAATTACGAAGTGAACTAAACCCAATGTGCCCAAGTCATCTATGCCATAATTCATTAACATTGGATGTTTCAAGACTAAGAGCTTGAGTTTGAATATTGCTTGATCTATATAATGTTCCAAATCTGGACCCTATGATAATAACATTTTTTAGATTTGAGTTATTATGCCAATATAGTACTTTGTCTTTGTTGAAGGTGACGTGATATTCATCATTTGTTAGACTTGAGATAGAAATAAGGTTCCTTTTTATGCCTAGTACAAATAAGACATCTTTAAGATTAAGTGTAGTTCCATCATTTAATTTTATAGAACATGTCCCAATAACTTTTACAGGATAGGTAGAGTTGTCTCCAATAGTAACTCCTTCAGTGATATGAGTTCCAAATGTATCAAACATATCTCTGAATCCAAATATGTGACGGGATGCACCACTGTCTACAATCCAAGATTCTTTATTTGAATGTACTTCACTTGAAAGTGCGGAATAGTATAGTTGATTTTCATCTTCCTTTGTTTCAGCAAGGGAGGCTAGAATTTTTTCTCTTTCTAGACAGTTTCTAAATGTGTGTCCTATTTTCTCACACCTAACATGTGAATGATCTTTCTTAAATTTCTTCTCATTATTGTTATTATTGAATTTCCTCTTTCTTTTGTTTGAGATAGTGTGAAGAGCCTAATTTTCTCCCTCTTGATTAGAAGTGATCCCTTTGGAGATTAGCCTTGATTCTTCTGCTATGCATTCATTTTTCAATTGATCAAAAGTAGGAATAGAGGGTCTGCTTACAACTTGTATGAAAGTATCTCAAGACATTGGAAGCCCTCTTAGAGCTATTAATGAGAGTTTTTGATCTTCAATTTTGTTTCCAATGGAAGATAATTGTTTCTTTGTTTCAGAGATTTTCTCAAAGTAAGAGTGAATTGAATCTCCTTTTTCCATTTTTGTATTCAGTAATTGGGATTTTAAGGTGATTAGTCTACTTGAGTTATTTATCTCAAAATGGTCTTGAATACTTCATATGCACTTTTGATCTCTAATATGGAAGGAATAATGTGATCTTTAACTGAATCAACAATGATTTTTATTGCTTTGTTATTTCGTCTTTTTCAGGTGATTTTTTCGGTTTCATCTTGAGGTATTGGGATATCTTTTTCAATGTATTCTTCAAGTTCCAATTCTTCCAGAATCATGATGATATGGGTTTTCCAAGAGAAGAAATTTGATGCGCCTTCAAGTCTGTCTTCTACCTTGATGTTATTTTCCATTATTTCTTCCTTAAAAATTTTAGATTTCTATACCAATTTGGCTCTGATACCATGTAAAGTTTTATATTATACTATAAACTTGATTGGTATAAATCTCAATTTTATTAATCTTGGAATGAAAATGCTAAGATACTGATATTAAATTCTAGATTTTATTAATGATAATTTCTTGAAAAAATATGTCCTGATTATGTATTATGATCTCCAGGTGTGAAGGTATGATTGCCATTGTTATTGATCTCTCTCACACTGCAGATCATAATATATATGCATGAGAAATGGTGCAGTGAATGGACATGATGAAAAGTCATGTATCAACCTATATATATCCCAACGTTCTTGGGATAGGTCACGATGGTTGATAAAATGCTATTAGCTAATGTTTGGTGGAACCCATGATTTATACTTGTGGCTAGTTAAGGGTTTGTAAATGCCGTCGACAGTATTTCTATACTGGTCTGGTCTACATGAGTAATAATAGTATTCTCGACATATCACAATATCGGGTGCTATCGGCAATATGAACTAATTACATTATAAACTGATCACAAATATATATATGTGTATATAATATTGTGTATATAATATTATTGTATATATATGTATATGTATATATATGTGTGTGTATATATATATGTATATATATATAAATATATATATATGTATAATATTATATATATATATACACACACACACACACACATATATATATGTGTGTGTGTGTGTATAATATTATATATATATAATTACGTAATGAGTTATATATGTATATATAAACTGATCACAAATATATGTGTATATAATATTATTGTATATATATATATGTATATATATACACATAAATATATATATATAGATATGTATATATATATACACATAAATATATATATATAGATATGTATATATATATACGTATAATATTATATATATAATTACGTAATCAGTTAAAGTTTTTTTGAGAAAAATCATAAAATTATAAATTCAATTTCACATATGCTAGCATTCTTAACATATAGTTTAGCACAGGTTGAAAGCAGAGTAAGTAGTAGTAAATGTAATCACATATCTATTAGTAAATGCAATGTTTGGTAAAAAGCTAAGTTGATGACTCAAGAAAAACTTGTGATCACAATTTTAATTGCGTAAACTCTTATCCTCAGCCTATTTCACAATTTTCAATCCACCTATTCTTCTTAAAATATAAATTTAATGTTTTTAAAATATTTAGAATCTTACATTTGCTTAGAAAATAACTATTTTTTCTTTTGGATAACTTTTCACAAGCAATGTTCATGTTCCATATTCTTCTTTAAAAGTAAAAGTGGGATAGCCAATGAATATTTTTTTAATATTCATCTTCCATGTTTTTCGAATATGTATTTACTAATTTGCAATACATCTCTCAATAATTTAAATCAACGACTAATTATTGTATTTCACCTCTTACAATTTTAATATTAAAATTAAAATTGTGTGTGTGTGTGTGTATTGCCAACAACCATTTTATAATGCTATAATATATTTATTTATTTTTATTTACTACAATTTTAATTATCATTTTAAAAATCTATTAATGTATGTTTACCAATAAATCAAATAGAAATATTGAAAACCTTCATATTACAACAAATAAAAATTCTTGTTGTTTGGAACTATGTTTAACATGTGTAATTTAATTTGGACTACAACTACTGCTTAAAAAAGAAGTGAGCTATACTCTTGCAAATGTGATTGGAGCAATTTTGTGATCTAAACAAACTAGACTCGAATAACAAATGTAAAAATTTTGGGTGCACAAGGTATGTGATACTTTTTTTTCAATTCTTTCCTTGGGCGGTGGAATGTGGAAGCTTCGAAGAAGGGATCGACTAAGGTTAGATCTCCAAATATCACAAAAATCTACCCCAAAAAGGTTAGAATCAAAACCTTGATAACAAAAATCAGGAAAGCAAAGGACATGGTAGATGTTCCAATTCCTTTGCCCCTCTCTAATCTACAGATATAGATGTGAATCCAATAAGAAAGGTAATCCTACCCAAGGGACCTATCGCACTAATAGAACCTAGAATGGAGATTCAAGGGGCAAATTGAGTTAATATGGCTTTCTCAAAACAGTCAGTCGAATATGCTTGAAAAATATGTAAGGACCATGGCCTTTTATCTTGATGGACTAGACCCAGAATGAGGGTATGTAACATTGTGCATTGGCTTAGAAGCCATCACAGTAAGCACATTACTTTAATAGTTATGGAAAGTAAGTTTATTTATATAGCCTGTGATAATTTAGACCTTAAAGACATGCTTCTATATGGAAATACTTTATTCTTCGATGATTATCCAATTAGAATTATAGATTGGGTTGCTTCATTTGATCCATACAAATCCATGAATTTTGAAGTGGAGAAGGTGATCTTACACCCAAATATGTTGATCAAATTTTTGGTTGAGAATAGCATCAGATCTGGTGGATCTAAAATGGTAAATTTTGTAGGAATGATAGAATTAGATATGATTGTTTCAAGCCCAATAATCATAATCAAAACCAATGTCAACACTATAGATTAGTTCAAAACCATAGATAATTTTTTTAGTGACAAGATCATATCGATTAAACAAAAATTAGCTAAGGACTTTTTTAAGAATCAAGATTATGAAACACCTCAATCTCTCATAAGAAGTCTTAGGAAAAATCAGGGGAAATTAACATTACCCTAAATAAGTTCAACATGGGTTTTATGATTACTCCTAGGGAGGAACTAGAAGAATGGGAAATTTTGGCCTCTTCCCCTTATCTTAAATATGTTATTATTAGAGCAGAGGACTGTAATGTAGCAAAATCCCCTCTACTCTCATCTCCCAAAGAAGATAGCAGGGTAAGTATTAGTCCTGAGAAGGCTCATAGTAAAAACTATGAAAGGAAGGAAGATGACATCAAAATTTTAATTGAGTCTCTTAATAACATATTTTTAGAGGACCTTATGAATTAGTTCATAAATGAGATATGCGACAAAGAAGAGCTTCAAGTTCAAAAGTCTATTGATTTCCAAAATTAGGGAAGTAGAAGAGGTAAATGAATCCCTTATTACCACTATTGAGAGAGAGACCTTAGAAAATTTGGATGAGGATATGACAAAATCATTAGGTTTGGGAGCTATACTATCTAGTAGAGAGACCCCAGACTGTACCAAAATTGCAAGAAAAAGAGGTAGAAAATCTCTACAAAATCTACGACAAAAAGATGGGATTGCAAGAGGCCAAACTAAACTAACTAACATTATATAGGATGGGAAGGGGAAGATACTTCCCAAGGGGCCATGAATGTCATTGGATGGAAGTTTAGGGACATTAATGCCCCTAGCAAGCAATGACTTCTCAAGCATTGTATTTTCAATATCAAGGCTAACACCTTTCTTCTCTAGTAAACCAAAATTATTAGTTTAGAAATGAGTAAATTATGTAGATATTTAGGATGGAGAGAGGTTGGAGACACCTTAGCTGAAGGAGCATTAGGGGCTTCCCATTGATTTGGCATCCCAAGAGTGTATCCTTTACTTCAATAAAAGAAAACAAATACTAGATGAGTTGTCTAGTCAAAGGTATTTGGTCTAATTTTAGCTATAGAATATTTAACATATATGGCTCCATTAACAATACTAATAAATTCTAGATATGGACAAAATTGCAATTAATATTAGGTTCTACACAACATGACCTCTCCATTCTAGGAGGAGATTTTAATGCTATCCTAAAACCCTCAACAAAAAGAGGTGGTTCCAACTCTCTCCCTTTTGTATCTAAGGAATTTTTAAACTATTTTAATAAAGTAGGTTTGTTGGAAGTAGCATCCCACGATAATACCTTCACATAAAAATAATATAAGGAATGGTTTTAGTAACATCACAGAAAGATTAGACAGATTCTTGATTCACATAGACCTAACTTCAACCCTCATTTCACACATATTTAAATTAAACCAATATTAGGGTCAGACCATGCCCTATAGGGTTACAAATTATGGAAGACAAAAGATTAGGAAAATTCCCTTTTAAGTTTTTCCTCAATAAGGAAGTTATGAAATTAGGTATGAGGAAAAAATTCTAGAGGAAAAAAAGTTGATAGTAAAATATGAGGAAGTCCCAGCTAAAGAAGGACTCTTCTAGAGACAAAAATTAGGAGAGATATGGTTAGAAGTAGGGAAAATAGCACAAAGTTTTTCCATAATTGTTCCAAACAAAGGAGATTGATAAATAGGATTTTCTCCATAAAAGGAATAGATGTCTATATAAATGTACACTAGAGGAAATAAACCTAGAAGTCATATCATATTTTGAAGGTATTTGCAATATTAGAGTTAGCTCCAACTTGCCTTCCCAACAAAGCATTCTTGCCAATATCCCTAAACTTATTATAGATGAACATAATAAGTTTCTAGTCTAGGAAATCATGAAAGATGTGATAGAGAAAACTCTCAATAAAATGCATTCGAATAAGTCACTAGGGCCAGATCGCTTCCTTGCAAGTTTCTTGAAAAAATACTAGGACTTTGTGGGTGATGATGTCACTAGAGCCCTAGAAGGTGTTAGGAACTCAGGTAAACTTCTGCAAAAAATATTTAATACCTTTATAGTTATAATCTCTAAAAAAGATAGTGTAGAATCTTTTAATGATTAGATGCCTATTGTTGTATGTAATACACTTTATAAGATTTTCACTAAAATTTTAGTACGTAGACTTTAAAAGATCCTTACAAGCCTCATTAGTAAAGAACAAATGATTTTCTTACCTTCAAGGTCTATCTATGATGGTTCTATATTAGCCCATGAGGCTATTCACACTGTTCAATCTAACAAATCTCCCAATATACTTATTAAGATGGATATCAAAAAGGCATATTATAGGGTAGATTGGTATTTATTATGTAAATTTATAGAAGCATTCATCTTTTCAAAGAAATGGGTTAAATTAATCTTTGAATGCATTTCAACCCCTTAGATGTTAGTATTTATTAGTAGCACCTTGGTAGTCTTTTTTAGTATATCCCGTGGACTCAAGAAAGGGGGTCCTATTTCTCCCTTTCTCTTCATTTTAATGGAAATTGTGCTGGGGAGATCTATTACACAAAAAAGATTGGTAGGAGAGATTAAAGGCATCTCCATTACTAGTAATGTAGACCCCCCACCCATGAACATTTTTTGGATAATACAATGTTGTTTGGAGAGAGCTCGATTAAGGAAGCACATGCCCTGAAAGATAATTTAGATTTATAATATAAAGCTTCAAGACAAGAGGTTAACAAAGACAAACCAAAAAATTTTTTTCTTCAATAGTAATCCCAAGATAGAGTATCACTTTGTAATATTCTTGGTTTCAACAAGAAATCCTTTCCATGTAGATATTTAGGACTCCCTCTGAATTTAGGTTGTTAACCCATCCAATGCATCAACTTTCCTATATAGACCTTCCTAGTAATAATATAAATTAAATTACTAGAGACATTAGGAATTTTTTTGCCAAGGTACCATAGATAATAAGATCTCTCTACTTTCATGGGACCAAGTATGTTTCACTTAGGTGAAACAGGCATAAAAACATCAAGCTTCAAGGCCTAGCCTTGGGGTAAAAGCTACTATGAAAAATGCTTAGGTTTCCCAATCTCAAGTAGGTCAAATTCTTATCAAACAAATATCTATCCTCCTTGTATCCTATTAATGTTTTTAGAGAACCCAATCCTCCTAAAAGATCCAGTTTTTGGAATTTCCTATTGAAATGAAAACTTATCGTCCAAAATAAACTATCATGGAACCTCATTGATGACAAGGAAGCCCTAAGCCCTATTTTGGGAAGACTCATGTGACAGTTATAAGACCCTATCCCATTATCTCTCCCTTGGATTGGTTAAAGCTCATCTAAAAGAAATTTGGGGTTCCAAGGTCTGTGACTATGTAGTATTTGATGACAATGGACTAAATTGGAATTGGAGAGACTTTTATTTTGAAGCTCTCCCTTTACAAGAGAAGCTCCTTCTTAAGTTCCTCCTTCATTCTATGAATATATACTTTAAAGGAGGTAAATAACTTTTAATTTGGTATGGTAGTAAAGATGGTGAATATAGCTCAAAACAAGGTTAGAAATACTTAGAGTCTCTTCATAGATTCCCCAAATCAGCTCTCCCATTAAAATTGTATTGGGACAAATCTTACCTCCTTAAGGCTAGGTTTTTTACATGGATTGTTCTTCATTAGAGAGCCCTTATAGGAGAAATGTTTAAAAAACTAGGCTTTATAGGTTGTAGCAGATCTCTCCTATGTGTATCAATAGAAGAGATGACTAATCATCTTTTCCTTCATTGTTCCTTTGCAAGGTCTTGTTGGAAATGGCTTTTCCAACTACTAGGTGTTAGTATAAATTTTCCTAGTTCAATTCTTAGTATGCTTCCCTATTGGCCTTTTCTATGATCTAATAGTATTTACCATAGCCTATGGGTCTCCTCCACATCCATAGTCCATTGGGAATTATGGAAGGAAATAAATAGGATAATCTTCCAAGAAAAGAAAATGCCCCCTTCTTAGCTACAAATCAAGATTGAATCTACCATCATAAAATTGATCAATAGTAGGTTTCTTATTCTCAAGTTAAATTAGCTATAATATCTAGTTGGGATGAAAAATACAAGGTAGATAGATCATTTTAAAATCCTAGCCTTCATAGAGATGGGAGAACCCTAGGGTAATAAAAAAAGAAGAGATTATGTATGGATGCCTCCAAATGAAGGATGGTCAAGCTTAACTTTGATTTTGATAGAGTTTCTAGGGGAAATCCTAGATTAGGAGGTATAGGATGTAGAATCTCTAATGACTAGGATAAAGAAGTAGCATGGATGTCTAAATATATGGGAGAAGCTACCAATAACTAGGCCAAGCTAAATACTTTAATATAATGTCTTATATTATGCACACCTCTTAGCATCAAGAAGTTGGAAATAGAAGATAACTCAACTATAATCATAAATGCTCTAAGGAAAGGATCCCTTGCAAATTGGAGCCTAAATACAATATTTGCAAAGGCCTTAGAACTTTGTAAATTTTTCAAAATGACTATCTTTTAATCACATATATTGTAAGGTAAATAAATGGTATGACAAGCTAGCTAATTTAGGTATTAACACTTATCTATCACTTTAAAAGTATTTGTTTATCATAATCCTTTCCCCCTTCATTAATTAGGAGGTGCCTTGCATGCTCGACGAAATCAATGATTGACTGACATGTTATTCCTCTCACCTCCCCCATTTCATGATCCCTAATGAAAACACTAAATCTTTGCAAGATAGGAAATGGAGGTCAAAGTAGAGCTTTAATTAGTATTTATATTCTATCTCTCTTGATTACAATAAAAAGGTACCATCCCATCATTTTGAAGCAAGTGAGAGAATTTATTACCTATTTCAGGACAATTGTCTCACTTAGTGTTCATGCCTAACATTTTCTATCAAGGAGAGCTATCTAAGAACCTTGGTGAGAAAATGGATACTATCTTGAGAATGTGAGGTAAAAGGCTCCATACAGAGGTTAAGGATGTTGTAACCAAGGAGCGGCTAAGAGTTATTTTGTGTTTTCCCCATCCTTTGGTAATGGATGATTTCATGAAGATAATTTGGGAAGAATATTTGGAAAATACCAATAGAATTTAGGTGAATTATGATATCACATCATTGTTTCCGGCCATTACCATGTTCTTTGAGAGGGATAGGGAATTGACTAAGAGTTCTTGTAGTAGTTTTTTCCATAATAAGTAGTTGGTTGACATAGATACAATCGTAAGGAACATCGACTTTAATCTAATGACTTGTAGGGAAAAAAATGATGACAAGTAAGAGGTTAATGGTAAATCAGTTCCAAAGTTTTCTATCCTGAATTTAGACAATTGGGAAACTTTTTGGGATAAAATAGAGATGCATGTGAGGAACCTCAATTTCTTGTAAGCTCTTTTTTATGTAAATGTGCTCATACAATTGTTTAACATGCTGTGACAAATATCAATCCCGTATTCAACAACTACAATGCAAAAGTATAAAAATTTGACAGAAGAAACCTAGAATTAGTTACTATAGTATTTTTGCAGATGTAGTTGGCAGCCTTCCAAACTCCCAAATCAATAAGAATAAACAATAAATTTGTTGCAAATACAGTTCACACACTGTAGAAAATTCACTATTTATGTGCACTGTAGCAAAACACTATTCATCTACACTGTAGCAAAACACTGTTCACGTGCATTGTAGCAAAACACTATTCATCCGTACTGTAGCAAAACACTAAATGAAACCCATTGTGTTTGGAAACACCATTAATCCTTCTAACTATGTCTTTCAATAGCGAAGAGAATGCTAGCAAAGAGGGATTCCATCCTCCAAGCCTGATAATCAGATATCCAACAACATAACATTAATCTTCATCCAAGCATACTAAAAAGAAGCTCTTCCATTTCTTTTATAGTGTTCTCACAAGAGCTCAATCCTTCATTTTCTCAATGTGGGATAAAACATAACTCCCTTTATGTAACTTATGTCTCCAATGTGTTATAAAATAAAGGGGACTCTTTTAATTTAAATATTTCCCACAAACTATAGTCTATGCATTAATAAAGTTAAATATTTAAATTTAACTTTATAAAATAGCTTTATCAATGCATAAGAAATCTCATCAATGATAAACAAGTCTTCTTTTCAATTTTAAACAATTACCATCGACATACCACTCCCATTGGATGTCCGACCATGTCCAAGATGACTTACTATAAATAGTAAGTATGCCCAAAGTTGCCTCAAAACCACTTAGAAAGACCTGCAACTGAAACTATCTAGGCCAAATGGCCTCTAAGTCCCTTTAATGTCCTGGTTAGCCTATGGGACCATGGGAAAATAGGCTAACAACAACATCATGCTATGAATGCTAAAAAGGGGACATTACAATTACAACTAACGTACCATAGACTAGCTCAAAAGGAGTGAAACCTATTGTATATTTTCAAGTGGTTCTAGAAGCCCAAAGAACTTCAAGAAGGCATGTGGCCCAATCCTTTCTATGGAGTGCTACTATTTTGGTAAGAATGGTTTCCATCTCCCTATTAGTAACCTTTAACTGGCCATTAGCCTGCAGATGGTAGGGTGATGATATACCATGCCAGATGGTATATTCCTCCATTAAAGCAACTATCAAATTAGATGTAAACTATCATGCTATAAATTTAACTGGACAAACACATGACCGCAATTTTTTTTTGACTCTTTAAAATTATTATTATTATTATTATTAGGATTATTATTATTATTATCTATCTTTTGTAATGCATAAAGCCAAGTTTTACTGACACCTTGACTATTCATAGATTATGGTTTGGTTATCATCTAGTCATGTGTACTAGACACCTTGACACAAGGTTTTTCGAGGGACTATTACAACCCTACATGTCTTAAGAGTCATGCTCTTAACCAAGGGAACTCCCTGGTGGTTGAATTAGAATGAGGAACATTACTCCTTGAGTACACAATTTATGATTGTTCAACTTGTCAATTAGAGATTTAAATTCCAACATAGTTCAATCACGATTTAACTTCCTACTACCAGTACATACATATATTCTATTGTAACACTAGATATTTTATTTATTATATGTTTATTAGTGATCATTAATAGTTATCCAAATTATGTAAACTATAATTTAATTACACCTCAATTGTTTGACCATATTAAATGTATACAAATACATTATTATTAACAACTAATCTCTTATTACATTTAAAGACTTACCAATTACATTTCATTACTAACACAAGGAAAATTACACTAACTGAATTAGTCATATCAAATTGATTCCTATAAACTAATGTAAATCAAATTACACTAATTATCAACTACTACTTCCCTCTTAAATTAAGGTAATAAGATAAAATCATATTAATATATTAATTATCCATCTAATACTAAAGTACCCCCATTAGCTATACTCCACTAACTTAATCCCACTCACTTTCTATCATCTACACTAATCACAATTAACCTCCAACTAACCACCCACTAACCCCCTTTCTTTAAAACATTTTACTTGCAATTCTTTTAACCACCATATTACCTACATGACACATAACCCCCTCCAACTACCCTATAATTCTCTCCACGTTTAACAAAATATCCTAAGTTTTACCTACATTCCAAACAATCTCCATGCTCCTTCCTAGAAAATTCTTAGGGATCCTCCCAGCTACCTCCATTAAAATGGGTTATCATTAGTTCTCATTCCAAGGCAGCAATATTTTATTAATCATCAACTTGCTTGCAACATTTACCAAAGCTCCCACTTGATTTCTAGCTGGCATTTAGGATGATTTTTAGTTTGTCTTTTTATCATTAGTTTCACCTCTCCCAAGACTAGGCGCCTAGGGAGGGTGTTTGTCTCAAATTTGACATAACATGTCATGTCTTTTAATACCCTTTCCAAAGTCAACTTTCCATGGCCGCCTAGTGGCATTCCACCATTATATGCTTTAAAAAAAAAAAAATCTTGCTTGAGGTGACCTTTAATTTGAAAGTGATCTAGTATGTATAGGAGAGGGAGAATGTGTTGGAACATAAAGATATATTTTATAATTTAATATGTTAGGTCAGGTTAGAATTATAAAACATTTCTTTCTTTTCTTGATTTTTGTATGTATATATCTTTTGTATAGGGTCATATCATGAAACAAGGACTAAGTCTGACATTTATTTAATAGGGAAGATTTTGGAAATGATTTATTTCCAACTCACCAATTCAAGATATTATTATTTTATTCAAGGTCTATTATTTTATTTGACTGTAATAGCAAGGGTCTTATTGAATTTTACCCATACATTTTTCAGAAAGAATGTGCATCTACAGGTCTTTTTTTTAGCTTAACTTATTTGTCTAGTTCTTTTCATGTATTCTCTAAGATTGTTTAGATTTGAGATGATGATATTTTAACATTGCATCATGCATTATAATTTCTATTCTAATAAGCAAATCTAATGTAAAACAACTATCATATTATCAACAAAATCTACTTGCAAGATACATTAACATGGAACTTAAATGAAATCCATTGATTATAATTTCATGAACATCATATATTCAATATACATTATTGACATCCAATTTTATAATTAAACTATATACAAATTCATTAGCTATAAACTACATATTCTACAACTAATTTGGAATCAATACTGAACACCATTGCAACCAAATTATTCTTATGAAATTTGAGGAGATAAGAATAAAAAAATGATAATATCCTATTCATACTTCTAGTGTATATCACAATACAAATTTATTTTCCTCAATATATCCTAATTTTAAGTAATGATAAGGCAACATCAAAACAATGATATTTTTCCTTCATGTTCCTCTCAAGATTGCATTCAACACAATATCAAGCAAGCAATGGGGTGGTGAAATCATCATACCAAGATACACAATGGAAGAACCTTTACAAGCAAGATAATTTCATAATCACTCTATTGGCATATGTATGAACTCAATAAGATCATTCATAAAATACAATAAATTCACACAACATGTGAGGCCTCGCCCCGATTCATCGTAGCATAGTTGATACATTATTATTTTGATCCTCAAGACTTGATATGTCAAGACACTATCAAATACACTAAACATATTATGATATTTCATGTTGTGTGATGTTTTACTTTCAGATATTTGATTTCGTTATTTAATGCCTTATGAACATAAATACTAATGAAGTAAGTGAATGCAGAAATAGCACTTTAATTATGCAATTTTAATGATTGAGAATATGAGTAGAACGAGATAAATAACTGATTATTTGAACGATGGATGTTTTAATTTATATGATTTCCCTGTGATTTTCTTGAGCTACTAATGTGTGCAATGAGTGTGGAGGATATTTTAGCCAAGAAATATAACAGAGAAACAAAACTGAACCTATGTACCATTGTGGAAACTAGGGTTAAATCTGATGAAAGATGCAAACCCTGTTGTTCATATTTTATTTGTGTCATGGATTGAATGAATGTACCATGTTGTAATCAGTAAATGTTAATGTTTCGTAATAGTGTTTTTATAATGCCGCTTGACACTCATGAATTGTATATGCATTTCAAAATGATAGTTAGGGTTAATCAAGTAACCTAAAGATCTAAGATGGACTAAGTTAGTGACCTTTTTTGCTAATTAGTTTATAATCAAGATTAATTACCCCTAATCCAAATTAGTGTTTAATCTGCAATTAGAAGGTTGTTAGATTGTTCTAAAATTTCTTAACTTTTGATAGGTCCCTAATTAATCCTAAAGGCCTAAAAACATGAAATCTAAGTACCCAAGGGGTATGGGTATGGGTTGGGGGCATTTTCCACCCCTCTAGCCCCTTTTGTTGACTTTTATGGTCACTCAAAAACCCAAATTTTGCTTTATTGCGAAAATTGATTGATTTCATCATGAGTTGGATGACTTTAACTCCACCTTGAGGTTAGCCTTAGGTCTAGTTGAGTTAGAAGCTTCTAGAACTTTTGGGCAAGTGGGGGGAGTTATTGCATTTTAGAGGTGGTTGAGTTTAGGATCTTATTTAGAGGCAATTTTGAGAGGGTTTTGAGTGTTCACCCAACCTCTAGTTTTAGAGTGGAATTGAGGATTGAAGGAGAAGGAGAAAGAAGGGAATGCTCATCTCAAACTAGTTCAATTGCCATAACCCAATTTTTGAAGGTAGGAATACTTCACCTCATTTTCTTCATGTTGTGCTTCATGTTTCAATTTTATTTTTTATCTATGTTTTTTGTGTGTGTTGAGTATGTTGGGAGGGATTGAAACAAATTTTTATATATGTTTTTCTTTTTATTTTTTTCTTTGAATTTCGAAGGGATTATATAAATGTATTGGCATTACTCACCCTCAGATAGGGCAAAAGCGACCATGTATTGGGAAAGGTCTTAATTGGACTCTAACAATGTAGAGTCTCTTCTCAGAATGAGAAGAGGGAGAGAGGGTAGGGCGTTATGGGCCCCTACTCGTCAGCACAAATCATGTATGAATTTTGGAATGTAATAATGGAAGAATGAAAGTTCTTGAGTTTTAGACTCGAAAGGGCACCTGTTATGGTGTTGTGTTTGACATCTCCTATTGGAAAAATCCACCTTCTCTCTAGTCTGGTTCAATGTCAAACTTGTTGTGTAAACCCGGGATGGGAGCAAATGTTTGATTTTGTCTTCATGTTATGATTGGTTGTCTCCTGGTTAGTTTTAATTCTCTATACAATCACCGTAATGTATTGCAGTATTCATAATGGATCCCTTGTTAAGGTCCAGGAAGGAAATTCATAATTGTATTGGATTTCAAATATGTTGGGAGTCCTTTTTCCTCAAGATGATACCCTGTGTAAAAATCTACATTAAAATTATTGTTGAAGTGGCAATGATGTCAGGTTTTCTTACTGGTTCTTTCCTGGCGGAGCCTTTGAATCAAGTAGTTTAATAGAAAAAGAGATTGAATAATATTCCTGCATTTGAGGTGAAAAAAAAGAATAGACAATGCATAAAAAAAGGGAATACCTTAAATATCCTAAGGCACCTAACTAAATTTTAAACATTAACACCTTCCTCCTAAAGTGGGTGCATGTAATCAGATGTCCTTAGGAAAAAGGCTAAGGTCAATGCTAATAAAGGGGGGGTCTGACAAGGCAGTGTACCAGTGAATGGGGATGGAGAGGTAGGTTTAAGTTGAAACCAAAGTTTAAAAAAATATAATGATGTCTTAACCATGTACCCCATACAAATTGCAGCCCAAATTCTCCCACGTGACTTGACATTTGAAAATGGCAAGGATTGAAATGGGCATTAATAACATGGCATATGATATTGTTTTAAAAAAAACAAACTTTTTCCTCATACCTTTTTGCATCACCTAGCTTGGAGGCTCATGCATGTAGGTGGGAGAGTGGGGGTGTAAGACCTGCCTAAGGTAGGCTTAGGACAGCGTGTAGGAGGAGAATAAATTTAGTTAGTAATGGAATTAATTTAGTAGTTTGTGGGGCGGGGGGGGGGGGGGTTGGGGCGGGGGTTAGTTGTTAGTTAGTATTGTTGTTTAAAGTTTTTAAGTTAGAAGGTTTTAGTTTATTTCAAAATTTAGTTAAGTTATTGTGTAATAACTTTATTGATATGTTTTTTTTAAAAGTAGAAATAAATTAGTTTTTTTTTTAGTAATAAAGTTTGTGTATTAGTATGCATAAATTGTTAGTTTAGGATTTTAGTATTTGTTAAGTTGTTATTTTATAATTTAGTTTTAGTTTAAGTTAGTTATTAATTAATATGTGTTTAAATATTAGTTAGTTTTTAAATTGTTAATAATTTAATTTATGTCTTTTTTATAAATATTAATTAATTGGTATATATTTTTTAAATATTTTTAATTGTTGTTTAGTAAGTATGATACATAAAGTTTTCTTTTTTAAGTTTTATGTTAGGTAAGTTAATTAGTATATTTTTAAATGTTATCAAATATAATTATTTTAAAATTTTAGTCAGTATCATTTTGATTTATTAAAAAAAAAATTGGTTAGTAAAAGTCTTGGAGATAGAAATTGTTAGTTTGTAGGAGATATTCGATCGTAGATAATGTTAATTTTTTTGATTATGTAGCTAATAGTGGCATGTTGTGATGGTTAAGTTGTTGCATTGTTATCCTTGCCATCAAGGTTCAAATCTCATGGGGATGAGGTCCCCTATTTGTGGCCTCATTGGTTCATAGCTCCAAGTCAAAGCGTTTACCCCTCTTTAAAAATATATATATTTTTGGATTATGCAGTCAAATGAAATTGTCATTTAGAATATATTTAAATTTGCTATGAGGTTTAAGATAAAGATTAGTAGTTAGTAAAAGGATTATAAATCTATTTTTAATTATTATTAATTTAGTATGAGATGAAACATACTATGTAATAAAGGTTAAATTTATCTTCAATTATAATGTTATTTGAATAATTTTAAAATCTATTGTTTTAAAATTAATATAAAATCAAACAAATGTCAAAATTGATTGATAACAAAATTTTAAACGATCTAGTCCTACATAATGTTTTTTAAGCCTACATGGAATGTTTGATAGGAAGACATGTTGTTGTCTTGTAATGTACCTATTGTTGTAACTAAATTAAACTTATCAACTTAGTAGATTTAATTATTATTACCTTTTTTCAAAAAAAAGTACATGTGTTTTTGTCCTGTATTTTGGGCGTGACATTCTGGTATCAGAGCCCATGTTTCAACACTAGGAACCTAAAACCATTATGCTTCTTAACTTAAACTAAACTTTAAATTGTGTAGGATGCCTCCTGTTACATGTAGCAACCAATGAGGCAGAGGTCGTAGGGCAAGAGGTGGTAGAGTGGAAGAGGAGGATGGACCATCACCACCATTAAACCCAAACCAAGACATTTTGGATGCCCTTCAGACATTGATCGGTGTAGTCCAGCAGAGGATACTGCCTATAGTACAGCCAAGGTAGAAAATTTCCAAACTAGAAGCAAAAAGATCCAGAGGAGGCGGGGTCGGAGGTAGAGAGAGGAGTAGGAGTCCCCCATCAAGGTAGGTAGAGGGATAGGGTGAGTCAATACATTAGAGAGGACCACCACTTGATAGACCTCCTAAGACATATAGGAGATGATATGAGGGAGTTGATATGACTTGGGCCACCATTCTTTACTAGTTCTACAGAGGGAACAGTAGCAGAGGCCTGGTTACAAAATCTACAATAGTGCTTTGGATTACGTCCTTATGAGAGTAATCTGAAGGCATGTCTAGCAGTCCATCAGCTGAGGGGAGATGCCTCCAATTGGTGGCATTAGGAGGAGACTATAGGAGGAGTGATGATGGATACCTTCACATGGGAGTCATTCTTGGAGAGATTCTGGGAGAGGTGCCTATCCAAGCACTTCGACAGAAGCAGATAGAGGAATTTCATTCTCTATATCAGAGGGGTCTCACAGTAGCTTAGTATGAGAGAAAGTTTCTTGAGCTCCTTCCATATGTTGAATACATGAAGGACAAGAAACTGTGAGTACATCACTTCATCATGGGCCTCAATTTCTCACTCCAGGGTCTAGTCTATTTGGCCTTCCCTACCACCTTCAGACAAATAGTTGAGATAGCACTAGTTTCTGAGGATACTCAGGGAAGAAAGGAGTCACATGATCGGTCTCAAAACTGAAGCTCTACCGAATAGAAACCCTCTTGGAAAGAGAATCAGAACTATACAGTAGGGTCCTCTAAGAGCCAACAGTCTCAGCAGCAAAAACCTTCACAGGGTTATCAGGGCTCCAAGCCCAAGCAATGGCAGTCATAGGGTCCCAAATAGGATCAGAAGGTATAGGCAACACAATCACAGTTAGTGAAGACTCAATAGTCTTCCAGGGGTGGATACAGTGGATCTAGTAAGTTAGGAGGCCCATAGTAGTCTGGATCACATGGTTCATGATCTTATACCCGAGGACCATGCTACACTTGTGGTGGCATGGATCATATAGCTAGAGAGTGTCCACAAGGACAGTCATTCGGTGGTCAAAGAGGGGCTTTTTCAGAGCCAACTGTTGGTGACATGGGTAGATCCCACAGAGTTTTTGCAGTGGTTGCCAACTGCCAGGTTGAGCATTAGGCCACATTTATCAAGGCTATAGGTATTATACAAGGTTGTATGGTTGTTGTTTTATTTAATTTCAGGGCTACTGACTCTTTTATATCTCTTTATGTGGTGAAGCATTGCGGGCTAGTGGCAATTAGACATGATGTCATTTGAGAAATAGAGTTAGCCTCAGGAGCCAGAGTGTCAGCTAGTTCCATGGTGCATCATTGCTAGATGCAAATTGGAGACATGTCCATGATGTCTGATCTATGCATTACCCCTCTAGGTTCTTATGATGTTGTTCTTGGCATGGATTGGCTTTATGCCCACCTCGCCAAGATGGATTGTCGATAGAAGAGAGTAGAATGTGTGGATGAGTTCAGGATCTCTAGAGTGATCTTTGGGGTAAAGAGACTAGTATCTATTTGTATGATTTCTGTTATGCAACTTAGACAGTGCATGCGTAAGGGATGTCAGTTGCTCGCTATCACCATTATTGACAGAGAGGAAGATCCAGAGGGAGAGCCATCCCTCGATGATTTTTCAATCTTGCAGAAGTTTTCAAATGTATTTCCTTCAGAGCTCCCTAGTATGCCTCCACCTAGAGTAGTAAAATTTAAATAATGATCTTGTGCCTAGAACCAAGCTAGTATCAAGAGCACCGTACATGATGACTACTCATGAGCTCAGTGAACTAAAGACTCACTTGGAGGAACTCTTGGAGAAGGGGCATATTCAACCTAGTGTGTCACCTTGGGGTACACCAATGATCTTTGTAAAGAAGAAGGACATATCAATTAGGTTGTGTATTGATTATTGGCAGTTGAACAAAGTGACCATCAAGAATCAAAATCCTCTTCCCAGAATTGATGATCTCTTCAATCAGTTGCAGGGTGCCCAAGTATTTTCAAAGATTGATCTAAAGTCAAGTTTCCATCAATTGAGGATTGTGGATAGTGATATCCCCAAGATCGCATTCTGTATGAGGTATGGTCACTACAAGTTCACCATGGTATCATTTGGCCTCACGAATGCTCCAATTGTATTCATGAACCTCATGAATGGAGTATTCCGTAAATTTTTGGATAAGTTTGTGTTCATTTTCCTTGATGACATTCTAATACATTCTCATGATGAGAAAGAGTATGAGGAGCACCTGAGACAAGTATTGTACAAGTTGAGAGAGAATCAGTTGTTTAGCAGCTTGTTGAAGTGTGCGTTCTATAGACCTAAGATACATTATTTGGGTCATGTCATATCAAGTGATGGTGTCTCAGTAGACCCATCAAATATTAGGGTCATCATGGATTGGCCAGCACCCACCAGTGTCACTGAAGTGAGGAGTTTTATAAGACTAGAAGGATATTATCGACGCTTCATTGTGGGATTCTCTAGATGGGCACAGCCAATCACATATCTACAGAAGAAAGGGAAGAAGTACGAGTGGATAGAGAAGTGTGATAGAGATTTTCAAGAGCTCAAGAGAACCCTCAAGAGTGCACCGATTCTTCTAGTACTAGATACTTCTATGGATTTTTGTGGTGTGCATCGATGCATCGTTGGATCCTATAGGGGCAGTCCTTATGTAGGATGGATGACCTATTTCTTTCAAGTCTAGAAAGTTGAAGACTCATTAACTCAATTACTCTACTCATGACCTAGAGCTTGTGGCAGTGGTTCATGCCTTAGTGAGGTGGTGACACTTCCTTCTAGGTCATAGATTTGAACTTCATTCCAACCACCAAAGCTTATAGTACATATTTACACAGTTGAACCTTAATGCTAGGAAAAGAAGGTGGATAGAGTTCCTTTATGAGTACAATTTTGATGTTCATTACATCAAGGGAAAATAGAATGTGGTTGTAGATGCCATAAGTAGAAGGTGCCATGAGCTTTTGTCAATGACTACTTGCACTAACTTGAGAAAGCAGATCCTACAACACTTGCCAACGGATGAGCTTTATGCAAAAGTTAGTCAGATAATGCATTCTCAGAGACCCTTGGAAGGGGAGTATGTAGAGAATTCTTTGGAGTCTAATGGTCTTTTGCATCATAGAGGACATATGCATGTACCTTCCATTCAGTGTTTGCACGAGCTCATTGTACTTGAGGCTCACAGAGCACCTTATGCAGTGCACCCCAGTGTTAAGAAGTTACATGCAGATCTGAAGAAGTTGTATCACTAGCCAAGCATGAGAGTACATATTGCTAACATAGTTACAAGATGCCTCGAGTGTCAGAGGGTGAAGGCTGAGCATCGTCATCCTAGTGGGCTTTTTCAGCCTCATGAAATTTTAGAGTGGAAGTGGGATGCTATATCTATGGATTTTATTGTTGGTCCCTCCATGTCATCTCGCCACAATGATGCCATTTTGGTGATAGTTGACACATTGACCAAGGTTTCCCATTTCTCACCCATGTGTACTACATACAAAACACAAGTCATAGCTTAGGTATTCTTGTGGGACATTGTCATACTTCATGGCATTCCTCATAAGATCATCTCTGATAGAGAGTCTTTCTTTACTTCATCCTTTTGGAGAGAGTTGCAGGTAGCATTGGGCACTAGGCTCAATTTCAGTATAGTGTACCATCCTTAGACCCATGGTTAGACTAAGTGAGTGAATCAGGTTTTGGAGGACATGTTACATATGTATGTGATGGACAATCAGATCAAGTGAGAGGAATACCTACATCTTGTCAAGTTTTCCTATAACAATGTGCACCATTCTTCCATAGGTATGCTATCTTATGAGGCTTTGTATGGAAGACTGTGTAGGACACGCTTGAGTTGGGATAGGATTGAGGATCGAGTCTCTATTGGTCTCCAGTTGGTAAAGAAGATGGAGCGATAGGTGACCTTGTTTAGACAGTGCCTGAGAGAGGCACAAGATAGGTAAAATAAGTATGCTGATGCGAAGAGGATAGATCGAGAGTATCAGGTTGGTGATAGAGTTTTCTTGAGGGTATGACCGCACAAGAGTCTGATTCGATCCAGAAAGGGCTCTAAATTGGCACCCTAACTCATTGGACTATTTGAGATCCGAGAGTGGATAAGACCAGTTGCATAGTGTTTAGCTTTTCCACGTAGCTTGTCATGCATCTACAATGTGTTTCACATTTCAGTACTTAGAGGATACACTTATGACGAGTCTCATATTATCGATTGGGATGTTTTGTAGGTGGAGTTGAATGGGAAGTTAGCACTGGAGCCTATCTATATTATTTCTCGATGAACCCTAGCTTTTTGAGGCCAAGAGCTGGACTAGGTTAGGGTCCAATGGGATTGTTATGATGAGGTCATGGCTTCATGGGAGGATGCAGCATAGATGCAATCTTAGTACCCTTATCTTTTTGATGAACTCCAGGAGGAAGCTCATGCCTAGTGTGGGAGAATGTGAGGCCTCACCCCAACCCATCGTAGCATAGTTGATACATTATTATTTTGATACTAAGGACTCGATATGTTGAGACACTATCAGATACACTGAACATATTATGATATTTCATGTTGTGTGATGTGTTACTTTCAAATATTTGATTTCATTATTTAATAATTTATAAACATGAATATTGATGAAGTAAGTGAATGCATAATTAACATTTTAATTATGCAATTTTAATGATTGAGAATATGAGTAGAACGAAATAAATAATTAATTATTTGAATGATGGATGTTTTAATTTATGTGATTTTCCTGATACGTTATATACATATATGCATGTGATTTTCTTTAGCTACATATGTGTGCAATGAGTGTGCAGGATATTTTAGCCAACAAATATAACAGAGAAACGAAACTAAAACATATGTACCATTGTGGAAACTAGGGTTAAATATGATGAAAGATGCAAATCCTATTGTTCGTATTTTATTTGTGTCATGAATTGAATGAATGTACCATTCTATAATCAATAAATGATAATGTTTCATAACAGTGTTTTTATAGTGTTGCTTGATACTCATGGATTGTATATGCATTCCAGCATGATAGTTAGGGTTAACTGAGTAACCTAAAGATCTAAGACGGACTAAGTTAGTGACCTTTTTTGCTAATCAGTTTATAATTGAGATTAATTACCCCTAATCTAGATTAGTGTTTAATCTGCATTTTGAAATTTTTTAGATAGTACTAAAACTTCCTAACTTTTGATAGGTCCTTAATTAATCCTAAAGGCCTAAAAACATGAAATCTAAGTACTCAAGGGGTATGGGTATGGGTTGGAGACATTTTCCACCCCCTTAGCCCCTTTTGTTGACTTTTATGGTCAATCAAAAACCCAATTTTTTCTTTATTGCGAAAATTGATTGATTTCATCATGAGTTGGATGACTTTAACTCCACCTTGAGGTTATCCTTAGATCTAGTTGAGTTAGAAGCCTCTAGAACTTTTGGGCAATTAGGGGAAGTTATTGCATTTTAGAGGTGGTTGAGTTTAGGATCTTATTTAGAGGCAATTTTGAGAGGGTTTTGAGTGTTCACCCAACCTCTAGTTTTAGAGTGGAATTGAGGATTGAAGGAGAAGGAGAAAGAAGGGAATGCTCATCTCAAACTGGTTCAATTGCCATAACCTAATTTTTGAAAGTAAGAATACTTCACCTCATTTTGTTCATGTTGTGCTTCATGTTTCAGTTTTATTGCTTATGTATGTTTGTGTGTGTGTTGAGTATGTTGGAAGGGATTGAAACAGATTTTTTTATATGTTTTTCCTTTGTATTTTTGCTTTGAATTTTGAAGGGATTGTATAGGTGTATTGGCATTACTCACCCTCAGATAGGGCAGAAGCAGCCATGTACGGGGGAAGGTCTTAGTTGGACTCTGACAGTGTAGAGTCTCTTCTCAGGATGAGAAGAGGGAGAGAGGATAGGGTGTTATGGGCGCCTACTCGTCAGCATAAACCACGTATGAGTTTTGGAATGTAAGAATGGAAGAATGAAAGTTCTTGAGTTTTAGCCTCGAAAGGGCACCTGTTATGGTGTTGTGTTTGACATCTCCTGTTGGAAAAATCAACCTTCTCCCTAGTCTAGTTCAATGTCGAACCTGTTGTGTAAACCTGGGATGGGAGTGAATGTCTAATTTTGTCTTCATGTTATGATTAGTTGTCTCCTGGTTAGTTTTTATTCTCTATACAATCACCGTGATGTATTGCAGTATTCGTAATGGATCCCTTGTTAAGGACTAAGAAGGAAATTCAAAATTGTATTGGATTTCAAATATGTTGGGAGTCCTTTTTCCTTAGGATGATATCCTATGTAAAAATGTATGTTAAACTTATTGTTGAAGTGGCAATGATATCAAGTTTTCTTATTAGTTCTTTCCTGGTGGAGCCTTTGAATCAAGTAGTTTAATAGAAAAAGAGATTGAATAATATTCCTGCATTTGAGTAAAAAAAAATTTTTAAAAAAAATTAAAAAATAGACAATGCATAAAAAAAAGGGGATACCCTAACCTAACTAACTTTTAAACATTAACACCTTCCTCCTAAAGTGGGCGCATGAAATCAAATGTCCTTAGGAAAAAGGCTAAGGTCAAAGTTAATAAAAGGGGGGTTTCTGATAGGGTCCCACATGACTTGACATTGAAAATGGCAAGGATTGAAGTGCACATTAATGATGACATGACAGATGATATTGTTTTAAAAAAAAAACTTTTTCCTCATACCTTTTGGCTTTGCCTAGCTTGGAGGCTCGTGCATGTAGGTGGGAGAGTGGGGGGGCAAGCCCTGCATAAGGCAAGCTTAGGGCAGCGTGTAGGAGGGGGGGAAATTTAGTTAGTAATGGAATTAATTTAGTAGTTTGTTGGGGGGGGTGGGTTAGTTGTTAGTTAGTATTGTTGTTTAAAGTTTTTAAGTTAGAAGGTTTTAGTTTTTTTCAAAATTTAGGTAAGTTATTGTGTAAGAACTTTATTGATACATTTTTTTTAAAAATAGAAATAAATTAGTTTTTTTTTTAGTAATAAAGTTTGTGTATTAATATGCATAAATTGTTAGTTTAGGATTTTAGTATTTGTTAAGTTGTTATTTTATAATTTAGTTTTAGTTTAAGTTAGTTATTAATTAATATGTGTTTAAATATTAGTTAGTTTTTAAATTGTTAATAATTTAATTTACGTCTTTTTTATAAATATTAGTTAATTGGTATATATTTTTAAAATGTTTTTAATTATTGTTTAGTAAGTATGATACATAAAGTTTTCTTGTTTAAGTTTTATGTTAGGTAAGTTAATTAGTATATTTTTAAATGTTATCAAATATAATTGTTTTAAAATTGTACTTAGTATCATTTTAATTTATTAAAGTTTTTTTTTTGTTAGTAAAAGTCTTGGAATTAGAAATTGTTAGTTTGTAGGAGATATTCGATTGTAGATAATGTTAATATGTTTTGATTATATAGTCAAATGAAATTGTCGTTTAGAATAAAGTTTAAATTTGCTATGAGGTTTAAGATAAAGATTAGTAGTTGGTAAAACGATTATAAATCTATTTTTAATTATTATTAATTTAGTATGAGATGAAACATACTATGTAATAAAGGTTAAATTTATCTTCAATTATAATGTTATTTGAATAATTTTAAAATTTATTGTTTTAAAATTAATATAAAATGAAACAAAATGTTTTTTAAGCCTACACAAAATGTTAAGGTATTAATAGGAAGACGTGTTGTTGTCTTATAATCTACCTATTTTCGTAACTAAATTAAACTTATCAACTTAGTAGATTTAATTATTATTACCTTTATAAATTAAAAATTACATGTGTTTTTGCCTCGTATTTTGGGAATGACATAAGAAAAATGCAGTTGTCCTCCATTGCAATACAAATACAATAGTGTTCACTTCTTTTATGCAAGGTAAGACTTCTCATCTTGCAAATGTCCAAGACTCCAAGGAAATACTTTCAACGCAGAACCATGGAGGCTCACCTCCCAACCTAGGCCTCAAGGAGGCCACCCACCGAGCTTGGGAAAACAAGGAATAAATGGTTGCATACTACACATTCACATATCATGCATAATCACAACAATATAACAAAACTCTACACAATACATTACAAGACAACCCAACCTAAGGCTTGCATAAAGATTCAATAATTGAATTAAGTTATAAGGTGAAGGTGGGCTCTCTCTAGGAGGAGGATTTTCAAAAAATGATTTACAAATATACACATATTCTCATTATCAACATGCCCTTTCAAGGCTTACAATGACTTCCCTCTTCCCACACCTCCTTATACCTCCCAAAATGTAAGTAAACAAGAAGTCCATATTCCATTGAACACATAAAAATCATCTCCACAAATGAGAGAGTTCCTCAACTACATGAGTGAGCCCAACTAACCCCTTCACCCAAGCATCTCTTCCCTCCCAAGGGTGAGTAATGCTTCACACCCATTACACAAACACACAACATGTAAACAAAACAAGATTCAAGGAAGAAATCACCTAAACTTCTCACATGCAACACTCAAACAAAATACCTTTTTCCACAAACCACATCTACAATACACCAAATTTATCATGGAATGAAGAACACCATATCAACTCTACATGAAAATGAAGAACACCATGGATCATGGCTACCAACCACACTCCAAGCAATGGCAAATGAAAGTTGCAGTAGAGCTCCTTATCCTCTTCTTCCAAACCCTAGTTGCCTTTAAAGATAGAGAGTGGCCAAGTGAGTTTCTAATTTGGCCATGCCTCCATATATCACTTTCATTTTCGGATTCAATATAAAATGCATTCTTTTTGGGGTCTCCTAGGTCTTCTAGGCACCCTAGTGGTCATTATTAGCCCCCTAACTTAAAGTATTAACATGGGTAGGGTTTTTTTTTTCACAAATTCATCTTAGACCTACTTTATGGCCCTCGCAATGTTAGGTAAGTTCAAATTTCAAATTTCAAATTTCCTATGGTGGTCCTTGTTCTCTTTACTAATTTAAGGCAATAAGTCAAATTTTTCAATTAAGGTATTTAACTCGGAATAAGGTAACCACATGATCCATCATCAAAGAACATGCCATTTTCACATAATGAATACAAGTGTCTAATGACACACACAAAATTCACTATACATCACATGACACGTTCAGAATCTACACATGAAATACATACTACACACATACATCTCACATTTACAAAATAAACACATCACAACGAGATTTATGAATCTTATAAAGATTCACCTTGGCAGAGTCATATTTACATGTGTTTATACCTTGTTTTCCCATTATGTTTCTATGGTTCATTTTCTACACACTAAACTCAAGCATCAGTAGTCCAATGAAAAGCCACATATAAAATACATATGAAAGTAAAAGTACATGATAACTTCATTATTCTACCATTCACATACAACACCTTCCATAATTAACTTTTTATTCTCCATCATTACATATTAAGCATTTAATCATTAACCCTAAAAAACAAACTGCATATTACTAACTTTTCTATCAAGATCAAATCAAGCATTAAATCACATCATAATTCTATTTGTTATCATAATAGTGAAATACTAAATAAATATCCATTAATTCATTGACTAAGCCAATTAAGTCCTAATGCATACCATAATGAAAGATCACAAGGTAAATATCATTGGATAAGTAGCAAAATTTTCTGTCCATCAAGTATCAAAATATATATGTCAAGATATCCAGTCCTAAGTAACAAAATGGGAATAAAATATCTATGCTATGGTGGGTCGGGGTGAGGCCTCACATAAACTGAGCTGCCTAAATAGATGTCAACTCCCTAAGGACACCAAACCATTTAAATATATATTCACATAAGAACTTCACAACATTGTTATTCCTTGGATATTTCATGGATTTTGCCTCTATCCATGGTTACATAATCAACGCAAACTAAAATATAGGATTTACCTTGTGAAGAGGGTTCAATAGGACCTACAAAGTCAATCCATCATTTATCAAAGGGTGCAATGACTATTTGAGGTTGTAGGGGCATTTCATCTAATTTAGTGGGTCTCCCAATGTGTTGACACTTATCACATTTCTTTGTGTATCTAGTTTCATCCTTCTGTAAACTTGACCAATAGTACCTAGTAGTCAATATTTTAAAAGTTGTTGGCTTGGCTACAAAATGACCTCCACAGAGCTCATCATGGCATGCTGTTAAGATATCATATGTTCCATCTTCCCTTATGCATTGACACATTACTTGATCAGGACTTGTATAAAATATAAATACAAAAATATGAGAATAGTTAAAGATCTTTTATGCTAATAACTTCCTTTCTTTAGCAGAGAAGTGAACTGATGTCTTTCCTATAGTTAGGTAATTCATAATATCTACATAACATGAATTTTGTGTCAACAACATAAAGATATTTTCATCTGGAAAACTATCATCAATGGTTGCAAGATCATCGAGGACATGCAACCAAGAGAGAAATTTAGCTACCACGTTGGCCTTATTGAGCTTATCTGCTATTATGATATCAAATTTTTTGTATAAGCAACAACTAGCAAACCAATCTTCCAAATAATGTAGGCTTATTCATCAGCTAATTTATAGCAGAGTGGTCAGTATGAAAAAATATTTCACATCCAGTAATGTAGTGCTTGAATTTATTTAGTGTAGAGATAACTTCAAGTAGCTCCTTTTCAGTGACTATGTAGTTGAACTTTGCACACTACAAATTTTTATTGATGAATTAAAAAACATGTTCAACTAAGTCTTACTATTGGCCTAGCATGACACCTATAGCATAGTCTGAGGCATTTGTATGAATATGGAAAGATAGTCCCTAATTGGGCCCTCTCAAAACAAGTGTTGTGGTGAGAACCTCTTTAAGTTGCATGAAAGATATAGTACACTCAGAGTCCCAGACAAATTCAAAGTCCTATTTTAAGAGGTTATAAAGAGGTGTTACAAGTTGACTAAAATTATTAATGAATCTTCTATAATACTTGGCATGTCCAAGGAAAATTAGCACATCCTTTTGCTTCTTTGGTGTGGGCAAGGTACTAATAACCTCAATATTTGTTGGATCTACTTGGATGCCTTGTGATGAAATGAAATGACCTAGTACTACTCCTTCCATCATCATAATAATATTTTTCACTAATTAGGGAAAGTTATAGTCTTGGCATCTCTTGAGTGCTTTTTCTAAATTTTCTTTTTCTTCCTCAAAAGTAGTCCCATAAATAGTAAAATCATCCATGCAGATCTCCATATAGTCAATAGATATATCAAAAAAGGTACTTATGATAGCTCGTTGGAATGTGGTTGAGGCATCGCACAAGACAAAAGTTAGGACTGAGTAGGCAAACATTCCCCATGGGTATATAAAGGTTATTTTGTCTTGGTCCTCTAGAACTATTCGTATCTAATTGTAACCACTAAAACTATTTAGAAAATAAAAATATTTCTTGCCAGCTAGGTTGTCAAGAACTTGATCTATAAATGCAAGGGAAGTAGTCTTTCATGGTGGTTGAATTGAGCTCCCTATAATCTACATAAAATCTCCATTTTCTACCCTTCTTTGGTGTTATAACCAAGGGTGAGATCCATTGGCTATTAGAGATGGGATAGATAAAACTAGTACTTAATAGATTTTGGAGCTCATTTTTAACTATATCCCTCAAAATAGGGTTGACTCTCCTCTAAGGCTGTCGAACAAGTTTGAAGTCAAGACTGACATAGATCTTGTGATTGCAAAGCATAGGATCTTGTTGATGTGTGTTTTATGACCCACCAAATAGTAGAACAAAATATCGAAATATTGTATCCTCTCTTGAATAAAGTCTTGTATATGCTAAGATTGCTAGAAGATCATACAATGACTTCAAGGTTCCTTTAATGCCAGGTCTTGACTATGGATAAGATCCGTGGTTGATGTGATTTGTTGATGATCACAAGGGGCCTTACATGTTTATTTAGATTCATTTCAATCCATACTGGATGTAGGAGCTATCCTAAGGTTTTGCAATGCAGTACTTTATGGAGTTTTCACAAAATATACAAAAATTCAATAAGATAGGGTTCAGGAATTCTATTATAATCCTAAGGGTAGTGATAACAAAAAATAGTACTATAGTGGACAAATTCCTCAATTTACCAAATTCCACTTCGCCAAGTTATACTACAACTATGCATGAATTGGTGCAATCTTCAAGGGTTATGCTAAAGATTTTCATATCACCGCATACGCCATCATAAAGAACAATGTATACGAATAATAGAAGTTAAGCATATGCATGAAAGGGGTTCAGGCTAACTTTGCACGACGAGTTAGAATCACTAAAATAAGTATGAACCAAAGTAATTCATCAATACACCATCGTATTCTTTATTGTAATCACCATACATTGACTATGCTAAACTTAATCTAATTGAATAAATTTAAGAGAACAAGAAAGCACTAAGACACATCAAGTATTCACCAAACTCCAATGAAAACTTTATTATCTCAGTAACTCATAGCAACAATCTCATAAACAATCTCCCCTTTACAAATGAGAAATGAGGCCTTTATATAGGTCCTCAATTACAACAGGTGGCCCAAATTATCACTATAACTGATGGCCAAGATTGTACCACATCAGCCTTAATTAGGGTTAGGGAAAAGCAAATGAATCTACATTAATACAACAAGGAATCCATTATTGTAGTGGGTAATAAATTCCCACTATGCATGCTCATTTACGAAGGATGCAATAAATATCCACCATGCATGTCCATTACTCAATAAATGCTTAGTCTTCCTTGAATAAATTATTCTTGATTCCATTCTCTGAATGCATAGAAGTTTGACTTGGAGACCTTAGTTCTTCATCAAAGATAATTAGATGCCATGAAATGATGATGGAGGCCATGTAACTTCTTGTAATGCCCCGCCAAGGGAACCCAAAGAATTAATCTAAAATATCACTAAGTTTGCCAAACAAATTTTTTTTTTTAAACATGAAAGTAAAACCATTCATAACATTCACAGAAGCAATAGTAACATCCAACTGAAAGTAAACATAACATATATAACAGGTTACATTCTTCACGGATCCCTTAACATTGAATCACATCTAAATTAACTAATATTAATGATTCCATCTAATACTACATACACATGAAATAATAATGAAAAGTCCAATGTTCTTAAATTACATTCCTGATTACTCAATCATCCACTGTACATGCCACAGGGTATGAAAGGCTTGAAAGAATAAACATCTATGTAAATAAAGTACATCATCATCCAATATTAATCCATGATGCAATTAAAGTAAATGAAACCACATATCATACATGATACATCATCACAAAAGATATAAACATCCATCATAAAATATAACTATGATCATAAAACACATCTAATCTAAATGCACAGTTCCTCCCAACCGTTAATAGCATCATTAGACCATCATGGATCCTAGCCATCCCTCCATGCGTAACATTCCAAATCACCAAAGAGATCATCGATATTAACATAGTAGGAATGTCACTCCTAAACATACTACTACATATGGAGAAAGTAATCTAACATACAAAATAAAGCATAAGATAACATCATGCAAATCATCAATGTAAGAAACATACCAGTAAATACATCCATCATAGGGTATATCATCTATCATAATGATCCAAGAACATAATGAAGATAAATACCAACCAAGAATGCTCCAGCTACGGTGTCTCGGACGGATCTCAAATGATAAGAGTGATAAAGCACTACCACCCGACCATGTGAAACCTAAATGGTCCACTCCCACTATGCTGAGGAGATAATCTCAAGTCCCAAACAAGCTATCAAAATCACATAGCACAAAAATACTCTCTAAGTCTAGAAATCCTAAAAGTATACTAACTCAAAGGTTCTAATCACAAAACTGACATCTAATTCCCAGAGGCACACGATGACATGTAAGAACCTACTATGCAAGCAGGAAAGTGTCATCACATATATCATGTAGAAGTTACCCTAGCAATTAGCTAAACTCCATGGGTCCCTATTGATCCTCATGCGACCACTAGTATCCTCTCATACTGACAAGGCATACTATGGAATGCAAGGTCGCAACCAAGCGTTCTCTCTACTCCCATCCTAGTTTGTACAAACACTTGAGGCATGGGCGAGAACCAAAACAATTATCTTTTTAAGTTCATTTAATCTCCATTTAGTGTAAATGTTATCACTTATTAACCAAACTTACAATGAGTTACCCTGGCAGCCACTTAAGGCCCCGGCCCCCATTGCAAGCCACTTCCCGACACTATAAGTAAATAACCTACCTTAAGCTCATGGAATCATAAAATCACCCCAGTCCTATACAAGTGACTGGAAAGAAATACTAAAAGATAATCCACAATAAGAATCATCAAATATCCACAATAAAAGCATCAAATCTCCATGAGCATCTGAAAAAAATTCATAGATAATCATGACCACAACAGTTCTCTATTGGCAACTGAAGACATCACTAATAATAAAAAATATCTATTGGTTCTCAATAACCAAAATATATCTCAAAATCATACTGATCGAAGACTCCAAAATGGTTGAGTCAAACATGTCACAACATGACATCATCAAGAAATAAATCAACACTTTAGTCCCACCATGGCGACTAGAAAATAATCCAAGGATAACTGATCGATGACCCAAAAATGGTTAAGTCAAGTGTCTCATATACATATAACTCAGCTTCACTCAAGAAGACTGATAAGCAATACAATCAGTAAATACAAAAATCTCATAGAGCATTCCATCACATAACCATGGTTGGGTTTATAAAGATCAGAATCAAAAGACATCATCATGCCATCACATCTCATAACCCCTAAGCCTCTGGTAACAACCTAAGACTGGTCAACACTAGTCAACCCAAAAACCCAAAACAAGAAGTATATAGAATACACAATGCAAACACATGTTTTGGTTTGTTAAAATCACATAGTTGAATTAAGTGTAGAAGTTTGTTTTTTTCTATTTGCAAGTATACTTCAAGTGTCTAAGTTTAATCACTTGACCTACAAGTCAACCCGTTTGTTCCCTTGATAGCATTATCCTTCCATTATTTAAAATTACATTCTAAGAATAACTTAAGGGTAAATACTTTACTCATTAAACTGATCATCATTGACCCTTAATTAAATTGTTCTCTTTATTTAACTAAGATCCATATTCTAATTGATTAACTCTTCTTTAATGTTACTTCAACTTTTTAACATAATGAAAGGATCATTATTCGTTATATTATAAGAGAGCCAATTATCAATCTTTGAATAAGAAGATTATAACTTTATTAAAATGACCAATTAAATCAATCAATTAATATAGGTACACAATCCATGACCCTATATCATTTAATTAAAAACTCAATTAAATATTACTAAATCTTAAGTCTCAATAATTAAATCATCACTAATAACCATTAAAATATCTAAAGTCATTATTCAAGTCATTAGAATAAGACTTATCAACTTCGATATAAATAATTCACATCTTCGCTAGAAGGATCGATATTAGCATATCCATTAAAAACTTTATTCTAAAATTTAATTATTAATTAAATTTAATTAACTCTAATTAATCAAATTAATTAATAATTACAAATCCATATCAACGACCCAATTAATAACTAGTCATAATTTGTAAGTTAAAGGCCAACCATAATCCAATTCTCTAATATAAATAACAAGTTATAACTTATTAATAAATCTATATAATGACCACATTCGTCATTCTTTCAAAGAATGCTAACATTTTCTTAACAAACCCGTATTACCGATAATCATTTCAATTAAGACTGTATCGCACAACTTCATTATTAATAACATAATTATATTATCAACTCAATGAATATCAATTAAAAATCAACTATACTCCAAATCCAAAAATTAATATCTTTTACAAAACTTCAATCATTAAATAATCTCTACTAGATTAACTCTAATTGGATTTATTGATAACTATTTAAACCATTTATACTATTATTTATTAATAGTTTGTTAGACCCAACAAACATTAATAAATAATAAACTCATCAAAACTATTATTACTCAATCTAAAGAACCTTCCATAAACTTCATTAGTTAATATTTTACTAACTCTAAACACCATTAAGATATATCATTAAGTTATTTATTAATACATAACGTATTAATAATAACATAACAATAATTCAAATCGTAGCTATGTTATAACAAGGTCAAAATGTAGCAATGACCCATTGTCCAATATCATTAAAAATTTAAGTCTCTTAATTTAAAATCATTTTTGTAATATAAAATTACCATCTCTAAATTATTTAATATATATTAAATAAATATAAAAAGTCCACTATATAAACTATATTAAAATCTCTTCTCTATTAATAATAATTGAAAAATTATTATTAATCATTTATCATTTATTATTTTATTTTATTTTTTAATAAATCGGTTTATAATTTCGAGAACCCCAAAACAATAGATAACTTAAATAAAAATTTATTAATATTATATATATTTATTTATTTATATATACATATATATATAATAATTAATATTCAATACTTCATCATACTTAAAAAAATCGAATTACAATATATATATATATATATATATATATCAATATTTAATAACTTCAAAACCAAATTGCATCATATAATAAAATCAAATGTTCCGACCAACAACGTTTTTTATTTATACTGCGGCCTTCAAAAATCCATGCGACCACATATGTGTCGTCACCCTTTTAAAAAAGGTAATCGTGCCTTTTTAAGCCGTGCGGCCTCCTGACAGGGTGTCGCAGGCTTTATAACATAGGCCGTGCGGCCCCCTGTGTTAGCAGGTCCACCGACATCTGAATATGGACACAGGGTGCAATGGGTATAAACCCCGCCTGCCCCAATGTTATATATATGTGTTTTTTTTTATAAAACACATTTTTAAATAGCGCTTTCAATAAAGTTTTCATGTGATACAAAATTAATAAATCTCTACTGCGATTTTATGCAAATATATACATATATGTATATATGTATATATTTATGTGTGTGTGTGTGTGTGTATATATATATATACAAAATTTGTTATCAATTATTACTGTATTTTAAAATATATATATATATATATATATATATATATATATATATATATATATATATATATATATATATATATATATATATATATATATATATATATATATATATATATGCAGATTTTACAAAGAGAACATATACTTAGATTTAAACAAAAAGGGCTTTTCTAATTAAGAATTTTTCTCTTTAAAATAATTGTTTTCTAAACATACCCATTAATCCATCTAATAGTTTTAACTATAAATTTTGAAACCATTTTAAATCCATTTCTCAATTCGATTCTAATTCGAACCCAAACCCATTTTAGATCTAATTTCTTCATAAATTGAAACTAGGGTTTTCTATTATTTTCTTCTCTACCAAATAAAATATCTAGATTCCAATTTCAAAATTGAAGATTCATTCATAGAATATAATCAGACACATATAATAGACACGATGAAGATAGGAAGAGAAATAGTGCAAATAGATTATGCGAAAATCACAAGTGCACCTGGACACTGATGCTAATTTGCCATCCCTCAGAAGTCCATAGAAAATTCCTTCCTTCTCCAACATTCGCAATTTCTCCAAGATCCAAGCCAACCGAGACCTCCAAGTGACTAGAAGTGCTAGAAGAAGCATATAAGCATGTAGAAAAATATGAGCATGTAGAAGCATATGAGCTTCTCAAATGCATGTAAGCTTTGAAGCTTGTCCAAATACACTAGGAGAGCCTCTATTTAAAGGCCTCTAAGATGCATCCAGAATGTCTCTAGAAGGAACTAGAAGATAAGCATGAAAACTAAGCATGAGTCTTCTCCAACCTTCTAGATAAGTCATAAGGTTGTAGACACCATGTGCTTAAATAATATGCTAACTCTTAAGTGTAAACAACTTGTGCATACTTAGAGTGCAAACTCTTGTGTTGTCTACATGACAACTCTCGAGAATTTGCAAACTCCTATGTGAGCAAACATTAAAATAATGCACATTAATTAATATAATATTTACTTTACTCTTTTCAATTTAATTTATTTATTAAATTTTAAATCTCATGCACTAATTTTAATAACTCCACTTATTTAACCTTAATATATTTATATTTTAATCACATGAAATCTAGAATCTTTTAATAATTTTAAATATATTTTCCACTTTTACATTTATTTTCGAAACTTAATTGATAAATATTTATTTATTTAAATAAATATTATCACATTCCAACTTTAAAATTATAACTTTTATCTTAAAATTTAATTAATTTCTCAATTAATTAAATAAAATAAATATTAAAATATCATATTAATTTTTCATTAAATTAAACCATTAATTAAATCTTTTAATTAGGCTTAATTAATAGAAAATACACCAAAGACTCATAAAGTAAAATATGAAAACCCATCATAGCCAAAATACATACAAAATCAAACAAAGGGTTAATATCATGAATTACATCATCCGACGTATTCGGAGGGTACTCAACTCAGATACTTGTCCTAATTTTCCATTAGGAAAAATGGCTTAAAGGGTTGGGATTTGGACTTGAGAATGTATCTCCCCTCTCTTACCATTGAGATAATGTGATAGGGTACTCTCATCCTGACAATTCAGGGAAGTCGATACCTGGTACTTGCAACCTGCATAAAAACTATGCATGTACATACAATATATATATTCTAAGCTAAACAAGCAATGGAAGGAAGTGGTGCATCGTGTCGATCCCGACTAGCAGGTGACTACGACTCCCTTCCTTAACCACATTAGACACACCATACATAAGAACAAACACGCACACCATACACATGCAAGTATGGGGTAAGTATCCATAAGAAAACACATATGATAATAAGTCATCTTACTAATCATCATTAATACTTGCAAATACTGAAAATAATCATCATGCATACATGAAATGTAAAGTACTAAGTAATCTCATCACATATCAACTGAAACCATAGCACAATATCTGATAGTTTCAAAACAATGCTGCTAACCATCAACAAAACACTAGCCCTAAAAGAGCTCGACAATGATAACAAAAATGTGACCTAGGGGCAGGGACTACACTTCGAGTCTTTTCCAACTATGTCATTTTAACTAAGATCCAACTTTGACTGACTTTTTTGAAAATCTCTCTTCGAACATTCTTGTCTTCTATGTACTTGCTTGGAAATTTATCTCCCTAAAATGGATTATGTTACTCTAGAATTTCTTCATATTGAACTTCCTTCGCAATGTTCTTGGATTTTTGGATTTGAACTTTGATCTTTGAACCTTGAATGTCTAGGACCAGATCACTTAGTACTTTGATCTTGGTACTAGAATTTTGGATTTGAGCGTCTTTCTTGAATTTCTAGAACTAGAGCTTTCTCCTCCTTTTTCTTTAGATGCTCTCAATTCATTGTTATGCCTTTTCTTACATTTTGAAGAATTCCCCCTTTTTTAATCATCATCAATCATTTTTCCAGTCTTGGGTACACAATTGAAGAGGGTGAAATTCAAGATCTGGAGGAGAAATTTCCAGCACTTAATCCTTTTTCATTTTTCCATGAAGGAGAAAGTTTCTAACACTTAGCCATTTATTCTTCCATGAAGGAGGAATTTCTAACACTTCGCCATTTTTGCTTCTATGAAGGACAAATCTCCAACACTTAGCCATTTTTGCTTCCATGAAGGACAAATCTCCAACACTTAGCCATTTTTTCTTCCATGGAGGACAAATCTCCAACACTTAGCCATTTTTGCTTCCATGAAGGAGAAATTTTCAACACTTAGCCATTTTTTCTTCCATGATTTCTAATTCTCTTGCTCGTGGAAATTTTGAGTGATCATGGATTTTGTTCATGATGGAAGAATTCCTCAACAACTATTTTTCTCTGAGGTGGGATTTTTTGAGAGATCGTGGATTTTGCCCATGATGGAAGAATTTCGCAACAACCATTTTTCTCCAAGGCTAGATTTTTTGAGAGATCGTGGATTTTGTCCATGATCGAAGAATTCCGCAACAACCATTTTTCTCTAAGGTAGGATTTTTGAGTGATCTTGGATTTTGTCCACAATGGAAGAATTCCGCAACAACCATTTTTCTCTAAGCAGGGATTTTTGAGAGATCGTGGATTTTGTCCATGATGGAAGAATTCTGCAACAACCATTTTTCTCCAAGGCTAGATTTTTTGAGAGATCGTGGGTTTTGTCCATGATGGAAGAATTTCGCAACAACCATTTTTCTCTAAGGTAGGATTTTGCAGTGATCTTGGATTTTGTCCATGATGGAAGAATTTTGCGACAACCATTTTTCTCCAAGGTAGGATTTTCGAGTGATCTTGGATTTTGTCCACAATGGAAGAATTTTGTGATAACCATTTTTCCTATTATTTTCATGCCTTTCTACTTTTGGATATTTCATGGGTGATTCTAGACTTAACCATTTTTTCCTTGATTTACTGTCGTGCTTGCTCATTCTTTTGGATATAGACACATGTACCCTTTTGGCTCTTTATCAACCATAGCTCACTTGTTGCAGAAATAGACCTGCCAAAAATAGACATTCTAAAATTAGTAAGTTGTCCCAAAGTCAAAATAAGGCCAATCTGAGAGGCATAGAAATTTACTAAAAATAGACTTTCTAAAAATAGTAAGTCAAGACATTCAATTCTCAAACAAGCAAATAATTTCCATTCTCAGAGCCACATGGACAACACTTTCCACATCTGGCCAATTTTACCAATTCTCATTTGAAAGAGGGAACTTTAGAAGATTTAGCCCAATACTACCAAGAACTAAAGCCAAAAGGACAAGACCAAGAGACAAAAGGGGGCCCCCCATTTGCAATGGGGCGATGGTGTGAAAAGCCCACAATAGGTCTAATCCTTTCATGTCCATGTAGTCCCAAGACAAATCTTTTTGATTCTCCAATAGTAACTACAACACAATTTTTTGATGTGAAGGTGATAAGGCATTGCTAACATTCAATTGTCGTCCCGGACCAACTTCCATCTTAATGACCTTATCTGCCATGAATAACTGAGCAACTGGAGAAGAATCCAACTCATGAGGTAATAATGTGTGAAGTAATTGGGAGGCTTCTAAATGCTGAGGTGTGTTCAAAGGTGGTAATATAGTTTCTAGGATACATTCCACTTGAGGATACACTTGAGACTCTATTCCATACTCATTTATAAAAATGGATGAAATTATCTCATCTTCTTCCTGAGAGGCTACAAATGACTATCGGCCTATCATCATTAGTTGATGGATGAAATTAACCTCTAGATCATTATTACCCAAGTCTAGCTAGATTACTTGGTCATCTTGCAATAGTGGTTGAGCAAGGGAGTATAAAATCATGTTCTTAGTATGGATACCATTGGATATTTTCATCTTCCCAGACCGACAAGCTATATATGCATCTGCAGTAGCTAACCATGGTCACCCTAAAATTAAAGGATATCCACCCATGTTATCCTTTGGGGAGAGGACAACAAAGTCTACTGGATACTTCCAAGAGTTTGAGGTGACTATGACATCTTCTATCATCCCATTTGGCTTGATAGTGAAACTATCAGTGAGCTAAACTATGGTTGGTGTTTCTCAAAGACCAATGATATGTAGGTGGGACAATACCTTATTTTTCATGATATTGATGGATGCTCCTAGGTAAACTACATCATTTTGAACTTGCATCCCATGAATGGTAACAATGACCATAGGACTCCCAGGGTTAGAATATTTGGGTATAGTTAATATCTCCAATATTAGATCAAATAATTGTCCTTAGACATGAATATTTTTTAGGTCCTTCTTCTTTCTTCCTAGTTGTTTGATACATGTTTCCTTGATGGCTTTAGGATAGACAGGAACTTCCTTGATAGCATCAAGTATTGGTATTTTTACTATCATTTACTTTAGTTGATTAAGCAAATCAATTATTGCTTGGTTTATTATAGGCTGACCTTGTCCTATCAAGCTATGAGAAAATGGAGGCTCTTTGGCTATAGGAGAGGTCTGCTTAATTGACACATCCACTTGTTTGGCTATGGAATCTTCAACTTCAATTATTCTAGGTTTTTATAGTGCAGGAAGAGTAGTGTTTGACCTTAAGTGGATATCATTCAATGAAATAGCATAGCTTTTTTGTTGTGTTGGCTATTTGGTATTATTAGAATTAGGATTAGGTCAAACTAGTAGTTGAGTCTTCTTAAGAGGAGTATTAGTGGCTATAGGAGGCATTAGAGCGTGTTGTTGAGGTGGTGACATTAGGGCTTGCTGACTAGGTTGGCTATTCTAATTTTGGGGTTGTTGCCAACCTTGTTGAGGTTGTTGCCAACCTTGTTGGGTTTTTTGCCAACCCTATTGAGGTTGCTACCAACCCTATTGAGGTTTTTTCCAACCTTTTTGGGGTTGTCAATAATTATGCCCACTATAACCAATATTCTAAGAATTTTTTCATTGATTATTACTATTATAATTTTGAAGAGAATTTTGTGGCATACCTTGTCTTTGAGCCCATGGCCTTCATTAAGAAACATAGAGCATTTCTCCATTCACAAATGGCTTTAAATTCAGTAGGCATTGGTTATGACTCCAGGCTTGCAACATACTTGCATCTATAGTTCCTTTTCTTCTCCCTACAATGTGGATAGTATTTAGCTAACATGGCATCAGCTTCATCTTTCTTCCTTCTCGCCTACATGGTATCTAGCTAAGTGGTGACATCATTGATGACATCTTGTTTGAAAGCTCACAAAAAATTAGATAGCTCCATCTTTGATACTCCTAAAGCACCATTAGACTTATGTGGTAGGTCTCTAAGTCCCCTACCTTTCTTCATAGTAGCCCTTGAATAATTTAGACATATAGTTTGTATATCACTCCAATAATTCTGAGTGATATCTCCTCTCGCCATAAGATCTAGAGCCTCAATACTTCCATCATTTACACCTCTTAGAAAAAGATGTTTCTTTGATTCCTCATTCAGCTAGTGTTGTGTGTTATGCTATAGGTTGACCATGAACTGTGAGACATAATCTTCCAAGGTTCCTTCTTCCTTTTGGGACATTTTGAAAATGCCATCCCCTTTCAAATCTCAACCCACGTAGTATTCTTTATACTTTGTAAGAAACAAATTTCTCATTGCAAGCCAATCTACTACAGCATTGACACCCAACCCCATGAACCATCTGAGAGTAGCTTTTTTTAGGGTGGATAGAAATAACTTCATCTTTTGGGGATTAGTTGTATAGTCATAACTTCTACAAAGGATGTCAAACTCAAAGAGGAAGGTTTCAAGGTCTTTAGTAATTAGGCCATAGAACTTGGGAAGTATAGTTGAAGGTATGCTCTTAAAATTTTAATGGCCTTTCTAATGACAGATAGGAAAAGGAAGCGTAGGTTGACACTAAGAAATTCTTGGAGGAGGACCTTGTGGTGGTGGTTGAAAGATAACAAGGACAAGTGAATTGTCTTGGTATTTAGGTTCAGCAAAAAGATCATTCAAATGCAAGGATTCTTCAGAGGATGAGGGTATTCATTCTTGAGCAGTAGCAAATGGATTTTCAAAAGGTTCTTCTTTTTCATTCTCACTATGAGGTTCTTCAGGTTCAGGATTAAAAATATCTTCCTGATTATTACAAGGAAGAAATCTCCTAAGGAGGTTTCTTCTTCTATGCATGCAAAATAATGCAAAATTTAAACTAATATAATGACTTTAGGGTCGAACTAGATTTACACCATCCTTGACAATGGTGCCAAAAATGATTGATCAGTTTAATACCTTATTAATAAAGGGTTGGATATCCTTTCACAATGATTCTATGGTCAAACAACATCATGTGTCTTACTTAAAATAGTACATTGAATTCATTTGATTTATCAATTCAGGAGTGTAAACTTGAAATGGTGATTGCAAATTGTATGCTCTAATTCACCTTTAAAGTCATTACAACCAAATAAAAGATAGTGATGAAGGAAATATATTCTAGAAATGGAAATGAAAACTTAACTTAAAGCTTAAGATAATGTTGCAAATGGTAAACCTATCTAAGCACCTATGCTATAGGAAACAACCAATGGTTCTATTACTGAGTGGCGGCAGGAGCATCAAAGTATATCTACTTCAAGAAAGCTTAATCTAATTCCTACTTAGTCATAAATTGAGTTCACCTTTTGTATGGGCCCCCATGGAAGAGTGGCTGAATTGAACTAAGATCTAAAAGTATCATTTATTCATTCATAAAATCATAAGTACAAGATGAAAAAAAATAGAGTTGTATTCACTACTTGCTGGATTACAAAATGGATTTCTTGAACATCCAATAATCTCTGAAATCACAAACTCCAACTTATTTATACCACTAGAAAACTAACCTACTAAAAAATAGGATCCTTCCATTCAAGGACACAACAACTTTCAATTATAAAAGAAACAACATTCAATGCAAGAGTATATTGCATTTAAACATGTAGGAATATAGGAACGCATGACTATTGGATTTCCTCCCAAATCATACATACATACAAACATACATACATATATACAACATATTGTTTTTAGTCTTAAAAGTATCAAATAAACACATAAGCATAACATTAAAATATGGAAAGTCTGAGTATTGTTTATGAGAACCTCATGAAATACCAAGTTTTAAATCAAAAAATCATTTTAAAAAAAAACCATAAACTGGGCTCATTAGTGAGCCTCTTATGTGGGAGGTCATGTGTTTGACTCTTCTCGAGATTAGTAAGTAATAATAATAATTAATCAAGACAATTAATAAAAAATAATCTTGGCTTTGACTTGTGTGTGTGTGTGTGTGTGTGTGTGTGTGTGTGTGCACATATTTTTTGCCCATTCAGGAACAACATTGACTCAACATGAAATGTTGTTCCTAAATGGGCAAAAAAAATGTATATGTGTGTGTGTGTCTATATATATATATCTACATATATGTACATATATATATATATATATATCTACATATATGTACATATATATATATATCTATCTACATATATGTACATATATATATATATATCTACATATATGTAAATATATATATATATATATATATATATATATATATATATATATATATATATATATATATATATATATATATATACATATATGTACATATGTACATATACATATATGTACATATATATATATATATATATGTACATATGTACATATATGTACATATGTACATATATACATATATGTACATACACACACACACACACACACACACACACACACACACATATACATATTTTTCCCCCATTCAGGAACAACATTGACTCAACATAAATAGTCAAATTCACTATCTCTTGGTGCCACTGCCAGAGATACAAGTACACACTCAGATTCTAAAGTTGAGGTGAATGTACCTGGTACCTATTCAGTAAATAAGAAACCATCAAATGCAAATGCTTAATATATAATAGCCAAAGTACACAAAGACACACTATTACATGAAGAAGAATAAGACAATGTGTAGATCTCAAAAGCAAGCGATCACGATTTAGTTCCCACTTTGTATTAGCACTAATAACTTAGTTATCAAATCATAACTTTATTGCCAAGGTAATGTTATTAAAAATCATAACTTTATTAGCATAGGTTAGTGAATTCAGAGTCTCAAATTCTTATAGTGGTTAACTCTTTAGCTGACAAACTATCCAATGTAGGGGTGGTCAGGTCAATATAAGACAATTCAAAATCACAAATTTTTTCAATGATATCCCACCATATAATTTGGTCATGTTACTAATCAACGATGAATTAAAATAACCATGGTATTCTATCATAATTACATTAGCATCATGGTTCAATGCACTAAGCAATTATGATCAAGTTATGGAAGGTGTCCTTGATCCTTTTAATCTAGCTTTGGGAGTCTCCCATCATTTAAAATGAAGGCAACATGCTAGGTTGACACTTCTCAAATGGAATGTCAAAAATATGGTGTAATATGTGAGATACAAAGTCATAGTGGTTTTAGATTTGGAGATCGGTTAATCTAGAGACTTTCATGAGTTATTTATACCACTCATAGAAATGTCTAAAATAACTAAGAGGGGGGGAGAATTAGTTACTCAAGGTCCATAAGTACCATTTGAACAATCAAAATTTAATCATTAACTAATCTACTTATCCTATTGTAACTCAATCTCTACTATATACTGATATAAAATGGTAGTAATCCATTATCCTAATACAATAAACTTAGCTAAATGTAAGCATGTAAATGTAAAATACCACAAAATATTCACCACAAGTTTGACACCATAATTTAATGTAGAAACTCAATTTGGAAAAAACCACTCGCAACATGTCACCACTTTTTCACTCTTTTGAAGTGAGCTCTGTTAGGAGCCAACCTTGTTAAAGGTTGCAATACACACTGTTAAATGTGACCTAGTTAGAGGATTTAATCATCCTGTTAGGATTGGCCTTGTCAAGGGACTCTAATCATTCCATTTAGAATGTCACCTTGCTAAATGATTTACATATACTGTTAAATCCTTCAAATGATTGTTAGGTCAACCTTTGATTAAAAGGATTTCAATACAAACTATTTACAATACTTAGAAAGAAAATAGCAGGGTTTGATATATATGATTACAACTCACTTTTGCAAGTTGAGATCACTATTTGGTTCATGTGTGGAATCTCTAATAAGTTCCCCCTTGTCAACTCTATTTCTAATTTTCTTGGCAACCCTTCAAGAAATCATCCTTATCCTTCCAAAAACTTAAGCCTTCTACTCAAATTCACTTATCAACTTTCCATAGCATTTGTGCAAACATTTCCTTCTCTTACTTCTCTCTCACTATATATTTTCTTTGACTCTAAGCCTCCTTAAATAGATATGATTGGCTTTGTCATTTTTCATGATTACTATAGATCTTAGGTTTTATGATATGTTTCATCAAGTTCTTTGTATACATTCATCTTCCTCCTTTTCTAGAAACTTCTTATCCATTGAATTCAATCATAGATATTATTGTTGAGATTACGGTCAAGTTTTTTATTAGTGACACACACTTATTCAGATTGTAAGTATCTATTGAGCTTATTGTATAGTTAACAGTGTTAACCAAGAATTTCAAGATTTAATAAGTTCTATAATTACTATTGATTTCAAGGAACAGTATTTAATTTGAGCTGAGTAGTTTTTACCATAATGGTGAATAGTAGTGTAAACCAAGCTTCTTAGTGTTTACTAAGTTACTAAGTGCAAATTGAGTAGTGCAATGCTTACCAAGTTCATAGTTACAGTAATATGAATCTAGTGTTGACTGAGCCACTCAATGTTAACAAAGTGATTCAATCTATACTGATCTCATTGTGATAGCATTGACCGAGCTATGCAATGTGAATCAAGTGATTCATTTTATATGCCAAGTTTCACAGTACTCACTGAGTCAGTAATGCAGACTAAGTTTAGACTACTTAGAAGTGATCAGTATGGACCAAGCTTCTATGTCTATCGAGTGCATGAAAATGTTGAGCATTGACAATGGATGTTGAGTATCAAAACCTTATTGAGTTAGTCTTCAAAACTTGAGTTCCTACAATTGGGTCGATTTTGTGTATTTTGTGTAAACTTTTATTACAGCTAACTTTGTTGATTTATAATTTGGATTGGTATATATGTAATACATTTTATCACATCTAAAAGAAGAATAATATATGAGAAATATAATGCGAATTTGAAGAGCAGAAGTGTGAAGTAAAAGGCTACAATAGTATAAGGAGCAGTGATGATAGATAAAACTTTACCATTGTTTCATCCTAACAAGTGGATCGGTGAAATCCTTTCATAAGGTAGACTTAACATTCTTTTGTAAATCTCTTTACCAAGTGCATACTTCATTATATGTTTGTAAACCCTTTTGCAAGGTGGAACTAACAGTCCTTATTGCTTCTAACAAAGCAGATCATCAGAAATGATCTTTGTAAGCCTTAGCAGGCCAACTTTATACTACAATACTAAAGCTTATGAGTATCATCCCCACCCCAATTTTACTTTCTATTTGGAAGGTTTCTGGGTCACCATATTGTGTGTCAAAGAGTTATAAATGTTTTAATGCTTTCAGTTTCTTATGTAGGGAAATAGATTAAAATTCACATAAAGGATTAATTGGTAAATAAAGATTAAGTTTTATTGGTTACCAATTCACCCCTCCCCTCTCAGTAACTTAGCCTATCATATATATATTTCCAACAATTGGTATTAGATATTTTTGGTTCTCAGGAAAGAACTTTAACAACTTGAGCAAAGATCAGAGACTAAAGAGGCATTTAGACTTGAAAATGCTATTGATAATGAAAAGTTGGATGTGGAATTGGCTATTGGACAACTCAAGAAAATAAAGGAGCAACTCTCTCAATCCTTGACAAGAAGAAAAGATCTTGCAATCCAGATGAATGACACACTCTATATTAAAGAAAGAATTGAAGACATCCATTCATAAATCAATTCAAATGAAGCTAATGAGGCAATTGAAGAACTATTAGAAAATAATGGTACACTTCAAGAAGAAGTTAGGAAACTAAAAAAAGAACAAGAAATTTAGTTAGTAAGATTGTGTGAAGTCATCAACGAGAAAAAAAACACAAAAGAAGAAATAGAAGGAAAGAACAATGAAATTCAGCACCTATCCCTTCAACAGGAAAACTTCATTGATTAGTTCACCAATGCAAATAAAGAAATCATGAATCTAAGATTAGAAAATGAAAGATTGTAGAATGATCTAAACACTAAAAGGAAAACCACTAAGAGGATGATGAAATCTCAAGTAGACATGGATCAACAAAATGAGCAAATCCAATATAAATAAAAGGGCAGAGCAGTAATTGGATATATAGAAGAAGGTGAATCATCCAAGCAAGGAGCTCAAAAGAATCAAAGACCTACTTGCAGTCACCATGGTAAGATAGGTCATACATCAAACAAATGTTGAAGCAATGGGAAAGTTAAATTCAATGAAAAATGCTACAATTGCAATCAACATGGTCATAGAGCTAATGAATGTAAAGAAAAACTTAGATTTGAAGGAAAATGTCACAAATGCAAGAAACATGGGAACAAATCCTCAGGATGTAAAACTAAGATATTAAACCTAGCAGAATAGATTGTAAAAGCTATATTTGGTTGGGACTATAACACTTGGTGTATATTTCATTACTCTGGAGAATTTGGACACACTAAATGAATTGTGTAAAATATCACATGAGGACAAGAGACACCACCAGAAGATGTTTTATTTGTATAGAACTTTGTCATCTTGCCAAGAACTGTATGAATACTTGAAGAATTGAAGATGAAAAGAAAGCCAAGGTTGATAACATTAAAAAGCATATGAGAGACAAATGAATTCCAAAATCTTCTGAGAATGCTAGTCCAAGCAATGAAGCAATTATCACTCAAGCATTCCCACTTGATCTCCCGCAAGGAGAACTCAAACTAGGATTTTGAAGAAGATATCTCACATCATTTCCAGTTAGCTAAACTGAAAGATCCATATCAGCATTCAAGATGCAAAGGGATCACTAAGCATTCAAGAAGATGCCAGTCATTACTGAGTGAGTTTGGGTTGTAAACCCTTACCAAGTGAGGTCAGGTTGCAAGATCCTACTAAGCAAGGTCGGGAGTAACTCGTTATTGTGTGGAAATTGAGTCATGGATGTTCCTATCGAGCATTAAATGGAGGCCAAGTGGAAGACAATTTGTCATTTGAGTTAATGATCATACCAAGAATTTATGGTGATTGAAAGGAAAATTTTGATAAAAAGGAAAAATCAAATTCATTTGTCACTGTGAATTTTCAAGAGCTATCTGTGCAAAGATATTTTAGTTCATCCAAGTGATTTGAAAAAATTATTATTGAAGATTTTTGTGTCTCTGAAAACCCTATCGGGAAAATGGAATCCTTTAGTAGCAAGACTAAGAAAGGGTCAAATATGTTAGTTCGAGGCATGGAATGGAAGGCACCAGACTTTAAGCTAAGTCTAGCTGTCACAGACACCCTAGATCCAAGCGAAGCACAATCTTAAATTCCATCCATGGTACTATTGATTAATGATATTCATTTGCATTTTTGATGTGTTTTTCAAGATATTGGAACCCTAGAATGGATGAATCCTTGAGAGAATTATGTGTGAACGGTGTGTTAAAACCAGAGCATCAACACCTTGAAGCAAAGGGTTTGACTCACATTCTGCACATGCCAAGAGACTTTCAAATTAAATGGATGAGATTTATTCTTAGTCATGTGCATAATGGTCAGCTATGGTTGGAGCAACCTATTATGATAATGAAGAAAATGATCCATCAGATCACAAGATTTCCAATGTTGGCAAAGGCTAAAATGACCAAAACCCTAAGTCAGGTTGAGCTAGAAAATAGAACCCTTGCTGAGTGGGATGGAAGGTTAATGAAGATCATTTGTGTTATGGATAGGGAATTAAAGTTTGAGATACATTTCATCACACATAAGATATATAGCTCGACCAGACTCAACATCATATCACGTGAAGTTGTGGATCTCACATATAGTGTGGTCAAGAATAATATGTCATTTGACCCCGGGTCAATGTTGAATCAGTTCAACAAAAACATGGAGAGCATAAGAACCTCAAAAAATAATCCTTGTAAGTTCATATCACTCTTAACTTGTCTATTTTTCTATGTGCAAAATTTCTTCCCATCTAAAGTTATAGTTGTATGGAGGAAGGATGTACCTATTCTTGAATATATATTAGAAATGGGAGAAAACTATGTCAGTATTATGGATAACTACTTTGATGCATTTAAGGACAAGATGAATAATAGATTCAGGATACCCAAGAAACTTGTTGATGACTACAAAGATGATATTTGTTTCATCTTTGATAGTGATAAAGTGTATATACAAGCAGTAAGACCGAGAATTGTATGGATCAAGCCTCTAGGTTAACATTGATGAAACTAAGGACATTACTGAGGCACTATTAAATGAGACCATTGACCCAAAAGCTGCATACTTTGGCACTTTTGATAAAGCAAAAGCAAGAATAAAAATTGAAATAAAACTCCCTCAGGCAGTCAACAAAGGAAAGAAGAGGATTGCAAAATTGAAAGCTAGCTCCACTCTTCTATTGATTGAAGGAAAAGGTGATGGCATTGAGGAAGATGAAGTAGAAGATGAAGAGAAGATAGAGGAAGAAGAGCTAGTAAAGAAGAAAGGTAAGGTTATTATAACCAAACTTGCAAAACCATCTGTTACAGTGTTCACAAGGAGGGCATCTAGGAAGAAATAGGGAGGAGATGTAATCTTCAAATGGCCACCACCCTCATTCCAAGAAAAGATGAAGGAAATTGACACTGGAGTTGGTATGGAAATTTTCAAATCACTAAGGTATGTGATAAGAACTACATAGGAGCAGAAGAAAATTGGAGACATGGTTATGTCTAAGATGGAAATATTCTCTAGATCACCTTGTTTAGTAGATTTTGAGTGAATTAATGGAGAAAGTTAAGCCAAGATGGGAATAAGCCAAGAAAACTACTAAAGGCATATATGAGAAGGCCTTGAGGCAACTCATGCCAAACTTGAGTAATAAAGAAGTTAATGAGTCCATCAAGCAGAATGAAGAGAAACTTACCTTAAAGTTTAACACTTGTCTAACATTAATCAATGACATTGAACATGTAGTGAAGAATGCTACCAACACATGGAAGAACATCTATAATCTTCATAAGAAGAGTGATTTTGTTGTTAATTTTAGTGACAAGGATGGTGATGGTGATGGTGATGGTGATTATGATGAAAAGGAAGAAGAAGGAAATAATGATGAAGAGGAAACAAATGATGATAATATAGATGATGAGGAATGGGAACAAGAAGCTACCGAGGAAGATCTACCTAAAATTTAGAATATTGAGGAGACCAATGTAGAGAAGATTGCAACAACAATCATAGCCTCACTTCCTCATTCTTTGAGTGAAGCATTGAAAACATCAAGCTTAGAGAAAGCTACTATAGAATTGATTATGTCAAACATTGCTAGTACAAGCACTCAATCAATTTTTTCATTTGTTTAGCTTAGTATTTCATTGACAGAAGTAACAAGCACTTCATCTACTGAGAAAACAACACTTCCTCATCCATCATTTTTTGTTACACAAGGTATTTCTTCAATAAGTGTAATATCTACTTTTTTTGTAAGTCCTACTATTTATACCATTGTTTCCATTTCGAGCATGCAACTAATAAGTACAAGGATAGTTGAGACCAAGTCTCAACCGAGTACAAAAGTTTTGATTAAAGACCAAAATAAGGAAGAAGAAATTGATCTTGATGAAGAGATAGTTATCCCGAATTGGGATATCTCCAATCTTAATCTTGATCAAATGCATATCATTGGAGAACTTCTTTAGAAGAAAGCTAAGAAGCAAAGCCTTAGAGAAGAAAGGAATAAAGAATTCCAAGTGCTTGAAGATGCAAAGAATATTCTACCAGAGGCACTCAACATAGAGGTTGACACTCCTCAACCAAATTTGGCTCAGTTAGCAGAGGTAATCCATAAATTTAACAAAGATTTGAATGGATAGGAGAAACTGTCACATTTTGGCATTATTGTATAGTATATAGAATACACCTTTGGCATTTATGTCAAAAAGGGAGAGAAAATGTGTATAGCATATGTAAAATGGGAGAAGATGTGAGAAGATGTAAAATATATTATAAATGTATGGGGGAGCATTGTCATATTATACATATGTATAGATATTCAGAGAAACATCTCTTACAAAAGCATTTTTGAAAAATCTCAAAATTAGAGCACCTTACCGAGTTGGAGACACAAGTTGGAGAATAAAGATTATTTTTTGAAAACTTTTGAGAATTCAATTTTTCTTGATAAGTGGTTTTGTCACTAATGCCAAAGGGGGAGATTGTTGACATTACAGTCAAGTTTTTTTTTAGTGACACACACTTATTTAGATTGTAGTATCTATCAAGCTTATTGTACAATTAACAATATTAACCAAGCATTTCATGCTTTACTGAGTTCTACATTTGCTACCGAGTTCAAGGAATAGTATTTAGTTTGTACTGAGTAGTTTCTACCATAATAGTGATCAATAATGTAAACTGAGCTTCTTAGTGCTTACTGAGTTACTCAATGTAAATTGAGTTGAGTGCTTACCGAGTTCGTAGTTATAGTAATATAAATCTAGTGTTGACTGAGCCACTCAGTGTTAACAAAGTGATTCAATTTATACTGATCTCATTGTGATAGCATTGGTCGAGCTATGTAGTGTGAATCAAGAGATTCAGTTTATATGTCAAGTTTTGTAGTATTCATCAAGTCACCAGTGTAGACTGAGTTCAAACTACTTGGAAGTGATTAGTATGGATTGAGCTTCTACATCTACCAAGTGCATGAAGATGCCAAGCATTGATAGTGGATGTTGAGTATCAGAACCTCACTGAGTTAGTCTTCAAAACTCGAGTTCCTATAGTTGGGCTGACTTTGTGTATTTTGTGTAAACTTGTATTGTAGTTGACTTTATTGATTTATAATTTGGATTGGTATATATGTAATACATTTATCACATCTGAAAGAAGCAAAATATATGAGAAGTATAATGCAAATTTGAAGAGAAAAAGTATGAAGTAAAAGGCTACAACAGTATAAGGAGCAAATTTTTTTTTATCTATCATAGCAAGGTGATCATTACAAAGGAATCTCATTCAACAAACCAAGTTACATATTAGAGATAAACCATTTTTTCATCCTAACAAGTGGATCAGTGAAATCCTTTCACAAGGTAGACTTAATAGTCTTTTGTAAATCTCTTTACCAAGTGCATACTTCGTTATATGTTTGTAAACCCTTTTGCAAGGTGGACCTAACAATCCTTATTGCTACTAATAGGGAAAATCATCAGAAGTGATCTTTGTATGCCTTAATAGGCCAACTTTATACTGCAGTACTAAAGCTTATGGGTATCATCCCCACCCTAGTTTTACTTTCTATTTGGAAGGTTTCTGGTCACCATATAGTGTGTCAAAGTGTTATGAATGTTTTAATGCTTTCAGTTTCTTATGCAGGGAAATAGATCAAAATTCACATAAAGGATAAATTGGTAAATAAAGATTAAGTTTTATTGGTTACTAATTCACCCCTCCCCTCTCAATAACTTAGCCTATCATATATATTTCCAATAATTATACCTAATCTTTTACTTGAAATAAATTATCCAACTCATCAATCTTATCTTCAACACACTTGCCATATCTAAAGAAATCAACTGAGTTAGTTGGAAATCATGATTCCTCATACGCATTCAAAATATTATCACTCGACCATCACTAAGTTCTAGCACTTGGTCATCATTGAGTTGCTCAATCACTATTAAACTCTTGGCTCAACATCAACTATCTTGATCGGTCGATACTAATGCTTTTTCAACACTATATTTTCTAAGATTATACTATGGCTTAGTTGAAAATAGCATCACTTGTCATTCCTCATGATTTTACTCTATTTCTCAGTCAATATTTACATAATGATGTATCTTGAGTTATACTATATAAGACTTTAGCATCAACATGATATAAAAAATCACTTTGTCTTATCAAGGTCTAACTAATCAAATTTCAATTGTAGCTTCTTTTTTATAACTCAACCTTTCCTCTATGTTCTTTTTTATGAGTAACTTCTCAAATCCTCTTCATCAATCAAAAAGATATGACACTTAGATAAGATAGAAACATGTCTCATTAGTAGATTTGACATCGATGACAAAACAAAAATTGTTTCAATTATAGTTTCCAACGATCTCCCTCTTTGGTATTGATGGTAATACCTCAATACATCTTATAATATAGGAATACAATCTCCCTCTTTGTTACCATGCAATCCAAAAGAGTTCACTTCTACTAGTGATTTCATTTTAATTTTCATCTTTGCAATTTTAGAAACTCCCTCTGTAGTGTATCTCTCTAATTATGTATCTTCTCTCTTTCATGATTTTCTCCCCCTGAGGTTTATCTCTCCCTCTTTGACTACTCTTTCTTTGGTTTGGTAATTCTCTCCCTCTTTGAAAACAATGCCAAAGAAACTAACTCTTCTTGGCTTCATATACTTTATACATCTTGATCATGTAGATATTTGCTTGTCTAGCTAATTAATGTCATATGTTTATCACTGATCTATTATGCCGGTCTTCTCCTTACTGAACTTCACTACCTTAGTCATCTCCTCAAGTAGAATTGTTTGCCTCAGTGTTTATGACATTCTTATTAGCACATTTGATGCAATGCACCTTTTCTGCTTAAGTTGATTTTCTAGGGGAATTACCCCTAATTTGCCTCAAATATATTCATGAGCATCTTTAGGTAAGGCTTTAGTGAATATGTCTACAATTGTTTCTTTGGTGTGCACATATTCTAACTTTGCTTCTTCTTTTTGAACTAGATCCCTCAAGTAATGATACTTGATAGCAATGTGCTTTGTTTTTGTGTGCATCGCTAGATTCTTTGACATGTTAATAGAACTTGTGTTGTCATAATAGATAACCACTAGATTTTTAATTCCTTCTTTCATTCCTTTCAGTAATTGTTTGATCCACATAATGTTTGAATAGTTCACTTCAACTATGATATACTATGCTTCAGCTATTGATTGGGAAATTCTATTTTCTTTCTTGTTTGTCCATGACACCAATCTCTTTTCTAGAAAGAATGCACCTCCACTAGTGCTTTTTATGTCATCAATATTTCCTTCCCAATCAAAGTTAGTGAATACCTTCAATTTTTTCATCTTCATGAGAATCTTCTTTTATATCAACATATACAACTTCATCATCATTACTTTCATATTCAATGTAAGTTTCTTCTTCAACAATATAAGAGGATTTCTTACCTTGTTCTTCTTGTAGTCTTGGTCATCTCTTCTTCCTTTGTATTTGCTTTCCTTTCTCTCATCCTTATCTTCTCTATTAGGACATCGAGCACCAATATGACCTACCTTGTTGCATGAAAAAATAATAATAGGTAATTTACCTTTGCCTCTTCCAAATATTTTTGCAATAAGTGCTTCAAGTTCATCAAGCTCATCATTAGAACTATCACTGTTACTCTTCACATGTTTTCCTTTTCTCTTGCTAAGAATTGATTGTGACTTAAAAAAAATTCAATAGTAGGTGTGTAGTTATCAAAGTTAGATGTCTCAAAAGCAGTAACTCTACCAATTACACCCAAAGTCAAAATATTACCTAGAGTGCATCTCAACTCTTGCATTGCGAAAAATCTAATGGCATATATTAGAAGTAGAGTACTCAATACCTTGTTCATCACTATTTCATCTTCAATTTTTCTACTTTCTCCTCAAATAGCATTGATAACTTCCTTGATTCTTGTGTAGTATTGTACTATGTTCTCACCTTCCATCATTCTCATGTCATCAAATTTACTGCTCAGGCTTTTTGATTTATCTTTTAAGACATTTTCATCTCCTCCATATATGGTCTTCAGTTTGTCCCACATCTATTTTGCATGCCATTGTCCTTTATATCATCAAAATCAACATAGCTTGGTGTTGAAGAGATTTCTAACATTGTTTGATTCTGTTCATGCTTTTATTTGAGTTGTTGAGCAGCTAGAGGAATAGTTGTTATCTTCACATATTCATTGTTCACAAAGTTTATAGTAGCATCACTAATACTGGATATATGCAACCTCATCAATGTTTACCATGCTAGAAAGTTCTCCTTGTTTCAGCTTTGGTACCTTTCTTTTGTGAGTCATGATCTTTAGCTTTAAGTACCTTCAAACTTCTCTTATAAGTACTAAAGCTTTGATACTGATTGTTAGAAATGTATATAATTATTGAGTGGGTGGGGGGGGGGGGGGGGGGGGTGTGTGAATTAGTTACTCAAGGTTCATAAGTACCATTTGAACAATGAAACATTAAACATTCACTGATCTACTTTTCCAGTTGTAACTTTGTCTCTATTGTATACTGATAAACAATTTACTAGTAATTTTTTATTCTAATATAAAAGACTTAGCTAAATGTAAAACATGTAAATGTAAATAACAAAAAACATTCAATAAAAGTTTGACACTAGGATTTAATGTAGAAACTTAATTTGGGAAAAACTAGTAGCAACATGTCACCACTTTTTCACTCTTTTGAAGTGAGCTATACTAGAAGCCAACCATGTTAAAGAATACAATATTACACACTGTTAAATGTGACATAGTTAGAGGGTTCAATTAACCTATTAGGAGTGGCCTTGTTAGAGGACTTGGATCATTCCATTTAGAATGTCACTTTCCTAAAGGATTTGCATGGACTATTAAGTCCTTCAAATGATTATTAGGTCAACCTCTGATTAAAAGGATTTTAATAAAACTATTTACAATGATTAGAAAGAAAATAATAGGGTTTGATTTGTATAATTACAACTCGCTTTTGAAGGTTTAAATCACTGTTCAGTTCATGTACATTTTCTCTGATAAGTTCCCCCTTGTCAACTCTATTTTTTATTTGCTTGGAAACCCTTCAAGGAATCATCCTTATCCTTCCAAAAAACTTAATCCTTCTGCTTAGATTGACTTATCAACTTTTAGTAGCCTCTGCGCAAGCATTCCTTTCTCTTGCTTTGCTCTCACTACATATTTTCTTTGACTCTAGGCATCCTTAAATAGGTAATTCTAGCTTTTCCATTTTTCATGATCACTGTAGATCTTAGGGTTTGTAATCAGATTCATCAGGTTCTTTATATCTATTCATCTTCCTACTTTTCTAGAAACTTCTCATCCATTGAATTTGATCATAGATATTATACCTATTCCTCTCCTTGAAATAAATGTTCCAACTCATCAATCTTATCTTTGACATGCTTTCCATATCGCAAGAAATCAACTAAGTCAGCTAGAAATCGTGATTCCTCATATGCATTCAAAATATTATCAGTCGACCATCACTAAGTTCTAGCACTTGGTCATCAGTGGGTTTCTCAGTCGATGTTGAATTCTTGGCTCAACATCAACTATCTTGCTTGTTTGATATTGATGCTCGACCAACACTATATTTTCTCATCTTATACTATGGCTCGATTAACAATAGCATCACTCAAATTTCCTTACACTTTTACTCTATTTCTTGGTCAAGCTTTACATTAATGATATATCTTGACTTATACTATAAAGACTTGATCTTCAACATGATATAAATAATCACTTTATCTTATTAGTCTAACTAATCAAATGTCTATTGTAGCTTCCTTTGCATAGCTCAATCTTTCCTCTAGGTGCTTTTTTTATGAGTAACTTATCAAATTTTCTTCATTCATCAAATAGATATGACATTTAGATTAGATAGCAACATATCATGTCAGTAGATTTGACATCAATGACAAAAAAAAAATTATTTCAATTGTAGTTTCCAACAGGCAAGTATAGTGTAATGTGAGAGATACAAAGTCATAATGGTTTTAGATTTGGAGATCAGTTCATCTAGAGACTTTCATGATTTTTGTATACCACTCATTCTACCATTTCTAGTATCCTCTTTTATTTCATAGAAAACTTGTGGGCAAAGATTGTAATGGTTTTAATGGAGGAAAAATTCTCATTTTGAAATACTAGCCACATTTCTCCTTTTGAAGGGGTCATCATAGTCAAGCGCATGCACAATGTCTTCAAGCTAGATGACAATATTTTCTAGTAAGCAATTAGATTAATTTTTAGAGACAATTATCTGAACAACAACAAGAGGCCATAGTCAAATTTGGATATCTCATCATTGTTCATGGCACTGGGGCTAATGGTGGCACATTCCAAATTAGGGGTGCAGTTGGTGGCCAGGGACTATTTGGATCCCAAATGGGGAGTTGTGTTGAAGATATTATGGAGAAGGACAAGGTAGGAGTGGGCCTGCACATGGGCCACTACCATTGGTGCATGATTAAAAATGGCCCGAGAGAACCAAAAACACTCTTGGTTTTGTTCTCAACTGAACCACCATTTGTACACATGCCAATGGCAAGATTGGGTTGGTGGAAGCTCACATTTTATCTTTCTCTCACTAGCACAAGCCTTTGCCCTTGGTGTAGAACTAAGGTCCAAGAAAAGGAGAATGGCTTCCATTAAGTTTAACAATCCCATTAATGAATCTATTTCTTTGTATGGTTTGTCATCAGATTCCAATTAGGAAGGGGAGTGGTTTGGGAGTGGATCATGCCACCACTCCAATTAAGGAAAATACATCTATAGATGGGGTTGATATATGTTTTTTGACAAACCATGCAAAATTATCTAGCAACTATATTGGGTGTAGGAGAAGGTGGGTATCATCACAAAATGAAGAAATTCCTAATTTCTCATTCAACATGCAACAAAGTAGTTCATGGACTCATGGTAGTGGGTATTTTTGGATTTTGTTTTGCATTTTCTGTGGGTATTTCCTACTATTTACTATCTTGATGATCACATTTTTGCCTACACAACATGTGATTTTAATGTTGTAATACTTTCTTTTACTATGGATGCTTGGGTTATGTCTAGGTAATTTTAGGTTGTTTAGGGGTTTTGTCAAGCTTAATACTCCCTCAATGGAAAGGAACTTTTGTAAAAATATTTTTGATATTCATATAACACACATCATTAATGATAAAAAAAATTCTTAACAACCTATGATTCCACTAAATTATCTTTGATCAATTTATTATTTTCTTGATTTCTCTTTCTTCCAATCTTAATAGTCTTCTCTAAGACATTATTTTTGAATTACTTTTTCAAATAAATAATTGTTTTTATTTTACTACTATCCCTTATACCAAAAGCACCCAATTTGGGAAGTAGGGATGGACCCAAATCACATAGATCAACCATAGACTGATCAATTTCCTTTTGAACCACCATGTTCTCCCCTTACAAATTAACTTTGTTCTTAACTTCCTCAACCTCCATCTATTGTAACTCCAATAGATTGGTACATGCATACTTACATTTTGGGTTCATCAAGTTTTAATGAAAATATTATTCTATGACAAAGTGGATAGAAGACCTCTTAGTTTTCTTATCCTTGGGTATTCTCTTCAAAACTTTATTCCTATCTGAGGTTTTAACTAAATCCTTCTTTTCTCTTTTCTCTTTCTCTCACTTGTGCCTATCTTTTATCCTTCATTAGTTTCACATGAGAAGTTCTATAGGATGGAGAATCTCTTGAAGGAGTCCCTTTAGAACTATATTTTACTCCATTTTTCTACAAATTCTAGTACTCATAGAATACATGACATATCAGGAAGGTAGAACTTCATAATTAAGATGTTGTGTCCATGACATGGAGCTAACAAAAAATTCCATTATACTTTTTAAAAAATAATTCAAATCAAGTTCAACATAAATATAATCTTAAGAAATCACACTTTTATTCATCATCTTAATTATAGACCCACCAAATTTCCAAAATTCATGGTGTCATATGCATGATTTCCTTTGGCCAAAATTCTAATAAGAGATGATGAAGGCTTACCCATATTGGGACCCTAGATGAGAGCTCCTTAATAATATAAAATCTAATGTGCCCCAATTTGAGGAATGGATCCACTTGATTAAGAAAAATAAGGGGCATTTTAAATTCCTTATTATGGTCTTGCAGACAAGAGAAAAGAATTGTGAAATATCCATTTATTGTTATCACGACCTCTAAATTCCCTTCAGGGTCCTAAGGCCAATGAACCCACAACTAGATAGTAGGGAAAAAGAAACACGAATTTCCAAAAACTTCCAAATTAAAGCATGAGTCCTTAGATAATTTACATATCTTTCATAATTAAATCTAGTTAAGTAACTAGAACTATTATCTCAGCTTCTTTCCAAGAAACCGTTAACTTTTTTTACCTTATATTTATGCTCTTCATGAACCCCTCCTCATGTAAATATTTGTTCAAAAAAAAATCCTTAGATATCATACCTTATAGAGTATTGATGAAATCCTAAAACTATATATAAAAAATAAGGACTCTCTTGAGAAAATAAACCCTTTTTTATAGCCCAAGGACTTGATAAAATCCAGCCAAAACCTTGAAACAAAAAACATCTCCATCTATTGTGGTGTGACACAAAATGATACTCTAGACATAACAAAAATCCCTAAAAATATCCCTTTGTTCACCCCGGAGACTGCAACATCCCTTCCCAATAGCTCCAAATTTCATTGTGACTAGCATAGAAAGAAACAAAGAAAAAAATGGGGGGACTACAGTTTGAACCCTACTGTATATATCATCCCTAAAATTTCATCATTATCTTATTCATTCACACCTAATAAATGTTACAAAATCTTTCCATTAAGGCTTACTCTTTATGTAAATCTTTTATCTAGATTAATTTTTTGGATGTGATTGATTAACCACATTTCTTTTACTTAATATTAGTGCAACAATTTTGATATTTTCTTTGAAAACACATGTTCTTCCTTAAAAGAATGCCCACCTAGCAAAAGGAGGTCCAACCTTCTTAAGTATACCCTATTGTTGGCATCCATGCATAAGTTATATCTACCTTGCATTCATATCTAATGACTCAAATTCACATATCCCATTTAACTTTATACACATATTTTTCACTAAGCTAACTTCAATATAATTTGGCAATTTTGTTTATCTCATTCCTATAATAAACTTACCATTTAGATAGTCTTTTAAAAAGTATTACTAAAAGACTTCTTTCATATTTGTTCAAGATTAATCTTGGAATGAAAATAACTAGATAGTTAAAATCTTTAATTATGTTTTTTTTATTAGTATTTGTCGCACGCATATCCTATTGTAATAAGTTTTAATTAACTAGTCAATAGTAAAACTTATTTCAACCAATTATATTAAATAATTTTTTCTCAAAGATACGTTTTAAATAGAAAATCAATATAAAAATGCTAAATTTTTAAGTCATTAATTGTTCAATATCATTTTTCTACTTTCCTATTAGCTAATTAGTTTGGGTCTTATACACAGATTTCACAGAGTCATAATGTCAATTTACAATTTCTTAGATAGTTTTCTTAAATATGTTATTAGTACTTGTCGGTAGGCTAAGTACTATTGTGACACTTTTTGGAATACTCATATCAATAAGATTTTTAAATTATATATTAATGGATTGAATATTTATAGTTTCAATTACTAGCCACTTGTAACACTTGTTTTCTATTAATTATAAAGATTAAAAGGAAAGATCATTAATATTTACTTATAATTCATTTGAAATATTATATACAAAATTATTTTATCAAATCACTAAATATATTTAGGCATTTGTTTTTATAAACTACTATTCAATATTATATACAAAGTTACAAACATGACTTAATTAATTGTAAGCAATAAAAATAGTATCACACATTCAAATGTTCAAAGCAACATCAAAATGCACAAGTTCTCTTTCGAGGTTGGAACTCAAACAATCTTGTTTTTTTGTTTTTTCAATATTACCATTGAGAAAAATATTCATCCCTGTTTCTTTTTATGGGCATACTATAGATAATTTTGTTTCCATCACAATATTGGTCTGTGGAAGAAAGGGTTTGAAGGTATTAAAATAGAGCCTACAACTAATGTGGATATGAATTATGTTCTTGATTCTCTTCTCTTTATGCTTACTACATTTTTCTTGTATATTAGTGTAAGTATATCTCCTCTCCTCTCTACTTCTCCTTTTGTTTGATAATTCAGGCATTCTATCAATTCTTTTTTTCAATTTAGTTGCGGATTTGAGCAGAGATTGAGCATCTTAACTATGCTTTTCTCTCAATTTTTCATTCTTCCTTGCATTTTGTTGTGTTCTTAACTAGAATATTGGAAGCATTTAGAGAGAGAGAGAGAGAGAGAGAGAGAGAGAGAGAGAGAGAGAGAGAGAGAGGGGGGGGGGGGGAGGTGGAAGAGGGAGGGAGAGAGTAGGGGGACAGGGACAGGGAGTAGGGACCTAGGTAGAGGGGGAGCAGAAGGGAGGGAGGGAAGGGTAGATAGATGGGGGGAGAGGAGGGGGGAGAGAGAATGAGAGAGAGAAGAGTAGAAGTGGGAGAGGGAAAGGTCAAAAGTGAGAGGGGAGCATGGTTTGGAGAGGGAAGGAGAGATAGTAGGGAGGAGGGAGAGGGAGAGGGAGGAAGGGGAAAGGTGGAGGAGGGAGAGTGCCACAAAAAGTGTGCACACATGAGATGTGTTATGCAAAGTTGTAAAATGATCCCTTCTCCAATTCCTCACACTAGGGAAATTATGCTACTATATATGAAAAACTCCATAAACTAAATGATCACACAAGCATTAAAACACAAGACTATTAACTCTAGAATTATTCATGAACATAAAATTAATAAAAGGAAATCCTAATTCGACCAAAAAAAATTACACATAGAATGAGAGCACTAATAGCATAGCTTTATCGCATCAAAATATCAACCTTGAATACATATTACATCCTTGAATCTATAAGAAACCCTCTCCTTCATGCAATTTTTGGAGCTAGGGATTTTTCCTTGCAAAAATCATGTTAACACTATTAATTTTATGAAAAATATGTACAAATTGATTCCTAATATGGTACTAAGTAGGATCACACTCTTATTTTTATTCATTATAAGGTGTATGAGCCTCTACATGACTTAACACTGATATAGAAGAAGAAGATAAGAAGAGAGGGGACTTTAGCTAGAACTTGAGCTTTGGGAGCTTCTAAAAATGGGAACTCAATCTTCTCCATGCATTCCCATCAATCAAACTACCACCAAACTCAAACAATGTGGGTTCGGTGCATGAGAATACCAAATCTAGAAGCTGGTAATTAATTATTGGCATAATTGTAAGCCATCAAAAATCATTGCACCTACAAAGAAAAAAAGTTGTTGAGTTTTGAACTTGTACAAATGATAAATGAGCCTTCATCAAAATATCCAAAACTATAGAGTTGCATAGTTACAGAGTTGTACACCTGTAGAGGTCTCAGGGTCAAAATTGATAGATTTTTTCCTAAGTCAAAATCTCAATTTCCAACATCTAGGTCTTGTTGATCTTCAACCAAAATGATGTCTAGATAAGCCATTGTGAAATTTTGTATAGTTGCAATGATTTTCAAGTGATCCAAAAAGTCTAAGACTTCATATTTGGCCTTCACTTCCAAATGAAAATTGCAGGCCTCTTCCTGCATTTCAACAAAATCATCCCTTTTAGAATCTAACTCTTTTAGCATCTCCTTATCCTTAAATACTCATCAAACATCATATTTGGAGGACACCTCTTCAAAAGATGATCAGAATTGTTGTACTACTACTTCTTTTAGGCATAAATATTCTCTAGAGTCATCATAAAAAACCTCCAAACTTGTTGTGATATAATAATTATTTTCTTCTAGTATCTTGGCACAGGTTCTTCCTTGCATATCCTATATATCCTCATACATAGAGAATATGACATTATTCCCACATTTTATTTTCTTGATCCAATCATCAATCTTATCCAACTCTTCTCCTATGAATAGATTAAGAAGCATCCTATACCTTTTCGCCTTAAAATTTTGTAAATCAACTATATTGTTAGTCCTAGTGGATACTTCATCTACCAATCCAAAAATCTTGGTTGATTATAGTTACCAACTTTCATGCATTATTTGTATGTCATGTAGTAACTTCATATTATCCTTAATGATTTCTACTCCTTGTTATTCAAAACTATGATGACACCTTTTCCAAGCATCCAAAAATGAATCACTGAGTGGAGGGGCAAAAGCTCAATTCTCCCAGATAACTTTCAATGCTATCTCAGGATGATCAGTGTCAATTGGATCTATTACCTCACTCACAAAATCCCACAAAATATCATTCTACTTTCTTAAGACTTGGACCTCTTCCTCACCTTGATTTAACTTATAAAATACTTTCCATAGAGCCATGGTCATTAAAACTTTGTTCGCATCTTTGGTAGCCTTCCCCAACATAATCTCTTGCATTTGGTAATCTTGGGGAGTTATACTCTGAGGATTAGCATTGTGTTGTGATGTAAATCCTCTTTGGAGTCTGTATTACCCATGCCAGCCATTTTGATGTGGTCCCCAGTCCTAACATGAATTGACTAGGTGATGCAGCCATCACTAATGCTAGTCCTTTTTATTTATTTTCCCTCCTTTCTAGAGTCTTATCCACCCTCAAATGTTCTACCACTAGTATGGTCATTACAGTTATATGAGGAGACAGTGGCTGTTACACTATTAGAGGGTTGTTTTTCCCTTGTAGCTACTTGTCCTATTGTAGGATATTCCTTTGCTTCAATTATATGTGTCTCTCCCTCTGTAGTAACTTTACTTTGCTCTTGTGGCATAGGATGCAGCACTATCATTGTTTCATTCTCTAGTGGAGGTGGAGGTGGTATTTCAAGTCTTCTCAAAGACAAAGGAACTACTTCTATCTAACCCTATAGAAATCAAGCAGACGTGCCCAAGTCATCAAATTTTATCTCTCGATAGGGTGTATTCCTTATTTCTCATTCCTCCATATAAGTACCCAAGGGCATAAAATAAAAGTCTTAGAAATCAAACTCATTCAATCCATCCCCTACTATAAACCATGTTCATCCTCCCTTCTCTTAATCACTAGACTCCTCAATTTGGATAGGTTGGTCTTGTGTAACTAGGGGTATCTTTGTTATTCTTCTCCTCATCTCCTCTTCATCTACTCTAGTTGAATGTATTTTCCTATTTAAGGGGATGTAGTCCATTTGATCCTCTTCTTCTTCTTCAACTTCTTCTAATATAGTCTTGGGGATCTTGGATGAAAGAGTATTTTTCTTCTTCAATCCTCTCCTCTTCACTCTTGTAACTATTTTCTTCATTCTATTTTTCTTTGGAATTAATAGGGAGGCTTCTTCTTGAGACCATGGCTCCTCTAGTTGTGCTTCGTCTTCTTCTTCGACCGTAACCTTTCACATCTTCTTTCTCCTTTCCTTTTCCTCTTTACAAACATAATCTACTTCCCTGTCATGTTTGTGCACTATTTCAGACTTTACTAAAGATTTATCCTTATATGTAGGGACAATAACCTTGGCCCATTTTCCTTTCTTTGGCCTAGATGGTGCCTTCAAAGTTGGTATATTGGGAAAGGGATCCAAGGGGAAGGATCTTGGTATCCATTATTTAGTCACCTTATTGACATGTGGGGCTCGATGTTGAATGTTGTCATTTTTCTCTTTGTTCACCTCAACATTCATTATCATGAACTCAAAGATTCTATCCCTATTATATGTGGGATCTAGAACATTGGGATTATCCTTATGTCACACCTTAAGGGATATAGGAAAATTTAGAACCTTTTTTGATAATGCCAGATCCATCCTACAATAGTCCTTAATCCACAACTCAAAATCAACAATGGAATTCAACTCGTTATCTTTGATGGATGAATCAAGAATAAATTCCCTTCCTGCTACATGTTTGAACATCCCTGTATTTTCAAAATAAGGGTGGGTCATTGTGTGCTCCTCTAGGTGATACTTCTCTCATTCTACATCAAAAGTGTAGATGCCTTGCTTCTATTTCACTTTATAAGGCCCGATGGTCATAGGCCATACACATGTCTTCATATGTTTGTCTTGAACTCTATCAAATACTGAACTCAACTATCAGACACTCTCTAGTAGGATCAGTCTATCCAATAAATAGCCAGGTAGCTTCATTGGGAATAATATGGTACTAACTATTGAGACATAGTTGAAGGTGAGGTATTGGATGAAGTATCCTTCCACTTGTGTGACCATTGTTGATGTATCTACTAGTAACCTTTTCACATAATCCCCTTCAATAAACTAGAATACCATAAAGATGGAATCATCATTGATTATCTTGTATTATGGACTTTCATCTCAAAGATCCTTTTATACTAGATAAGGGTATACAATGTGTGGCCATGATACTCCCTCTTCTTGTGAGCCCTATATATGTGGCCCTTGATGCCAAAAGGTACACTACATATAAAGTCTTGTAGGAAGTAAGGATCATTCTGGACCAAATTCAGTTGTTTATCTAGGGAGTCACTGATGATAGTACCCTAGTCAATCTTGTTGGCCTTTGTTCTGGTCATCTCTATAAAATGAACCATCCAAGTTTCTAGATGGATTTCTAGAGGAAGACCTATCACTCTACTCAAAATAACTATAGTAACCAATATCTTCTATCATATATCCCTGAGTCATGTCAAATTTTCTAGGCCTATTGTTTGGGGTTTTAGAGATCAAGTACTTACCTTGTACTATGACCTTTATCTTCTTCCTAATGCCCTATGTACCATCTTTCTACACTCTCATATGCAATCACATAATATTGATAATAAACAGAAAGATGAAACACCTTCTCTATGTTGCCTGGTCTTATATCCAATACAATATTTCCTATAACACTCTTGAAAACTTTCTCATCTAGTATATAGTGTTATTCTAAAGAACATTATGAGCTTTGAAGATTGCACAAAGATTGGGTGTGAGGCAGCATTGACTAGGCCACATTGTACAAGCAAGGTGATCATCTTTGATCTCTCATGGGGCTTATTGTGAAGTGATAGAAAATTGTTCCATCTAATGTGTCCCAGCTCCATGTCTCATCTCCTAATGTAGGTTTATGAATCTTGATTCGTGTATTTCCCCCTTAAACTTGAAATTCATCAATTCGGGGGAGATATTTGCTTTTGTTGCTAAAGATAAAGTGAAAACCATGATGATCTACACACAAAACAAGTGCATGTGAGTTTATGTCCTAAAAAGTTGTGAGGCCTCGCCCCGACCCATCGTAGCATAGTGATACATTACCCTTATTTTTTTATTCACGACTCGAAATGTCGAGACATTATCTGATGCTTGGAACATATGTTATTATTTCATGTTGTGTGATGTTATTTCCAGATATATTTGATGATTGTCATTTAATGTTCATGTATATGTATGTTGACAAAATCAGTAGATGTAGGATTGAGATGTGATTTAAGATATTTCAAATGGTTAAGAATTATAAAGGATGAAGAAACTTTATTGATGTATGTTTTAAATTATGAAAATTTCTGATACATATACGTTTATATACATGTGATTTTACGAGACTACTGATGGGTGCAATGAGTGTGCAGATATTTAGCCGAGGAACCCTACGGAGGAACAAAACTGATCTCCATGTGCTAAAATTTGGAAACCCTATTGTTCGTAATTGTGTCTTTCAGTGTCGCTTGACACTCGTAAAATGTTTATGTGCTTAATTTGCTAGTTAGAGTTGTTAGATGGACCTATTTTATTTCTAGATTTTATTTTGTCTCTAACCTCTTCCCTAAGGCTTTAAAACATGTTTTTTTTCTAACCTTTGGTTGTGGGTATGGGTTAGGGGTCTTTTCCAACCCCTAAGACCCTAGCTTTGACTTTTGAGGGCACTCAAAAAGTCCCTTTTTGCCTTTGTGCGAAAATTGCAAGTGGTTGTCATGAGTTGTCTTACCCCACCTCCTCTTAGGGTTTAACCATGGTGTAGGTTGAGTTAGGAGTTCTAGTGTGGCTAGTGGGTGGGAATAGTTATTGCTCCTTTTGGGTGGTTGAGTTGGAGGCTTATTTAGAGGCCTTCCTTGGTCTAGTGGGGGGGTTAACCAATCTCTACATTTAGGGAAGATTTCTTGAAGCTTGAAGGAAGGAGGGATACTCTACTCAAATTTGTTCATTGCCATTACCTCTTTGAGAAGGTAGGAAACTCCCATCTCCCTTATTTAGTTTTTGTATTATGTTTCATGTTCTTGTTACCTTGTTGTTGTTTTACTGTTGTATGGTTGTGGGTATGTTGGGAAGATTTGTAAACCTTGTTTTCTTTTTTTCTTGGTTGTTTTTCTTTCTTGTTTATGTTTACAATTTTGAGTTTCCTTGCATGGGTGTTTTGGTATTACTCACCCTAGGAGAGGGCAGAAGTGACCAATTTTGGGAGAGGTATGTTTAGTTGGACTCCAACCTGTGTAGAGTCTCTTCTCAGGATGAGAAGAGGGATAAAGGGTAGGGTGTTATGGGCCCCTACCCGTCAGCACAAACCTGGTATGAGTATGGCAAGTTAAATGGAAGAACGGAAGTTCTTGGTTATTGGCCCCGATTGGGCATCTGAATTTGGTGTTGTGCTTGACTTCTCCAGTTGGAAGAATCCACCTCTCCCTAGACTTGATTCACTGTGAATCTTATTGTGTAAACCATGTATGATTATGCATGCTTGATGTTCATTTGGTTATGCTTGATTGTCACCCGATCAGTTATTGGTTTCTTCCATGGCTCTTGAAATGAGATTCAGAAAACATTACAAAATTCTTGATGATGACCATGAAGAAAATTGGATAAAATTGTTGTAATTGGGATTGAGATCCTATTGTAAATTGTAATTTTAATCCTTATTGTATATGGCAACGAAGCCGGGTTTTCTTCCTGATTCTTTCCCGGCTGAGCCCTTGAATCAGGTTAGCCAATAAAGTAATGGATGAGTGAATTTGGTTCTCTTAATATTTGTTCATAACGTTCAGTTGTATGAGTGCTCATCAAAAGAGAATAAATTAAATTGCATATATATATATATATATATATGGGAAAATAGAATCATAGATAATGTCTTGATTTATGAATGTTCAAGTTTTAATTACGATAATGAAGAGTTGAATTGATATAGTGAGTTTCAATTTTGATGTATAAGTATTATGATGAGATCAATCAAGAGCAAAACCATATATTACGAAATCAAAGATAGTTCATTTCTTGATAAATTTCATGGTGGTTACAATCAAATTTGAATGAGAATAATCCACCACCTTTTCTTTTATTATGTGCATAGTATCATTCACCTTCTAAGTTCTACAAATATGATCAATTGGACTGAGAGGTTGTATTCTTGAGATGATAATAATAATAATCAGAACATAGAACTCATACCATGTCCTTGAAGAATTAATATTAAACATACATGTTTAACTAGAGATTGAGAGATTTTACCTAATGTACTCCTTTGCATTGGAATACTTGTATTAAGGAAACATGTTAATAATAGATTTATTCAAATCCTTAGCAACATGAATGAAATGCTTAAAATAGCATGATCATGCCTTGTCAAAATTTTTGCTTTCAAAAAAAAATGCACTCCCAGGAGTAAAAACTCCCTGGAAAATACATGGGGAAAAAGAATTCATTGCTTCCAAGCCACAGAGCATATTCTTGCTCAAATTCCTTCCTTAGTAAATAAAGAAACTAGATAAATATTATGTAGATCTCCTTGGTACATAATTCTGAATATATAAATATATACTTTTCTTAAATAAAGCCAATACCTAAATATCTCCTCTTCACCTATAAAATTTTATGCTTTTATTGCCTCCTTGGCCTTGCACGTCAGTTTAAGCTTGCCTTTAACAAGCTCTTTAGGGTCCGCCTCATGTCTTAGTGGATGGGATGCGTGGGTGACGTCACCCTGCCACCTTGTCCCATCCCCATCCTTCTCCTATCCTAGCGGCCAGTTTGGATTGGTGGCATTTATGTTGAAAAGGGTATGGAGGTGATCACCTTTATTTCCCAAAAATCCCCTTGCTCATCTATGATCACGTGCCCACCCTTGGGATTGCGTTCCCCTTCCTTGGGCTACGTGGAAACGCTGGGAGGAGAGATCAAGGTCAACACATGACATTAATTCTTGGATGTTGGCCTAGCTTGGGAGTAGTATTAATGTTCTAGTGAATGTTTGTTTAAAAACTTCTGACCTCATCCCCTCTGCGTACCTTCTTCCTGATGTGCAGGCTTGGGGTTGCGTGGGGCCTAGGGTGAGGTGTAGGGAGGGGTCAAATCGACCTGTCTCATAAGCTAGTGTTATGATTTGTGGTTAGGGTAGGATAGCTGGGATTAGGATAGACTAGAGTTAGTAAGGTAGAGTTAATTGTGTTTAGGTGTAGGTTAGTTTATTTAATTCCTTGGTTTTAGTCTCTTTATTAATATCATTTTATACATATTATTTTATTTATGTATTTTATATTTGTAGTTAGCATTTCAGAATATGTTTTAGTATAGATTTAGATAATTTAGTATTTGTTAGATGGTTGTGTCTTTAGGTTGTTTTAGTTTAAAGTTGTAAAGAGAAATTTGTTTAAATCAAGTCTTAAGTTAGCATTACATATGAAGTTAATTTATAACCACTTGGTTATATAGTTAGTTTTAGGATGAAACTTTAATCTGTTAAAGTGTACTTAGTTTAATTTAATAGAGTTTTAAGTTAACGTTGAAATTATTTTAAATCTTTTAATTATTAAGTTAGTTGATAACTATGTTGTGTAATTTTGAGTTGGTTTTAGGTTATCCGTTTTAATATATTTGGTATAAATTTTTAAACATTTAAGGTTTTAGCAAACTCATTATGAAACTATTATCTTGTTCCATTACGTTAGCATTTGTTAAACAAATAGAGTATGTTGGATTGTTTCCTTTATCATTTAGCCAAAAGTTAAGAGTAACTTGCATTGTTAGTATCTTTTGATATGTTTAATTCTTAAATAGCATAACTCAAGATCGATATCAATCTAATAACAAAAGTTTCAAAATCGTAATGTTGTAATCGCCCTCATGTTTATAACCTTAAGATGTAAAGTAAAGAACCTGTACTAAAACTATTATCAATCATTTCAAACCTAGGGCATGTTTAATTATTAATTAAAAAAAAAATTGTGTGTGTGTTTTTGCCTTCAAGTTTTGGGCATGACATTTTGGTATCAGAGCGTGTGTTTCAACACTAGGAACCTTAAACCATTATGCTTCCTAAACTTAACTCAAACTTTTAATTGTGTAGATGCCGCCTGTTACTCGCAACCGGCGAGGCAGAGGTCATAAGACTGGGGGTGGTAGAGCGGGACAGGAGGATGGACCACCACCACCTCCACCACCACCTCCACCACCACGGAACCCAAACCAGGACATAATTGATGCACTCCAGACTTTGATCGGTGTAGTTCAGCAGAGAGTGGTACCTATAGTTCAGCCAGTCCAGCAGATTCTAGTAGTGGAAGCAGAGGGACCCGGAGGAGGCGGGCCCAGAGTCAGAGAGAGGACTAGGAGTCCCCCACCGAGACAGATAGAGGGTCAGGGTGATCACGAGGAAGAGTCCATACACCAGAGAGAACCCCCTTTTGACAGACCTCCTAGACATGTAGGAGATGACATCAGGGAATTGATTCGACTTGGACCACCATTGTTTACCGGTACCACTGAGGGTTCAGTAGCAGAGGCATGGTTGCAGAGCTTACAGCGGTGCTTTGGGTTACGCCATTATGGGAGTAATCTAAAAGCACAACTAGCAGTTCATCAATTGAGAGGGGATGCCTCCAACTGGTGGCATCAGGAGGAGATCATTGGTGGAGTGAGGATGGACACCCTCACATGGGAATCTTTCTTGGAAAGATTCCGAGAGAGATACTTGTCAGAGCATTTCCGGCAGAAGCAGATAGAGGAGTTCCATTCTCTTTATCAGAGAGGCCTTACAGTGGCTTAGTACGAGAGTAGGTTTCTCGAGCTCCTTCCCTATGTGGAATACATGAAGGACGAGAAACTACGGGTGCATCGCTTTATCATGGGTCTGAATTTCTCTCTTCAGGGCCCAGTTAGGATGGCTTTCCCTACCACCTTTAGACAGGCAGTGGAGATAGCACTAGTTGCTGAGGATACTCGAGGGAGGCAGGAGTCACGGGATCGGCCTCAGAACCAAAACTCCTTCCAGCAGAAACCCTCTTGGAAAGGGAATCAGAATTATACAGCAAGGTCCTCTAGGGGCCAACAATCTCAGTAGCCAAAACTCCAGCAGCAGCACCAGCAGAAACCTTCTCATGGTTATCAAGGCTCTAAGCCCAAGCAGTGGCAGTCACAGGGTCCTAGGCAAGAGCACAAAGTACAGGTCCCACAGTCTCTGTCAGTGAAGACTCAGCAGTCTTCTAGGGGAGGATTCAGCGGATCTAGCAGATCAGGAGGCCCACAACAGTCTGGGTCACAGGGTGCACGATCTTATACTCGCGGACCATGCTACACTTGTGGTGGCATGGGTCATATAGCTAGGGAGTGTCCGCAGGGACAGGCATCCAGTGGTCAGAGCAGGGCTTTTTCAGAGCCGACAGTTGGTGACATGGGTAGATCCCATCAAGTTTTTGCAGCGGTTGACAACCACCAGGCTGAGCATCAGGCCACAGTTATCGAGGCTACAGGTATTATACAGGGCCATATGGTTGTAGTTCTATTTGATTCCGGAGCTACTGACTCTTTTATATCCCCATTTGTGGTGGAGCGTTGCGGGCTAGTGGCAGTTAGACAGGATGTTAGTTGGGAGGTAGAGTTAGCCTCAGGAGCTAGAGTGTCAGTTTGTTCCATGGTGCGGAGTTGTCAGATGTAGATTGGAGACATGTCCACTAGGACTGACCTGCGCATTACCCCTCTAGGTTCTTATGATGTTGTCCTTGGCATGGATTGGCTTTGTGCCCACAACGCCAAGGTGGATTGTCCACAGAAGAGGGTGGGATGTGTGGATGATGATGGTATCTCTAGGGAGATCTTCGGAGTGAAGAGGCCAGTGTCCCTTCGTATGATTTTCGCTATGCAGCTTAGACGATGCATGCGAAAGGGTTGTCAGTTATTCGCTATCACTATCAGTGACCGAGAGGAAGATTCAGAAAGAGAACCATCCCTTGATGAAAAAATTCAAAAATTGTGAAAAGAGTAGAGCAAGGTAAGAAAATGGGAACTACATAGTTAGGCACCTTGCACAAGTGTGTAGTGTGTGTAACCAGTAGATAATGCTAGGTTGGAGGAATGAGTGGGTTATGTGTGCACCTACACATATGCACAATGTAGCAATGGATCCTCATTTTTTGGGGAGGGGCACACATTACACACCATGTACACCTATTTAGGTTGATAATATATGCAACTACACATATTGGAGAGCTTACCAAGGTGTGGGAGCAAGAGGTTGTAGAGTTCTTAGAGGTTGAGACATGCATAGGTCTGCAATCAAGGGGACTACTAATTAGAATGAGTGTATATGGGGTCACTCTATGGTATTTATAGAAGAGAAAGAAACACACATTGGGGAGCTCCACATGGTGCACAAGTGCACAACATGCAAGGTGCACACCTCCACATTTGTGTAGTGAGGGGAAAGGTCATTTTTTGCATGCTTGCACATGTGCACACTTTGTACTTTGCTAACTGAAAAAAATTTAATCTTCATATTTGGGTCAGGTAACCCTTTTCCAAATACTAGACCTAAGTCACGGTACTCCTTCTCCCCAAGGAACCTTGGAAGACACCTTTTTCTAAAGAGTGGATGTCCATGACCTATAAGAAAAGAAAAAAAAAGGGGGGGGTTCCCATTTTCTAAGCGAAAAATGGGGAGTGTGTTGTGAAACCACACCATTATCCTCCTAGAAGTGAAGGGAAATTAGTACACTATGGTACTTACTGTAGAGATATTTTATTGTAGCTATTATAGACTCTAATGTGTTGAGTTATTGAGACATTTAACAAATGGATCTAGGCTATGGACGGTATATTGTTTTTTAATAATCATGTTTAGTATGTTGAAATTAGTGTCTTTAATGTTTGCAATAATATGATTATGACTATGGTTATGATTATATTTTTGTATAACCCTACTAACCCATTATGTCTTGTATATACTCTACTTGACATTTTTTCCAGGTGAGGGGAGGCAATTATAGTCACTCTTGTAGGAGAGATATTTAATGTTACACTCCTCCTTCCTTGCATGTTAATATTTTTAAACATATGTGTGTTTGTGTGTATTTTTTTTTGTTGTTTTGATGATGTAGGGGCATGCGAGTACCAAACAATGGCTCCACCTAGTGACAAAAGTATGAGTGTGCCTTAAAATCTTCAAAAAGTGGTTGATTTAGATATGGTATCAAAGTCCACACATGGAAAAACCTCAATGGCTTTAGATGTTGTTTAATCATGTATGGTCTCATGTGTGGATTTGATTATCTTTGATTTGTTTAGTCTTAAGATTTGATCATTTAGATTTATGTTCATGTTTATGGGATGTTGTTGTTGATTTATTTTTACTATCTATTTGTATTTTTATATATGAATTAGTATTCATAAGTGGGTGCACACATATATGTATACCTATATTTATTTATTTATTCATGTGTATGATAGTTATTTGTGATTGTATTTAATATGTGATTCTCACCATGCATGTTGAATATTTTGATAAATAAATAAAATGGATAAGTTAGATGGAAAAAGAATAATAATTTAAGGATAAATGGGTATTTATATAATTAAAATAAAGTATCAATACCCACTCCTATTATTTTCTCCTACTATCTCTTTCTATATCATGACAGGGAGGGGAATGGAATTCAAGACCTTGTGCTTGTGAGTGGATCCAAGTTACCAATGTGGAAAATGTGTTCTTTCTCTATTCAAGTCAACACTTGTACTTTTGCAATAACCTTTTGATCATGATCATCCAGTAGAGAAATCTTCTTTATCAAGGTCTCTTCAACTAGCTAACTTGGTATCTTAGTAATCTTTAGGATTTTGATATTTTATATTTCCTTTAATATGGATATGTTAGCATGAATGCTGATGATACTACTTTGGGGGAGTATCTAAGCATTGGAGAGTATTGATATGTTGCATTCATGACTATGTTTTTCATTGATGTCAACATAGTATAGTTTCTATAAATGCTAGATAAGTAGTAGAAAGAGATCTTAGTCGTATGAACAATGTTTTGATTATTTAGTGATACGCAGTTATGGACATGTTCAATAATGTGTCTTGATGATGTGGTCAAGCATGTAGAGTCTAAGTCAAAGATGTACAGAAGTTGTACCTGATTTATAGAGAGTAGTTTAGAGATAGAGTATTGGGAAAGCAATTCATGATGTTTGTTCACTATCTTACATCTGAGATGTAGTAAGAAGATGCACAGTTAGGAAGTGACAAATGACAGTCTGTTAGTGACATCAACAAGTGCGCAAGACCTAGTATTGCACATCTAAAGTTTTGTATAGACTATAAGCCAATAGTACTATTGTAATTATAATTAATTAATTATCTTATTATAATTAATTAGAAAAGCCTCAAGCCTAACTCAACCAATTATTTTGAAGATATGATATAAAGGAAAGATGTTTTCCTTGTTTGTAATGTGTTGTGATCATCGTATGAAGTGTAAAGTGAAAAAAGGAAAAGAGTTTTTGGTAAATGCATGTAAGCAATCCAAGGGATTATTGGATGTAAGATTTGTGATCTGGTTACAAGATTTGAAGGAGCAAAGGTTTGATTGACAGGACAGAAGAAGAGGAAGGAAGTACATTTCATTTCTATTATTCTACAAGGAATAATACAGAGATCATTTGGATAGTGGGTTCATTGGTCTTTCCCTTAAATCTATTTGGGAAGTGGGTCTAGTTGTCTTCCACAACTCCTAATAGGGTTGGCACAACTCCTAATAGGGTTGGAATCTCCTAATAGGGATTCAAAGTCTCCTAACAGGGACTTGTATGTACTAAATGTATTCATCGTATGGATGTTAAATCAACCTTCTTGAATGGAGAACTTGAAGAAGAGGTATATATTGAGCAGCCTAAAGGTTTTCCTTTATTAGAAGACAAATGCATGGTATGTAGACTAAAGAAAGGTCAATATGGTCTGAAGGAAGCACCTAGAACTTGGTATACAAGGTTAGATAGTTATTTGGCAAAGCTTGGATTTTCTAAAGGTACAGTAGATAGTAACTTGTATTTGAGAGAAATTGAAAATGGTTTGCTAATAATAGTAATATTTGTTGATGACATCATATTTGGAGGTAATGATGAAGCAAGTGATAATTTTTTTGAAGAAATGAATAATGAGTTTGAAATGAGCATGATAGGAGAGATGAAGTTTTTCCTAGGATTGTATATTGTGTAGAATAGTGATGGTATTTTCATTTCTCAAGATAAGTACCTAAATATTTTTTTGAAAATTTTTGGATTAGAGAGTTGTAAACCTATTGGTACACCTATGATAACTAGTCACAAGTTATCTAGTAAAGTTAAGACACCTTTAGTAGAGCAGAAGAAGTGCAAATCCATGATTGGAGGTTTACAATATCTGAATCACACCATATTAGATATAGTAAATGTAGTTGAGATTGTAGTTGAATTTTAAGTTGATCCAAAGGAGTATCACTTTGTAGCAGTAAAGAGAATATTCAGATATTTGTAAGGAACATCTGACTATAGAACTTGGTATGATAGGTCAAGTGATTTCACTTTATGTGCATATACTAATGTGGATTGGGTAGGCAGTATGGATGACAAAAAGAGCACCAATGGTGGAGCATTTAAATTTCTTGAAGGAAGATTGGTTTCTTGGCTAAGCAAGAAGCAAGATTGTATTTTGCAAATACAATTGAGGTAGAGTATGTTGTAGTAGAAAATAATTGTAATCGCGTTATGTGGATGAAGAAAATGTTAAGGGATATTAGAATTGAGTTTGAAGAATTTGTTATCATTTAATGTGATAACACTAGTACAATGAGTATGTCTAAGAATCTTGTATTGCATTCTAAGACTAAGAATATAACTATTAAGTATCATGTGCTGAGAGAGAGAGAGAGAGAGAAAAAAAAAAAAAAAGATCAAATTGGAGAATGTGAGTACTAAAGATCAGATTGTAGATATCTTTACAAATCCTTTTCCTAAAGATATATTTTAGTATTTAAGAGGTATGCCTGGGGTTATGGCCCTACCTACTTATGAGTAAATGATGCAGAGAGTGCATTAATCCAGTGGTACAAAGCATTATTATTAGACAGGACTTAATGTTGATGCTTCTCGTATGGGGGAGTATTTGTGATAAGCTGAGTCATTGAGGATTCTTGGTAATTGGACCTTAACAGCATCTTTGGACACTCGAGCTGGTTGAAGACTTGGAGCAACATGGTAGCAATTGGTATTTAACAATTGGCATGTTGTAATATTGAGGCCTTTGACATTGATATCAATGGGGGAGACAGTATGCATGAAAAACATCTCCTAAGCAATGGAGAAGAAGAACTCCTAAGAATGAATGAGGAGAGATATCTCTTTAGAGATATTTAGAAAGATTCATATAAGGAAGCAAGAATATACACATATTGTGTTGACAATTTCTTTTTTAGCATATGGACAACTGATGCTAGTCAACAGCAGCAACAAAACAATATTTTGGTATTCTTGAAGCTTAGATATTTTTTCATCTATGTTGCCATCAATAACAAAGGGCGAGATTTGTAGCATGAATGTTGATGATAATACTTTGGGGGAGTATCCTAAGCATTGGAGAGTATTGATATGTTGTATTCATGACTATGTTTCTCATTGATGTCAACATAGTATGGTTTTTGTAAAGATTGGTTGAGTAGCAGACAGAGATCTTAGTTGCACAAACAATGTTTTAATTGTCTAGTGATGCATAGTTATGGACATGCTCAATAGTGTGTCCTAATGATGTGGTCAAGTGCACAGAGTCTAAGTTGAAGACGTATGAAAGTTGTACCCGATTTACAGAGGGCAGTTTAGAGACAGAGTATTGAGAAAGCAATTCCTGATGTTTGTTTGATATCTTACATCTGAGATGTAGTAAGAAGATGTGTAGTTAGGAAGTGACACAGGACAGTTTGTTGGTGACATCAACAAGTGTACAAGACCTAGTATCACAGATGTGAAGTTTTGTATAGATTGTGATCTGATAGTTCTATTGTAATTATAATTAATTAATTATATTATTATAATTAATTGGGAAAGCCCCAAGCCTGAATCAAGGAATTATTTTGAAGATATGGTATAAAGGAAAGATATTTTCCTTGTTTATAACATGTTGAGATCATGGTATTAAGTGCAAAGTGCAAAAGGGAGAGAGTGTTTTGTTAATGCATGTAAGCGATCAAAGGGATTATTGGATGTGAGTTTTTGTGATTTGGTTACAAGATTTGAAGGAGCAGAGGTCTGGTTGACTGGATAGAAGAAGAGGAAGGAAGTACATTTCATTTCTATTATTCTGCAAGGAATAATACAAAAATCATTTGTACAATGGCTTCATTGGTCTTTCCCTTGAAGCTATTTGGGCAGTGGGTCCAATTGTCTTCCACAACTCCTAATAGGGTTGGAAATTTCCTATCAAGGATTCAAAGTCTCCTAATAGGGACTCATATGTACTAAATGTATTCATAGACACCTAACAAGGTCCATCCTCTAACAAGGAATATTTATATTAGTACATCATCTTGTGGATACCATCCCCACTGGGGTTTTCCCTCTAATCAAGGGTTTCCCTAGTTAACATATCTAGTGTTATTATGTATGAGTATCTTGTGGTTTCTAAATATATTGCCTAATTATATTGCTCATTTGGTTAAAGTTTAATAAAGTTGTTAATTGTGATATTAGTTAGATAACTAATTCACCCACCACCCCCCCCCCCCCCCCCCCCCCCCCCCACCTCTCAATTATATTGGTGGACTATATATTCTAATAGGATGTACAAGTAGTGATACTTGATTTGGGGTCGTATTTCTTAAACTTGGCAATATTTTATCTCCTTAAAGTTTTCTCATTATCTTCTTCTCTTCTCTCTCTTTATTTTACTTTTCTGTTAGCATGAGCTATACTCCACTAAAGTAGGGGCTAGATGTACAATCCTAAAAATGGTATTAGAGCTAGGTTGTAGATGTACAAAAGCCTGAAGGGAAGAATTAGATTGTTCATAAAAGGACCCTATAATGAAAATTAGAGGTAGGAGAACTTTTTGTATGAATAGAACTATAGCAGAGCTAGATCCATGTATCTATATCATATGAATAAAAAAATAGAGTGATTATTGTCCAAATGTTACAACCCAACCTACTAAAACAAGGCAAAGATAATAGAGTGGGGCAAATATAAATTATTATAAAATACCCCCGAGTGAAGAAACTATTGAATGTTTGACATAAGAAAGAGGAATTTATTTGTATCCATGTTGGCAAGCAAGGAAATAATTCTCACCAATCGACAAATAAGAAAAAATAAATTTAAGCACAAAAAAATTATATTTGATACCTATGCAGAGAAGTAGTTGATAAATAACATGTTTGGCACATACAATAGATCCCCACATTATTTTTTGCATTTGACCATGAAGACTGCACACATGACGTAGCAATTGAACTGTGCATAGAAATCAATTCTTAAAATAGTAACCTAACTATCAATGATCAGAGTATTGGATGTCATTTAATGTATAACGAGTCACATGGCGAGTACGGATAGACTCTAAAATCGATGATAAAGAAACCACGATATTAAGTGATACATATTACATAGAAGCATTAGCATTCCTCAGAGGTGGTATAATATTGGTATAAAAATAATAGTGTCCATTATTGTTTTGGTGCTACAATTAATACCAAACATCCAATCATAGGAGGACACGGTGAATAGATTAAATGTAAGGGAGGACAGTTGTTTTGGGGATCATGGTGTATATAGAACAATGTGGACTACAACAAGAGGGCCAAATTACAAACATGAATATTTATAATTATAAGCAGTGTACTGAGTTAAGTTGTAGGAATGATATTGGATATTAAAAGAATTTATTTGACCTAGTCAAGGTTTTTAATATTCCATGCAAAAATGTAGCATTTGCGTAAGACATTTGGCCCACTAAATCCTTTCATAAATCACACACTTAAATTAGATGGTGCTACAAATAAAGAAGGGACACACTAGTAAATTTGGACTCAATTTTTGACAAATTTTAGTCAAAATTTTGACCCAAGTTGGTTGAAATTTCGACCAAGCAGTCCGTGGTAATTTTTCTCATCGAAATTTTGACCAACCTGCAGGTTGGTCAAAATTTTGACCAATACATTTGTCAAAAAAAAATTAATTATTGCTAGCTCTGATTTCTCATTGTTGGTTGAAATTTCCACCAATGTTTGGTCAAAAAAAATTTAGAATTGGTGGAAATTTTGACTAATTCTTGGTAGAAAAATATCAAGAATTGGTCAAAATTTTCACCATTGTTTGGTCAAAATTTCCTTATAATTGGTGGAAATTTTGACCAATTCTTGGTAGAAAACTATCAAGAATTGGTCAAAATTTTCACCAATGTTTGGTTGAAATTTCCACCAATGTTTGGTCAAAAAAAATTTATGTTGTATCAAGCAATTGTTTCTTATCCAAGCCATTTAATTTGCAACCTTTTAAATCTCTACAAAGATAAAGTTGGAGCAGAAAAAATTTCTTCTCAAAGGTATCCTCTGATTGTAAAGCATCTATTCCATTATCTATTCAACAAACAAGACATATATAGTTCAACAGATAATGGAATGGATGCTTTACAATCAGAGGGCAACTTTTAGAAGAAACTTTTTCCTGCTCCAACTTTATCTTTGCAGAGATTTAAAAGGTTGCAAATTAAATGGCTTAGATAAGAAACAATTGCTTGATACAACATGGAACAAATGGACATTTATGCATAGGGCACCATCAATTATGTGAGTGATGCAGATGTAGCCAAATTAATTCAAGGGCTAGCTTGCTATAGTAAGATATGACATCTTATAAGAGACCAAGTTCAAATTACCCTCACTACAATTCAGGGACCCGTAACCACACATACATACAAAAAGTCTGTGCTAAATGGGCATGGAACCTATGAATAGACCTTGAATTTGAATCCAAACATCACCTATCAATAGGCCCACATGAAACAGATTTTACCTAAACAACAATCAAGCTTTACCCACATAAATAAATAGAAAAAAGAAAAACTAAATAACTAAACAATTCTCAAATGATAGTAACTAATAACCTATCTTCTATGAGATTTATGCAATGGGTAGAATGGACTGCTCTTGCAAGAGTAAACTAGATTCAAATCAATAGAAATGTTGAAGGGGAGTTTTACTAGCTACATACAAAAGTGTTTGTCACCTCTACAAGTCAAAAGGTAGACTAGTATGTGTTAAAGGCATGTTTATAATGACTAGAGATAACACTCGAATGAGATGCACATTCAAATTTCTCTTAGCACTATTAGACAACCCATATATGCAACAAGGTTGAGCTACGTGAACATGGGTGCCTGTGAATAGAACTCAAGTTTAAATAATAAAAATATGTGTCAGTCTTATGTGGCTTTGCTCATATGGCATATAAGTCAACTTAACAGATAAAACCAAGCTTTACTGAGAAAAAAGGTTTAAATGAGAAAATTGTGAATATGTTTGCGAGTGGATAGAATTTAAGCAATCCAAAGAAGTTGAAATTGCAAATGTATTCTCTAAATGTTCTCATGAAGATTTTTATCACCTCTTCAAGTGAAGCATTTCCAACTCTTCCTCCAATGCCATTAACAGTCACCTCTAACTGACATGGTCTAACAAGTGCACCCTATAATTCACATCATGAGAACTCATAAACTTAAAACTCAATACCACAAATTTACAGATAATAAAAGTAGCGAGAAGGATAGAAAAGGAATATTATAGCCACGATATTGGTAGTTGTAACACCAAGGTCATTGTGGCAATGAATTGAAATAATGGCATTCTTAATGCCTGGAGTATTAACTTTGATTCCTGCAATCAATTCGTAGCATTCAAAAGGAAATAAATACCCCACAGTATCGCCAATGCCAATAGTGGTGGCTCCTGCCTTGATTACCTCTCCCAATATCTTGTACAAAAAAATTGGATCAATCCTGCCAGTAATTAAGTTCATCAATTTTTGTGACTTGATACCTCCACACTTTAAGCAGCTCAATAAGCTACATACAAAAAACTTGAGCAAGCCTCAACTAAAAAGTAATCTGTGTATAAGGGACTCCACTAAAAGTAATTGACATGTGGCACTGAATGAAGAGAAACAGACAAAGAGATCAGATTAATAGGTGAACACCAATAATTTTAGTTTGGCTACACCCACATGGTGGTTTCAATTTCTTAAGATGCCCCAATATAATCTAGGTATGAATATTTTGTACTGTATTTGTGAAAAGTCATATCTGCATCCTAGGCAATGCATTGTTTAAGGATGAAGGAGATTTTGATTTCATGTTGTTCTTGTTAAATACACATTGAACAACATGAATGAAAGCTTGTATATCTCTTATGATCATCCTACAGAAAGCCTCAGCCTTGATTAGTAGTTTGATTCTTATGAGTTCAAGTCCTTCAGAGTCTTGATGATTACAATAAAATAAATTGCATGAAAAGCGTTATGCACCCTCTTAAAAAATCCTCAAAGATTAGAAGTCTCCTAGTGAAAAATACTTCCGTAATGATTCAACTGATCTACATAGGTGTGGGTTATGAATTTGGTACTACTTATGCTTTAGGCTGCCTATTAATATGAACAATAGTATTACACACTCCAAAGCATGTAATCTTAGAAGATCATCTTGAAAGAAAAAATCTCCCAACAAGTGATCTGAAATAAATAAAAATGGCTAGAACCACCCAAGTGATTTTATTCTCATATATGAACAAAACCACTCACCGTGGGAACCCTATAATTTGATAGTTTGCAATCCTCCAGTGTTGAGCCTTCAAAAATCCAACTCTCCCAAGCATCAAAATTATGACTCACAAAGGTAAGCTCCATTTTCCTATCTACCTGTAATAAAAGTACAGCCAAAGTTAAATAAATTTTACATATTTGCATTAGACATTAAATCCAGAGATATTTTTCTAAGCAAACATAATCCAATTATTAGGACTGACAACATCTTTAGAATACAACCTATTATAATGCAACATAGATAAACAATAGCATGAAAAATATACAGTGATATACCTATTGACTCTGATCTCCAATGCTATAGGGTATTCAAAAAAAAAAATTATAACAATTCTAGGTTAAAGTGTGGTACCAAGATTAAATTAAGGACAACACAGAGTTCCAGAAAAGCTTGTCTGATAATATGATATATTGATTAATTTCTCAATATTGAGTCCTTAATGCATAGTAACAGCTGCAACATAATATAATAACTAAAACCAACAAAAGGTTGTATGAAAAAAAAACCCAAGAGAGAAAATAACAAAAATGATGGAGAGGTCACATTGGTTATCCAAGCAAAAAGAAACCAGAAGCCTAATAACACTAATGACTGCAAGTCTCATCTTGGGTGATTGCATTACCAAATGAAAGCACCTGAATTATATCAATCCTAAGGCCTTTTACCTAATCACCTACCAATTTCTTTGCATAGATATCTTGCACAGTTGCACTAATCAAAAGTAATTTTTTTACAGGAAAGTTAAAAACCATGTAAAGATTAAAAATGCCTATCATACGATGGGTGGTCCATAAATTCTTTCCATAGTGGAGTTCTTGTACAAAAAAGAATCAAAAAATGCCTACTAGAAGATCAAATATATTGTGCACGGCACATCAAACAATCCACAATGTACATAGCCTATTAATCATCAATTGTATTTAATAGATTAGTTTCCCAAATATGGAATCAGATTATCATTTTGATGTCAGTACTATGTTGATAATAATGGCAAGATGTTGCATGCTATAATGTTTAGTTGTAATCATACTATTCAAGGAACATGAGATTACTTAAATTGTAATACTAATAAGTGATTAATATAGCACTCAATATGTAGTAGGCCAAAAATTGGAATGTATAGTTGCATTTGACATATAGGAGTCATCCAAACAAATAAAGAAAGGCTCCACATTGTAAACCAAATAAGCTAGAATAGAAAATCAAATAGTTCACAATACCACATTACACAAAACATGGCCAAAGTTTGAGTATCACTTGAAAAACAATTATTCCTGCAAAAATTTGCCTCCACCTGCTATCGAACGTAGACCAACATGGTCCTACACAAGATCAACCAAGGGATGAATTTTTTTAGAGAAAATCAATACATTATAGATATGTACATGTTCTAACTGGTTTGCTAATTTGAAGGATTAAACTTTGGAAAATTTGAAGTTCTATTGGAAAATTTATTGTATCCAATTGTCTTGCTTTGGAAAACAACAAGAAATTGGGTAGCAGGATCTTTCTTAGTCACATTGGACATAGTATCTAGTTACCAACCACCACCTGGACCTCTTTGTCTGGATACATGGTATCCTAGTCGACCTTTTACACATAATGATATAACAAGTCCATCTTTCAGGAGGTCACTTATTGGAGAGTAAGGGACCTTACTAATCACAGTCTACTTCTCAAATGTTGTGTCCACTATTGACCCACCATCACCACCACCTCTATGCCTTGTATCCTTAGGTGAAGCAAACTATGAATGAGAACTAAGCACTTGATCTCTTCCACTAATGCTAGCACCCTTGGAACTTCATTTAAGTTATTTGATTACAAAAATTTTGTGTGATGACATTTTACAAGTCTAAGGATTAACAACTTCCCCTATTTGCACAATCAAAAACACTAATGCATTACTAATCAAAATTGACTCAGAAGAATGCAGTCGGTGGCACTTTATTGCAATGCATTTTTATAAAGAACAAGCTCTATAACAATCATTTATGATACATGGGGATTTTGTAGTTTTTGAGAAAGTCCAAAAGAATGAAAAACAAATACCATTGGATTCCTTGTGATTTTTTCTAACCAAATTCAAAATAAAATTGCAGAAGTTCTACTCATTTGTAAGAGGCATAAAAAGGTAGTTGGGTACTTCGGTGCAGAAATAGAAATGTTTGAGCAGTGCTTCCAACAACATGCACAAAAAGGGTAACAGTGCTTGGGTAATGCTTCAAGAAACATGCACAAATAGTAAGAGAGTGCAACACACAAAAAGCACTTAGACAAAGGGGGTTGATGGAATGAGGCTACATGCACAAAGACCAGCCTATATCCAAAAATTGTGAAAGGGGTTAAAAAAGAGTGTATCCTGAAACCACAAATGTTCCAATTGTTGGCCAACACACACACTTGTTGTATAGTCACAAATATTGTGATCATTCATGGACTTGAAAAAATGACACCATGTTAGAAATAGTGTTGTGCAAAAGTACTGCAAAATAGAGGAAAATGGACATGAAATACACATGATTTAAATAGCTACATTAAATAGCCCTTTACTTCATAAATCACTTCAACTCAATCATTACATTGTACAGACAACCTCATCATATGTCACTTGAACAAACCTATCATGTACAACATAAGGGACAAATACACAAAATTAAATCTTAAAATGTTACAATAGTACAAACCTCATGGAACACAAGTGGGATGAATATACATAATCAAGTATTAACCCTTTCCAACATTCCAACTTTATGATAATAATTTACTAGTCAAAGTCCAACAAATTGGAATGCAATGACTGCAAGTATTCTTAGGTATCTATTACAGGCAACCATGGGTTGGAAGCAAATTAAGAGAATTAGTCTTGTAGCCAGGAAAATGAGCTCAATAAACACTTTTGAGATGGTCATCTCCTAATGATCATGGATAAATATTTTTTAGGTTCTCTTACTTATTTTACAATATACTAACTATATTTCATATTGATCAACTCTAGAAAGAAACTGATTTGAAAAGAATTATCTTCGATGACACTACATCAATACTTTAAGAAAGGATACATGAGAGTGTCTTGTTTTCAAATTTGAACCCAAAACACATGAGGTAATAAAAATTGTAAGAAGGAATAGAACCAAATAAATGTAATCTCATGAGGGCACAACCCTCTATACTAGACTCTATTAGGCTACAATATGACCAATCAGCTTATAGGGTGATTCTAGAAGTTCTTTATTTTTCAAAGCATAAGTTGAACCTACCCAATTTATACCCGCATCACTTTCGATGTATTCAGAACTTTTCCAAGTGACCACATCAATGCTCCATATACTCTCATTAGCTACAATGACAATCAACAGATGGAATAAAATAGATAACAAGACAAACAAAAAACCAAAAGCATATAGTTCTAAACAAAATATCAGTAAGTATATAAGACACAGATATCAGTAAGTATATAGATTAGGAAAGTGAAGCAAACTATGGATCCCTAGTCAAGCATTATCTTAAAGCTTTATAAGACATGGCATGAAGGACCCAAAACTTTTGTATTCAGTTTTAAAAAGTAAATTGAGCAATGGCATTGCTATGCTATAGTTAAGAGACAAGTTGGTTCAATAATATAAAAAATAAAGATTATTACCTCTTTGTTTTCTCCTAATGTTGCTCTTGCCTACCCACGTCTTTTCCAAGCCTTGCCAATTGATGGATTTGATTGTATTGCCTTACCAACTACAAAACCAAAAAATTAAATCATTCAATGCAGTGACAATAAGAATTGATTGAATATTGATTGCCTGCCCACATATTTTACAAGTTGAGTTGGAAGAAAACCAATTCGTTGAGCATTGATTGAAAACCAATCCTTGAGGTACATCTACAAGCCATATCGACATGAAAGGCTCTAAACTTGAATTTGAACCTCAGTCTTTGTTGTTGTAAATAAATTTTCTGTTATTTGCACTAGAATGGAACCTAATGAATTATTAAAGGAATGAAGTATTTTAAGACTTACTCTAGTCATGGTGTTTACTATTTGTGTTTTTAGTGAAGCCAATTCAGTAAATGTAGGACACAGTATCACTCGTAGCATATCAGTGAAGTTAAAAATAAATTTAAGAAAATTTTGAAGTTATGATTTTTTATGTTTATGAATTATTGTTGATATAAACAAAAAAAGTTGAATTAGAGGTCAAGATTATGAAAAGAGTTTCTTAGAGCTCTAGTGTTTTGGCATGTTTGTTCTATTGAATAGAAAATGCCAACATTGAGGTTGAGAATTCTAGGTTATATTTATTTTTTGTGTTGAATAATGGATGGCAATAAATTTTGCAAGCCTATAACAAAGTTAATTATGTACTTAATTTCAGTGCCTTACTATTAGCTTGATGGGAAAATTGATAACACACTATTAGCATTATGTTATTTTAGTTTTTTGATCTCAAATGAATGAATTTCAGTAGAGTTCAAAACAATTTGAGCACTCAAACCTTGTTTCAACAAAATTCCCACCCATTTTGACAACTAGAACGCAACCCAATGGATCATCAAAGAATACTTGTCAGACATTGCTATAGTTTTTTGCATTTTTTATTTTTATTGTTTCTTAAGCCTATTCAGGCATATGAGTGAAGGTATGAAGTTTGATTCAATTGTTTTCATGTTGATTAAATTAACCTTAATTCGATTTCACTATAATGATAATACTCAAGATTATTGTTGAACCTTAGAGCTCTAGTGCATGTGGTATGTTTGTTCTATTAAAAAAATAGGGAATGTTGTTGTTGAGGCTTATAAATTTGGTGTTATACATGTTTTTAGTGTTGAGTAATAGATGCAAGCTATTTTTCCAAGTCCATTTGAAAGAGTCCATTGATGAATTCTAATTTATAAAAAGAAGTCAATACTCAACCAACTTCTAAATAGTGTCTTAGGATTAAAATATCTTTCCTAAAAATTATAGAATTTGTAGTACTAAAAATGGATGCATCATTTGACCATGGGTTTGTCTATGAGCACAGTGTTTGATGCAAAAATATACAATGACCGTGAATTAAAGAGCACAATCAATCGTGTAACTTAAAGCACATTGTGATATTGATATCATGATTTAACTCTGTAGTTTTTGAGTCAAACTCACACACATGATTCTTGAGAAGTGGTTCACAAGAACCCACCTCTTATAAGAATGAATGAAATTTTTAACACTAATTGCATCTAGGTGATGCTCACAGAGTTGAAGCACCAAAACTTATAGCGCGGTCACCTATCTTAGTGCTACTCCAGCTCAAGCACACATAGCCACAAAGTTTCCTCTAAGTTTAAGCCCACATTGCTTGAACCTCCATGTTCAAGTGCACTTGAGCTAGAGTGGTATTGGAATGGGTGACCTCCCGGGAAGTCCCAGACCTTTGTGAGCATCACCTAGATGTAATGAGTGCTAATTGTTCCATTCATTCTCATGAGATATGGGTTCTTGATGAAACATGGATCAATGTGTTTGACTCAAAAACTACACACTTGATTCCTGATAGCAATATCATAATTTGACTTGTGGAAAAATCTTCTACTTATCAGTTAAGACACATTATCTGAATCAATTACATAGAGAAAATAGTTTCTCAATAAAAATAGCTCATTAAGAAACATATGTTGTCTGAGCTCATTCTCATGTCTAGTGTACTTATATAATTTGAGCTTCATAACATTGATCTAAAAGTTGCACTTAAAAGAAAAATACTCTTTGCAAATAGAACTCCCAACCTTAAATCATGATATTTGCAAATTCAAAATATGAGTTCTCAAACTATTTGCCTAAGTTCTTTTTCAAAATAGCTATAATCTTCACTTTCCAAAATCGTCCTACATCAAACTCTTTGAGTTTAATAATACCAATTATTTGTTTTAATCTTAATTACATGGCATATTCTTTTCAAAAAATTCTTCCAACAATTCCAAGTTTCTCAATCACCTTTTTTTCACTACCTCATTTTCATACTCATCTACTTTTTCACCTCTGTAGTTTTTTTTTAGTAATTTGTAGATCCCTGGTTTGCTCTTCATATTGCCTATTATTAGCCCTTAGTTTCCACTGGACATTTTCATGCTTTGCGATCATCACCCCTGTGTTGGTAATAAATTATTTCTCTGCTTCCTCCATGTCACCAACCATATACTTTACCTTCTATTGCATTCATGTTTTGGTTTTGAGAATGATCTCTTCTATCTTCAAGACTACATGTTGGCTTTGTTGTTCTTTTTGTCTTATCCACTGTTACCACCTTAATTGTTTTGTATTTTTGCATCTCCATTTAATGACATTAGGGTTGACTCTTCCAAATTTCATATGATTATAACTTTCTTTCCTTTTTAGGTAAGGAAATTTCAATTCATTTTGGAATTTGTTAGGCGTTAAGTATAACAACCATAATTGGACACCGTTTGAGAATTTTCTTATAGTGCTTAATCTTCACACATTTAAAAATAATTCATACCAACTCATCATTTCATAATCAACATTTGTTCTTCACAACCCTAATTAGTTATACACATTCCCTTCTCCATACATATTTTTGTGCAACTTTTCCACCACAAATATTTTCTTAAAGGTCTCAATTTGTTTAATATTGATGGGCCATTGAATTGGAAAAGTTTTTTATTCAACATAACTATTTGATGAACTTTATATTTATTTGAATTTGTTGTCACGCCAGTCACTGTAACTAGTCATTTTGTGTTTACATTTGTTGTTGCAATAAGGGTTTAGGAATGATTAGAGTCATTCCATTAATATTTAAACCTAATTCATGGAGTGACAATTGTTGAATTGTAATATATAAAGATAACAATGCATATGTAGAACAATGCGGATCTAAGTGATCACAGTGAAGAACAGTGAGGGAATACACTGAAATTGGGTACCTGAATACAATAGTGGCTAATCTAGCCAAGCAAAGGAGGTCTTTCATGTTTGGGAACATTATGTGATGTTCATTAGATGGTGAATCCATCTTCAATTTTTTGCAGGAGGATCTAGAACTAGGAGATTGTGGAAGCCCTAGATAACAAGGATTTTAAGGCACAAATTGGGGGTTTTAATGTTGCATCCCCTTTGGAGTTAATTCCTTTTGCATACGGCCATTTTAAGGCATAACTAGTCATTGTCCAGAAGTTGGGTTTGATAAGAGGTCACTAGGGGGTACTTCCTTTGTTAATTTGAGCAATTTTGTGCATTAAAACATGGTACTTGTTGGGTTTAGCAGTATTTGTCCAAAGTAGTCACATAAAAATTTTTGATATGTTATGGAACTCTATAAAGGGTGTTCGTAAATGACAATGTCTGATCAAGTGTTTTGAGAAAAGCCAAGGTTATTTTTACTTTAAGTCTATTGCAAGGCTTTTAGACAACCTTTTAGGCCTTTTGGGTCAATTTGTGAGAATTTCTTGAACTGGGAAGTGGAAATTAAAGTCAAAGCCCTAGAATCCCTTGAGTCCAAGTAATTGGGAGTTTGTAAGATCATAATCATCAATTAGGAGTATTATAGAAGGCTTTAGCAAGTCAAGTTCCTAAAGCATTTGAGGATTTTGGATAGGCCAAGTGCCTAAACCTTTGAAACTTGTAAACTCTTATTGGTGTTTTGAATAGCTTCCACTCTTTCACTACATCAAAAATAGAATGGAGTGATCAAACACATAAAAGGGAAAATTGTTGAAATGGCTAAGTGTATAATGCATATTCAAAATGTAGCATACTATTACTAGGCAGAAGCAGTACAAACTACTATACACATTCTCAATTGATGTCCTAGTGAGTGTTTGCAAAATACTACTCCTAAAGAGTTTGGATAGGTCTTAAGCCTACCATTGATTATTTTTGTATTTTTGGGTATGTTTGTTTTGCACTAGTTAAACATAACACTGAAGAAAAACTAGATGTACAAAGTTATAATTTTAACTTTTTTGTCTATAGTGAAAAATCAAAAGCATATTGCTTAATTGATGTAACTGCTGATAAATTAATTGTTAGTAGAGATGTAATTGTTCATTAAGTTCTCCTCCAAGTCAATCTTTTGACTATCCACAAGAAATGCCCTGAACTTGTCTAAAATGGTTTGATAAAATCATCAAGGATGTGAAAAAAGACGAAAAAAAAGTGCTCAAATAAGACAAGTTGTAGAAGGAAATAGCCAAAGTTTTAAACCAACCCAATTTAAACAAGCCTCTGGGTAAACCAAAATGGGAAGTTGCTATGAAAGTAGAACTTGATGCCTTGACAAAGAACAACACATGGAAGCTTTGTGAATTACCTCATGCAAAGAAGCCTACTAGTGGAAAATGAGCGCACAACATGAAATATAAATCAGATAGGCCCATTAACAAGTTCAAAGATCCACTTGTTGCATCGACATAATAATGGAAAAGGATTTGTGAATTAGGGAGAGAGATCAAAATCACCTTACTGGTTCTAACAGTTGAGTTGACTAGCTATCCCTAGCTCTATGGTAGTGGATTGAAACCTCTATCCCACTGCACCAGCATGAGAACTACTGAAATGTTGCGAAGAAAGGAATGAAGAAAATATATCTATCTAGCGCACGAATGAATCTTGCCTGCACTCATACCTTACTAACTTCAAAAACTCAAACCCTAGTTGCTTCTTCGTCTTCGCTAGTTTCTGTAGCTTTCATGATGAACACCATCATCTTCCACAGATTGCATGTTGTTGGATCATCTCTCCATTTCCGCAATGTCTTCTCGATGAAATCTCACTCGCAGGCCTTATTACTTGCAAATTAATGAAATTTTTCACTTGTGAATGAATGAAATTTTCTCTTTTTTACCTGTGAATGAAACTTTTTCTTTTTTTGTTATAACATTGAGTTGGTCAAAATTCAACTTGGGAAAACATAGGTTGGTCAAAATTTTGACCAAACTGGGCCTATAATTATTATTTTTGACCAACGCGGGAATGAAAACAAAACATGAGGATTCATAGCTTTGGTTGAAAAATTTGATAGAAAAACAAGTGCAAAAGTATTAGTGACGAGTGATGGAACTAGGGGTGAAGGCACTCGTTGAATTAAGGTATGATTAAGAAATTAAGTGCATGTTTAATGTTCTTTTATATTCTAATCTGATAAAGGGGAGAAACATGAGTTATAAACAAAGTAAAGACTACCAACGAGTAAGGTCACCAACAAAGGTAAAGAGGACCCAAACCACAACTATGATATATATTATCCAATGTATACTATAAGAGATGAAAAAGCATATTAAATAAGATTAAAATGTATTTGTATTAAGTATTAACATTATTTAACAACATTGAGTAGAATCAAATTTCTAATGTTCTTGTAATAATAATATTCAGAATAATTATTATATGTAGTTTTATGTCCTATAAGAGCTATTTTGCTTTTATCTTTCTTCCCAGAATGTTCTTGCATGAAAAAGAGGGAGATTAAGAATCATGGATGAGCATTAAGAAAATAGAAGGACATATTTGCTTCAACTATTAAGCTTTATGAATGTTTGGAGCTTCTATGGATGAAAAGAGCAAGTTGGAACTTAGAAAGAAGTCATCAAATTTGATGTGATGCAAAAGTGTTCAAGGATATAAGAGTGGGAATTTTACATTGTGGGGCAAATAATAACCAATGTTTCATTCCCATGTGAACCATCTTTAGTAAAAAGAGATGTTCCATGACCCTCATGGGCAGATAGGTACTCGTCTAAGGATTTTCTTCCAAGAAAAGAAGGTTGGTACCTTACATATGCTATCAAATATTGTGTAGACAAGATTTCATTAGTCATTTGATGATCAGGATAAAGTGAGGATCTTGAAGTGAATATCTTTAATGATTGAGATTATGAGTATCCTTCTACATTAAGAGGGAATATGAGACTTCTTCAAAGACAACATAGGATCTTGTCTCAGAGGGAGTCTAGAAATACATCTATGTGACTGCATGATTTTGATGGGCCTACTCTTGAGTGCATCATGAGAAAGTATTGACTTATCACTGGAAAATCAAAAGAGTGATATCAAATTTAGAGAGAGTGAGTTCGACAGGCATCCTTGGGTGAAGAGAGTTTCTGAGGAAGTAACTAGAGGACCTGACTTACTAGGATCAATGTTCAGAAGGAGAAATTTTGAGATGTAATCCCTTGTGGATGATATTCTTCTCTATGAGAAGAAGTTCTGAGTGAAATTCCTTGTAATGTGCTCTCCCCTATAAGAGAGAAGTCTGAGGTGAACAACCTTTGTACCACCCTTTGACCGGGTTCATGATGGTTACTTTTCACATATGATATGTAATGAAAGGTAACAATCTTTCATTGACATATATAAATAGAAGGTAACCATTATAAGATGATATAAATGGTAAACCTATTATCATGGTTATTTGGGCTAGATTTTGTCGGACACCATAATAACGAATAGTCTGAAGTAACCATTGTAAGGTGGTAATCTTACAAATGGTAGACCTATTATCATGGTTCTTTGGGCCAGATTTTTCCAGACACCATGATAATGAACTTGTTATGGTTCCTTGGGTCGGATCTTGCCAGTCACCATAGTTGCTACTATAGACCACACTTAAGATGGTGTTTTTAAAAGTAATAGAAATTACTTCAATTGTATGTTATGAAAGGTGAGAAATTTAGTCTCTTAGTGAATTGAATATCATACTGAGATGATGTCTCTTCTTATTCTTGAAAAGCTAAGAGGGAGTGTTAAGGTTGTAGCTTGTGTCAGATTGATTTTATCATGTGATACCTTGTTGATGGTAAATCATCTTTAAGATAAATATCTTATATATAATACATTATATATATTATACATTATATATTATATAATAATATATTACATATATGGTTAATATATTAATATTACATATATGCTTAAAGATGAGTTATACATATAGTTATTTATTAACTAATGATGATTAACTATAGAGACATGTATCTTCATGAGACATGTCTCCTCCTCTCATATTTATGAGTCTTCAAATCTACATTTGGAAGACATCAATCACATTGGCAATGTTAGTACATTTGCAAAAACTGATTCATGTTACTTAACAAATATATGGCTTCAACCTCTTGGTTACAAAAAAAAAAAAAAAAGAATGCACAAACATGAATTTGAATAATAGGAAAATAAAACAAAAAATATAAACATTAAACTTACAAATCTAAAATTGAACAAATAATTACAAACAAACAAAACTATACATTTAGAATGAGAAGAAAATTGAACATTCCAACCATTCATTAAAGAAATTGATAAAAAGAGATTGAATTGCATCACAATCATGTACAACAATAAGATTATAACACTAGTAATAAATAAATCGTGACGCTAGATAGAGGACTATTAAAGAAATAAACCTATATTTGATTCTTATATAAACTTTGATATTAAAATAACAATATGAAACCATTCAAACATATAATATATATAAAGTGTCATTTTCTAAATGTTTAACAGGGTAATCATAGGTAAATAAAAAAGTACTTCAAAGTTTAAAAAAAAATTGGTTGGTTTGTAAGAGTGATCTAAAATGTTGAATTTATAAATTATCTACTTCAAAGTTTAAAAAAATTGGTTGGTCTGTAAGGGTGATATAAAATGTTGAATTTATAAATTATCTACTTCAAAGTTTAAAAAAATTGGTTGGTTTGTAAGGGTGATCTAAAATGTTGAATTTATAAATTATCTACTTCAAAGTTTAAAAAATTCACTAGTTTGTAAGGGTGATCTAAAATGTTGAATTTATAAATTATTTAGTTCAAATCCATTAGTTTTGTTTTTGGTATAAAAAATTTTAAAAAAAATTGGATGGAAGACATTTATATCTAAACTCCTTGAATTATACAAAAGTTTTAGACTGAGAAATGTGAATATCTATTATATTTTTGCTAGTAAGATTTTTCACTGATCATGTAATTAGATTTGGAATTAAAGGCATTGTATTAGACTGTTATTAATATAAGTTTGATGACATTACATTATTATTTGAGTAGACCATGCCAAGAATCTCTAAAATAAGAAGACCAATATTTAAAAAACTTGATTTGGCAACTATCAATTGTAATCCTTAAATTGATTGGATGAGATATCACAAAAACTTGATGATGTTAAAGTATTAATGAAGTGAACTATACACAGGAATCTTTGTAGGATGCAAGAGGAGAGGTTTTGAAACATGGAAAAACTCTTTGGAGAGAATTTCAAATTTCTTCTCTTAGAAGAAGAGCTAAGTAAAAAGCATAAGTATTGTCTATGACAATGACGAGAAGAACGAAGACTCAATGACATAAACAACTAAAAGGACAAAAAAACTATGAGTCAAATAAGAAAAGTCCTACTATTTGTTCTTGAAGAAAGAGAGGTCAAAATAATAGCTCTTCTCCTTGTAAAAAAGAAAAAGTTAAATAAGAAGAAGAAACCATGTGGTAGTTGATTTATGAATCAGGATTTTAAATCATTGACATTATTAACAAGTGGAATGAAGAAGAGATTATTTGTGGATAGACAAGGAATAAAGGAGCTTGATAATTGGTGGAGTTTTAAGGAAGAACCTCTCTCTCTCTAATCTATGTCATCCCCACCCTCACTCACTCTATCTCCCTCTCCTCTTCTCTCCCTATTCCTCTCCCTCACTCTCTCCCATTATCCACCCTCCCCCGCTCTCTCTCCCCTCTCTATGACATCTTCCCCCTCACCCTACTCTCTCTATCTCTGTCTTCCCTCCTCCCCTCCCTCACTATCTCCCTTTTTCCCTCTCCCTCACTCATCCCTCCCTCTTCTCCTCTCCTCTCTCTCTCTATCTCTCTCTCTCTCTCGGGTTACCCACTATTGGATTACGTACATGACTCAAGTCGCTTGCTTGGGTTGGCCCAGACTAGGTCGACCAACCTGCATCGCCCAACTGAGTTGCCAACCTGGGTCGACTAGTGAACTTGGAAAGCTTACTTGGTGAAGCAACTTGGTCACTTGAATGGGTCACCCACTTGGGTCGTTAGCCTTGGTCAACCTAGCCTATGTCACCCAACAATGTCAACCAGCCTGCATGGCCCAACTAGGTCGACCCAACTTGGGTTACCAAATTCAATTGCCTGAGGCTAGGTTTTCCAACTTGGTCACCCTAACCTAGGTTGGCCTAGCTTGGTTCACTCGACTGGGTCACCCCAGCCTAGGTTGCCTGATTAGATCGCCAACCTAGGTCAACTCCGCTTGGGTTGTCCGCATTGTTGACCCAACCTAGGTCGCTTGACTGGGTTGACTAGCCTAAGTCACCCATCTGAGTCACCTGATTAGGTTACCCACCCAGGTCACCAACCTAGGTCAACCCAGCTTGGGTCACCCACTTGGATCTGCCCAACCAGGGTTGTCACCTAGGTCAGCCCAACTAGGATCACCCAAGAAGGTCAACCAGTCGGGGTCACACAACTAGGTTGCATGTATGGGTCAACAACCTAGATCTGAAAAACTTGGGTTGTCCAACTAAGTCGATTAGCCTATGTCACTTAACTAAGTTGGCCTAACCTTGGTTGCCCAACAAGGTCTCTAGCCTAGCTTGACACTACTTGGGTTGACCGGCCTAGATTGCTCCAGCCTGCATTACCTAATTGGATCAACCACACTAGGTTGCTCAACTAGGTTGGCCCAACTTGGGTCGCCCGACTTGGTCACCCCAACCTACATTGTCCAACTCGGTCACCCAAACCTAAGTCACCTAACTGGGTCACCCAAGCTTGGGTTGCCAACCTAAGTTGACCTTGCTTGGTTCGTATAGGTTGCCAACCTGGGTCAACCCAGCCTAAGTTGTCCAACTAGGTTGGCCTAGAATGGGTTGCCTGACTAGGTTGCCCCATCCTAGGTCAACTAGCGAACTTAGCAAGTCTAATTGGTTAGGCATCTTGGTCACCCAAATGGGTCGCTAGTCTAGGTCACCCCAACCTTGGTCACCTGCTTAGGTCACCAACATGGGTCAGCCCCTGTCTGCATTGCCTAACTAGGTCGCCAACCTAAGTCAGCCCAACCTTGGTCGCTTGCTTGGGTCGCCCAATAAGGTCAACTAGTGTGGGTTGCTCGATTAGGTCACCTGCTAAGGCCACCTGCTAATGTCAACCTAGCCAGGGTCACTAAATTGGGTCAACCCAACCTAGGTCACCTGATTTGGTTGACCCACCTACGTTGCTACTACTTAGGTCCCCCTAACCTATGTTACCTAATTAAGTCGACCAACTTAGGTCACTTGATTGGGTCGCCCAACTTAAGTCACCCAGTTGGGGTGCTTGGCTTAGGTCACCCAACTAGGTTGCCAACCTAGGCCAGCCCAACTTTGGTAGCCTGATTGGGTCGCCCTGTTAGGTTGCCAAATTAGGTCGCCCTGATCGACCTAGCTTGGGTTACCTAATTGGGTTGCCAACTTGGGTCGCCCTAACCTCGGTTGTCAATATCGTTGCCAACTTAGGTCGGCCCAGCTTGGGTCACCCAACTTAGTTTCCCACCTAAGTCAGAATAACCTCGATTACCTGACTAGGTCAACCAGCTTGGGTCAGCCCAGCATAGGTCACCTACCTAAGTAGACTAGCCTAGGTCGCTTAATAGGGTCACTTGCCTAGGTTGGCAGCTTGAGTCGGCCTAGCCTGGGTCGACTACCTAGGTTGGCCTTACATGGGTCACCCGACTAGATTAACCAACTTGCATCGCCCGACTAAGTTGTTAACCTAGGCCTAACATGGGTTGACTAACTAGGTCACCCACCTAGGTCAGTCCAATCAAGATCACCCAACTAGGTCGACCAGCTTGGATAGCGCAATCAACTCACCCACCCACATGGGTTGCCAGCCTGGGTCACCAAACTGGGTCAATTGCATCACCTGATCAAGTTGCTCGACTAGGTCAGCCCAGCCTAGGTCACCCATTTGAGTCGCCAAACTAGGTCAACCCAGCTCGGGTCACTTGACTAGTTTGACTTGCCTGTGTCGATCGATTAGGTCAACTTGACCTGGATCACTTGATTGGGTGAACTAACACGAGTCGCTCGCTAAGGTTGTCCAATTGGGTCGCTAGCAAGGGTTGCCAACCAGGGTTGCCCCATTAAGTTAACCAAGCTTACATGGGTCGATGAACCTAGATCACCCCAACCTAGGTTGCCTAACTATGTCAGCCCTAGTTGGGTTTGATCAAATGCATCACCAACTTAGAATGGCTTGGCCTGGGTTAATTGAGTGGGTCAACTATCTTGGGTTGCAAGATTAGGTTACCACCTAGGGTCAACCACCGAGATCACCCACTTGGGTCGACCCAACCTAGGTTATCTGATTAGGTTGACCCACTTAGGTCACCCAACTGGGTTGCCAGCCTTGGTTGGCATTACCAAGGTCTACCAGCCTTGGCACCCCAAGCTACATTGCCTGACTAGGTCAACCAGCTTGAGTCACCTGATAAGATTGATCACCCTAGGTAACCAACCTAGGTCAAATCAACCTGGGTCACCCTACGGGGTTGTCCGACTAAGTCACTAACTTAGGTTGGCCTAGCTTTGGACACCCAACTTGGTTGCCCCAACTTGAGTCATCTAACTAGTTTGACAAGCTTGTGTCTCCCGACTAGGTCGACCAACCTACATGGCTCAATTAGGTTGGTCCATCTTGAGTTGACCAACTTGCATCCCCTGATTGGATCACCCGACTAGGTCGACCAAGCCTAGGTTGCCGACTAGGTTACTAACCTAAGTCAACCCAGCTTGGGTTACCCGAGGGGTCACCAGCCCTAGTAAGTTGACTTGGTCACCCAACTGGATCGCCAACCTAGTTAGCCCAGCCTTGGTCGCTTGCATGGGTTACTATCTTGGGTCGTCATCTTAAGTAGTTTGACTAGGTAGGCCTAACCTAGGTCACTCGACTAAGTTGACCAACCTGCATCAAATGATTAGGTTGCCCACTTAGGTTAGCCCAAGCCTAGGTCACCCACATGGTTCAGCCTAACTTGGGTCGCCCACCTAGGTCGTCAGCCTTAGTGTGCCTACCTTGGGTCAGTCACTTGGGTTGGCCTAGCCTAGGTCTCCTGACTAGGTCAATTAGCCTGCATCACCCAATTGAGTCACCAATCTAGGTCAACCTAGCATGGGTCACTCGTCTAAGTCACCCACCTTAATCAGCCCAACCAAGATCACCTGCCTAAGTTGGCCTAGCTTGGGTCACCTAACTAGGTCGACTAGCCTCGGTGGACAGCATGGGTCGCAAGCCTGAATTGACCCAACCTAACTCACCCAATAGGGTTGACCAATTTGCATCACCCGACTACGTCACCCTAATCTTGGTCGACCTAGCTTGGATCGCCCAACTTATATCAGCCTAACCTGGGTCGCCTAACTAAGTCAACCAACCTAGGTCCCCTAATTTGGTCACCAACAAAGGTCACCCGATTAGGTCAACCCACCTAGGTCACCCAATTAGGTTAGCAGCCAAGGCTGACATTGTCTAGGTCGCCCCATCTTGTGTTTCCTAACTAGGTCAACCGGCCTACATATCCCGACTGGATCGACTAACCTAGGCTACCCATGTAGTGCCTCTCCCATTCGACTTTTGTAAGTCATCCTGATGGATGCAACCTTGCTGATCTTTTGTTGTGATGGGATCATGATTGTGACCCTGAATGGTCTACACCGTTGAGGTCTTTCGATTTATGTTTCTGTATCAGTTGCTTTGATTATGCTTTTGACTGATCTATGAGATTATGATGTGATTCTTGGTTCACTGAGGTTTGTGTCAGTGGTTACTAGGATCGATGTGGTATCATGAGGTTGTTTCTTGATTACCTTGAGATGTGTGCAGAGATTGCATTGTGTACTTTTTACCATGCTACACTGGACTAGGTTCCTGTAGCAGTGGTTAGTCATGTTTATGATTGTGTTTGCTTATGTGTTTTAAATGCCTTTTTAATGCAGAGTAATCAATCATTATTAAATGCTTAAGTAATTAGAATGGATTGTTCTTGTTGGATTATTTGGTTATGTGTTGCAGACATTTACCTTGTTTTATTTTGATCTGAGAGATATATGTTCTTATGTGATGTTTTACATTTGAGAGGACCCGAGGGTCAGATGCTACACTTTGATTCCAGTATCATGGATTTTAGACTACTATGTTGTTCAATTAATCATATTGCATGATGATGCCATTTTGAGATGACAGTGTGTTTTATGATGATATCTGGTTATCTGGTATTTGGACATACCTCTGATTTTGTTATGTGATGGATTTAATGCTATGGTTATTTACTTCATTCCTGCATTGTTATGCTTTATGCGAACGTGAGTGATGTAAATAGATTATTTTAATATAATTAAATAAATAGTTAAATTAGGTGATTTAATGCATTTATTGCTTCGGCTATGTTATCATATGCAATTGCACTTGATCGTGTTGTTTAGTGTGCAGGATTATATCCCTGGCAGTGGCACATGGAGTTAGTGATTCAACCTTTCATATTTTACCAATGTCGTCCTTATATGGTCGACGTATCTTTTATTAAAATGTTTAATTTAAACCTTTTGATGATTATTAAATCCGAACTCATTACATTATGTGATTAGACCAGTAAGCGTGTCTGTGCATTTAGAGGTTCACATTATCGCGAAAGTTGTTAAGGTGATTTTTGTGTTTTTGGGTTTTCGAGCTTTTTAATTGTTTTATTTTAATTTCTGGCAGTTTTGCCATAGATGAATTCCTATTTATAGGAATAGCCTATTTTCGTTTGGGTCAATTCAGGGTTTAACTAGACTGGCTGGTTAAATGCCCTAATCGATTATTCACCCGAAAAGTGAATAAATATCCAAAAAGGAATTTAATTCCTCACTTTCAAATTGGAAAGTTGGAGAGTAAAACCCAAAATCCTCTTCATGAGGATTTACTGTTTTGTTCGTTGTGGGAGCTACGGGCGTGGGATCGTCACAAGGTTGAGCTCGTTGGATCCAGCTCGGGGAAACCTTGGATTGCTGCGATTTTCAGCCACTTCTACGAGCGTTTTATTTTATGGTTCAGATTTTCGTTTTGCCCTTTTGGCTGTGAGGTAGGGCTTTCTTGTTTTATTGTTTCTGCTCCATTTTTGCTTTTGTTTTTGGTAGCCGTTTGTTTGGAGGCTGAGAACTAGTGTTCCCCTCCGTTTCTGTATGCTAGTTCTACCCGGTTGGGCGGGTATGAACATTTCCCTATTTTTTGGGATGAGGGTTTGGAATTTTACGCCATTATGCTAGCCATTTTTGCATACGGTGTTCGATTCCATTGATTTTTGGATTTTTGGAGTTTTTGAACCCAAAGGCTAAATGGGTTTTAATTTTGAAGTTTTCCAAATTTTTAGAGTTTTTACCTCGTTTTGCATGCCATCCTATTTTCTCGAGTTTTCTTGGCACAATGTGGGTTGTGGACCTAGATGATCCATTTGGATATCAGTCAGACCACTATTACACTTTTATGTTGCATTGGGATGCGTGTTGCATCCGTACTCCCAACGTTGTGTTCGGTTGAGTGATTTTATACCTGTTATGATTTCTTTTGGACCTTTGCTTTTGTTTCGTGAACGCTAGGATTCATGTGGAATCCATACTCTCGGATTGAGGCCGGTTGAGTGAGTTCATGATGTTTGGTCTTGTTGCATCATTGGGATTCGTATAGAATCCATACTCTCAGATTGAGGCTGGTTGAGTGATTTTATGATGTATGATTTTATTGGCTTCGAGATTCGTGTAGAGTCCGTCCTTCCCGTGTTGCTTTCAGTTGGGTGTTTTCTTTGCATTGTGTTCTCAAATCTTGTCCTTGTGTTATGATCTTCGTGATGGTGGTGCGCTACACACGAGTACGTGCGCGTACATTTGTTGGGTGACTTGCGAGGCCCGATCTTCCGTGAATTTGCCGGAAGTTATGATCATTGGGGTTGGGATGGGAGTATGCATGCCCACGGGCACTTGTCGTAGGATGAGCATGGGTAGGGTAGGGTAGCATATGGAGGGGGCTTCTATCTCACAGCCTAGTGACCTTAGTCCCTTAGGGTTGGCGGAGGATAGGAAGTTTTAAATAAGTGATAACTAAATAAAATGTGTGAATATTAATAAAACTTAAGATAATAAAATGGTACTTTTGTGTATTGGCCCCTTCCGTTGAGGGAGTTGAGCTACACGGTGTATTGGCCTTCTGTTGAGGGAGTTGAGCTACACAGATCCGAGCTTGGGCTTTTCGATGCCAAGCGACTCTCCATGATGCTAGTCCCTACATAGTAGCGTATTGAATGTCTGACCAGGACCTGTACTCCTTGCATTGTCTTAGGTTCTTGGTTGCAACCATCATACTATCTGGCGTGAGTGTTAGCCATGGATGTTGTGTTTTATGTGTGTTTGTGGTTGGATCATTATCTCCATCAGCACGTCGAGTGTGGACCTACGGGTGCCACGTGGTTGGGAGGCGTAGCTACCTTCACCACTACTAGGGATCGGTGTACAGAGACGATCTTTTGTCCTAGTGCGACCGTTGCTGGATGTCTTCACTTGGTACTTCGGGTTCCGAAGTATGCTTTCTTGTGATTTATGCTTTCATTGGGATGCTTGTATATCATGTTTAGATGATGTGATTTTATTTGACGCATTCCCTTATTATGATGTTTAGCATATGATTAGATGATGTTATTTGATTTAGTAGTATATATGTTGCTTACTGTCGTTTAGCATGTGATAGGTGATGTTATCTACTGTAGGATTATCTTATGCTTTACTACTAGCATGTTAGATTTTCTTGTGCTTATATTGTTACATGTTTTTAGTAGTGACGTCCCTATTACGACAGTACCGACGATCTGGTCAGTGGCTTGGGATGTTGCGCGCAGGGGATGGCTAGGACCCACGATGGTCTTATGATGCTATTGACGGTTGGGAGGAACTGCGTACTTAGTTTGGTTGTTCAATTCATTGCGATGTTTATTTCAGTGTGTTCTTTGCTGCTATAGTTTAGATGGATAGATGTTCTCCTTTCTATGTTGTTCTTACACTCGAGTGTTCATTCCTCGAGCCTTTGTGGATCTGGTACTCTCTGGTGTGGAGGTTCTTTGCTCTAATTTTGGTCCTTTTTGCTTCTGGGAGTGTTTTCGTGTTTCTATGGGCGACATTTGTTCAGCATGGTGCAACACTTTAAAAAGTATCGCACGCCCATGCAAACTATGTCGTACGACACTGTAAAGTATCGCACGCCTTCTTGAGAAATGTCATACGACATTGGAAGAGTGTCGCACGCCTTCTTGAGAAATGTCGTACGATGCTGAAAAGTGTCGCATGCCTTCTTGAGAAATGTTGTACGACACTGGAAGAGTGTCGCACGCCTTAAGAAGTATCGCCCTCCCTTAGTAAAAAGTGTCGCATGGTTTTTGTGAAAAACCTGCGCGTGCCATCAGCGGGCACTTTTCTTCGTGATCTGATCTTTTTTTAGAGTGGTTTTGGATACCCTTTTGGGCGTTCTTCGACCCTATGCTGTTGCATTTTGAATTCTGTCGGTTTCTCTTTAAATCGATTTTTTGTGTTTCTGTTTGTTTCTTATACTTAAGATATATTTTAATATATGCGAAAAATCATTTGAGATAGGTTTCAGACCTCTCGGAGATAAGTTATGGCTTCTAGGAAATTTCTGGGCTTCAGAAATCCAGACTTAGCCAATTTTCAGGGCTTCAGGATTTCAAGCTTAGCCAAATTTCGGGATTCTGCATTTTACCCCGGCTTGGTGTTTTGTTGATGAGTGGTCTTTTCTTGTGCCCTCATCTTGTTGTGGTGGTTGTTGGCTTTTGTTTGGGTGTGTCAGTTGGGTAGTGGTGTTTGGAGATTCGTTGGTTGCCGAGATTGTGTTGAAGTCTTCCGTTGTGATCTTTGTGATCCCTGTATGATGTTGTCTTGTGCATTCATACTTGTAAAAAAAAATATCTTGGCTTGATTTGAATCCTTGTTTCCAAGGATCTTCGGGCGGGGCATTACAACCCCACTAGGTCAACAACCTAGGTTGGCCCTACTTGGGTCGATTGATTCGGTCAGGCATCTACCAACCTTGGTCAACCTAGCCTGTGTCACCCACTTAGGTCAGCCTAGCTTGGGTCGCTTGTTTGGGTCGACTAGTTTGCATTGTGCAACTAGATCGCCCGACTACATCAACTAGCCTTGGTCACCTGATTGAGTCGCCAACCTAGGTCAGCCTAGCTTGGGTTGCCCCAACTAGGTTGCCATCCTGAGTGAGGCAACTTGGTCACAACTAGGTCGCTAGCCTTAATCACCCACCTGGGTTGTCAACCTAAGTTGCCCACCTAGGTCGCTAGCCTAAGTCGCCCCATAGGTCAACTCATCCTAGGTTGACTAGCTTGCATCGACCAATTAGGTCACCCGCCGAGGTTGACCAAGCTTGGATTAGCCCAGCTTGGGTCGACCAACTTGCATCACTAGACTGAGTCGCTAACCTAGGTTGGCCCAGCATGGGTCGCCAACCTAGCTTGGCCAAACTAGAGTCGCCCGGCTCAGTCACTTGCCTCGATCGCCCACCTAGGTTGACCCAACTTAGGTCGCCTAACTAGGTCACCAACCTCGGTTGGCCCAACTTACGTGCCCTAGTAGGTCACCTTAGCCTTGGTCAACCCAGCTTAGGTCACCTCACTAGGTTGCACTAGCCATGGTTAGCCCAACTTGGGTCGCTAACCTAGGTTGGCCTAGGTTGGCCTAGCCTAGGTCGATCGACTAGGTTACCCACCTGAGTCGCTAGCCTTGGGTGCCCACTTGGGTTAGCCCAACCTATGTCGGTTGACTGGGTTGACTTGCCTTGTGACCTCTCTCATCCTCCTATAACCCTCTATCTCTATCTCTTGCCCTTCCTCCTATAACCCCCACTCTCTCTCCTTCTCCCTCCCCTCCTTGTCCCTATCCTTGTCCCTCTCCCTCCCACATCTTTCTTTCTCTTAAAACCCTCTTTGTCCCTCTCTCCCCTTTTATCTCCTGCCCATCCTCCCATAACCCCCTCTTTCTCTATCTTTAGCTTGCTTTCTCCTACACCCCCCTCCCTCCCTCTCTCCCCTTTTATCTCTTGCCCATCCTCTCTCTCCCTTCCCTCCTCCTTTTATACCCTCTTTCCCTTATTTCCCTCTCACCCTCTTTCTCCCCCACTTTCTCTGCCTTCCTTTTCCTCTATCCCTCGTCTATCAACTCTCTCTCCCCTCCCTCCCTCCCTCTCTACCCCTCTATATCTCATGTTGCCTCCTGCTCCCCCTCTCCCCTCCCTCCCCCTCTATCTCCTACCTCCTCCTCCCCCTCTATCTCATGAATCCTCCTCCTCCCCCTCTCCCCTCCCTCCCCCTCTATCTCCTATCTCCTCCTCCCCCTCTATCTCATGCCTCCTCCTCCTATACCCATTTCTCCCCAACCTCTCCCTCCCTCCTCCTCCCTCTCTATTCCTTGCCTCCTCTCCCTCTCCCTCCTTCTGTTCTCTCTCCCCCACTCTCTCTCCCTTCCTCTTCCTCCATTCCTCTTCTATTGACTCTCTCTCCCCTCCCTCCCTCCCTCTCTCTCTACCCCTCTATATCTCATGGCCCCTCTCCCCTCCCTCCCCCTCTATCTCCTACCTCCTCCTCCCCCTCTATCTCAAGCCTCCTCCTCCTATACCCATCTTCCTCTCTCCCTCATCTCTCCCCCTCTATCTCATGCCTCCTCCTCTTATACCCATCTTCCTCTCTCCCCTATCTCTCCCCCTCTCTCATGCCTCCTCCTCTTATACCCATTTCTCTCCCAACCTCTCCCTCCCTCCTCCTCCCTCTCTATTCCCTTGCCTCCTCTCCCTCTCCCTCCTTCACTTCTCTCTCTCTCTCTCTCTCTCTCTCCCTCCCTCCCTCCCTCCCTCCCTCCCTCCATCCCTCCCTCTCTCTCTCTCCCTCCCTCTCCCCCTCTCCCTCTCCCTCTCCCTCTCCTTTTGCTTGAGAACATAACTACACCCATTTCAAATGACATACTTAAATAAAGAATCATAAGAATTGCAACTAATTAAAATAGACATAACTGCACCCATTTCAAATGACATACTTAAATAAAGAATCATAAGAATTGCAACTAATTAAAAAAAATTAAAATTGAAATTGAAAAGAAAATTAATCATTTCAACCATTCTTCATTAAAATAGTTGATACAAAGTGATCAAAGTGCATCTAAAAACCATGTAACCTAATAATTTTATAATAGTAGCAATAAATACATAATAAATTTAAGAGTCTAATTTCATTTTTCTAAACTTTAATATCTCTTCAACATTTTACTAATTAATATCTAATCTAGTCTATATGAAAACAATAAAAAAACTAATATTAAAACATTGGAATACCTTAAATTGTATGATATGTTTCTTCATTCTATATCTAGTAAATCCATAGAAGGCTTCAAGTCGGACACTTCTTCAATAACAACTTTCTTCAATAACAACTTTCAACTGATGCAAACGTCCTCCACAACATACTAATTAATTGAATAACATAAACACAATCTTTAATTGAAAAATATTTCCTAATCCCTAGCAAATCACAGTCGAATCATACATAAAACCATTTTAAGAATAAGAAAAAATGTGTTTCCAACTTCTTGCAACCATAAAGAAATTTGACAACACCAAAGGTATTGCAGACTTGGCGGGTCCATACAATAATCCTATGAGGTAATTAAAAACACTACTAATAATAATTAGGAACAAGCATGTAGGTTGCCTAATTAATAATAATAATAATAATAACAATAACTGGAAACATGACAATTAATATTTAATCTAATTATACCCATAATTGCATGAATTCCCAAATGTGAATTCATGATTGCCAAGATGAATAAGTTGAAATTAATTAGGAAAACCAAATCAAAATGTAATTGAGCGTGAGAAGAAAACCTGCTACACGAGTGCGCCATTGCCAAAAGAATCTTGCAAGGGAATAAGACTTGACGGAATAGTGCAGTCCATATTGCACCAAAATTTCTGAAATAGATTGATCAAATTCATTTGAAACTGCCGCGCAAGAATTACGGATTATTACCATTGTGGACCAAACAGAAGAATCAAGAATTGCAGGATTAAAGATTAGTTGGAAGAGCCGGGCTAGTATGGATTGTTAATTCTGATCCAAAATATTGATCGAAAAGTCAAAACCTTTTAAAACAATACTATAAAATTTTCATGGGCGAATTCTTATGGTGAAGAGTGCCATTTCTTGAAATAATCATTTGGCGGGATTAAAGATCACTGGCAGAGTTGTAGCAGGGACAATGGCAGGGAAGTATGACAATTAGAGAAAAAAAATCTTAATTATCTCAAATTGGGTCACGAACATTTTATAATACAAAATACAGTAGCTTTATTCTCCCGCATTTGATACTTTAAAAAAGTCAAAATCTAATAGACTTAAAGCATTTCATAGAAACGCATATGAAACAATTGACCTGTCTCCAAGAAGATTGTACAGTCGCCTGATAACTGCAAAAACACTTTCATCTGCAGTCATATAGCAGAAACATTGCTGCATCTGAATCACTGCGAAAATACTTTCAATTTAGTCCCCTCAAACATCGTTCTCCCCAGCTAAAAACTGGCCCATTTTCACAATCATTTGTACCACTATGTTAGAACTGATTCCAAGAGCTGGGGACTGTTAAAGGATGGATATAACTTTTACAATTGATGAAGGACAGAGCACCTTCATGGCAAAAAGTAATAATAAGTAAATGAAAAAAAACAGCATTTTACGGATTGTAGAAACAACTATTAAAGAAATGCTTCCAACCTTCATACAAAAGTAAAATAATGGGCAAACAAGAAAAAGAAGAACGAGTGAAGAATTAGGCCCAAGATTTCATAGAAATGGAAAACAAGATCTAACATCACTTTCAATTTAGTCACCTCAAACTCCATTTTCCCTAACTAAAAACTGGCCCATTTTCACAATCATTTGTTCCACTATATTAGAACTGATTCCCAGAGCTGAGGACTGTTAAAGGAAAGAAATGACTTTTACAATTGAATAATTAATTGTGAAGAACAAAGCACCTTCATGGCAAACAAAAATAATAAGTAAACGATAAAAACGAAGTCTAGCATAATCACTGATTGTAGAAGCATCAATTAAAGAAATGCCTCCAAGCTTCGTAGAAAAGTAAAATAATGGGCAAACAAAAAACAGAGACTAGCATATTTTTCTTCTTAGTTCATAAGGGTGATTATACTAACAATCTCATGGAAGCTCAGGCTATTTTATATGCTGTGGAACAGTGTTGCTTGCGGGGATGGAGTAAGATTATCTGTGAGTCTGATTCTCAGGTGGTGGTGAACATGCTTTCTTCGCAAGAGCTTGAGGATGTTAGTTGGCAGCTGGCCACTATTGTTAAGCAGATTCTTTTCTTCTCTTCAGGAAACTATTCTTGTGAAGTGTGAGCTTGATGGTATGGATCCGGTTGATCTTGCTATCTGTAATCGCCTCAATTTTCATCTGCAGGATGGGGCTGCAGCTCATAGGTTTTCTTCTATGTCCAGGCAGCTTTACCATCAGAGGAAGGGTCGGGTTATAACCGGGATGGGCACTGGACTCCTCCTCCCTGTGGAGTTCTAAAAATTAACACTGATGGTTCTTCCCGTGGGAATCCTGGTTCGGCTGGTATTGGCGGAGTGGCTCGTTGTAGTTCTGGGGATGTTAAATTTTTCTTCTCAGTTCATAAGGGTGATTATACTAACAATCTCATGGAAGCTCAGGCTATTTTATATGTTGTGGAACAGTGTTGCTTGCGGGGATGGAGTAAGATTATCTGTGAGTCTGATTCCCAAGTGGTGGTGAACATGCTTTCTTCGCAAGAGCTTGAGGATGTCAGTTGGCAGCTGGCCACTGTTGTTAAGCAGATTCTTTTCTTCTCTTCCTCTTTTCAGTTCATTAGGTTCACGTATATTCCTCGTGAATGGAATAGAACTGCTGATTGTTTAGCCAAATGGGCATCTAGTCATGATCCGGGTTGGAATATTAGGGATAGGAGGCAATTGTCCTTTGAGATGGTGCAAGAATTTGATGATCTTGTTGCTCAGGATCGACCTCCTTGTTGAGCTCTCCTTGTTGTATTCCTTTCTGTCTTAATAAATTTTTACCCCTCTTTTTGCAAAACTAACAGTAGAAAAATTAATTGAAGAATTAGATTCAAGATTTCATAGAGAAGAAAAATAATGACTAAACAGAAAACAAGATCTAGTATGAAGAATTAGGACCAAAATTTCATAGAAGAAAAATAATGAGAAACTGAAAACAAGACCTAGCACAGAAATTAATTGTAGAAATACAAATTGAAGAAAATTTCTAGCCTCCAGCTCATTAGCTACCCTCTCACATTTACAAGAAAAATCCACAATGTAGAAGACAATTATTGGACAATATGCTATTGATCAAGTTGAAACAGACTTTGTGAATACTCCAGATTAAAATTTTACCTGTAGACAAGACAGAGCTGATGAAGATGGCCTATTCCAGAGTATCTAGGCCGAGTCATTTGGTGGTTATAAACTAAAACTCCTGATTGAACACTGGTTTGTAGTAGAATTTTCAAAGAAGGCTTAAAACACCATGAAATTGTGTGGGAACGTTTTATAAAAATAGAAGTGATTGAATGTAATCTTAAGATAAGCATGGAATTGCAAGTCCTCCATGAGAGTGATAGAAAGACAAGGTAGAGAAGATCAAGAATTACATAAAAATCAATCAACTTCAAAACATCAAGTTAAATAGTGGTTTTTCCATATTGAAGGAGATTGATAATTTCTTAAAAATCAATTTCCTTCAAAATTATCAATAAAAATCAAAGGGAATTGATATTTTATTGATTACAAATGCAAGCTCCATCATGAGACCTTGATAATCATAAGGTACAGCTCAAACAACATTGAGATTGCATAACAAAGAGCTGGGAAGTTCCAAGCCCCGTTTTAGCTATGGCACATGCATTTGATGTAGAGGTATGAACAAGTGAATTCTCTGTCTCTAAAATCACATAGCTGACAAATACCCACCAAACCAATAGATACAGAATAAGCATTAAACAAATAATCTTAGTTGAAAACCTCATGGCTAAGGAGTACACACCAAAGCAATAGCCATAATAGCCATATGGATATTTAATGGAGAGTCTAATCAAGTGAATCATCTACCCAAACTATGGGCAAGAATAGAAAGCTTGACCCACATGTTTAAGGAGTACATCCCAGTCTAATAAAGAATAGATACAAAAACCCAGTCTAATAAAGAGTAGATACAAAACCAATAAACATAGTACGGGCATTGAAGGCAGGGTATGACAAGTGAGTCTTTTCGGCCCCAAAGCATTATGGGTAGGAATGTAAGAAGTATGAGCCTAGTTGTAAGCATTTAAGACATGGTATGAATAAGTGAGCCATCTATTGGCAGAAACATAGAAAGTGTGAGCCTAGGATCAAAATAAAGACACCAGCAAATATAGGACTCCTGAAACAAAGTTTAAATGATAATTTCAAGTTGTATCATGCTTATAATACAAAGAACAAACACATAAAGCCCAAAAAAGAAATCAGCACAATGTGCACTTGTGAGAAAAATCCATGCAAGGAAGGATACAACTAATACAGGAAAGACTTAAAAACCCATAAATAAGTCCTTACAATCTTCTAGTTATGAATATTAAGAACACATCAATATGCAAGGAGGAACCAAACATTGAGAACAGAGCAGAGTGTAGATAATTAACCTCTGTAATATTGTTAAAAACAATTCATAGGAGACTAAGGGTTGTATTATTGAAGAAAAGGAAAAGTTAAGAAGAGATATACCATTCCATGATCCCGCAATTCTTTCAAAGTTTCGACATAACTTACGATCAAAGGTTTACTGCATTTTCTGGCACAAATGAAAACCCCTCATCGTCGAATCTATCTTTCATCATTTCTACATCAATGGTATTGAAATATCACATGGGCTCTGATGTCTTCCACGATTCTGCTATTCTTTTCCTGATTTGTACACAAAAAGAAGCCACTCGATCTTTCCTTTCAATTCACAGTAACATAGCACTTCACCTTCATCCCCTTTCACTACAATCCGATCCATGCGGTCCAAAACAAATTGTTTCTTCCTTTCTTCCACAGACGAAAATTGCAAAATTCAACACGAAAGATGCAATGTGGAGAAACATAAAATCGTAACATGAAAAAATAGAATGCCAAACAAAACCCCAAGAAAATACATTCTGCCCCTGTTTTGCCCATGAACGGCCCATAAATAGATAGAAGAGGGTATGCAATAAAGCTTTTTCTTAACTGTAATATTAAATTTATAAAAAAGGAAAAAGCAAAACGCAAGACCGTTACATAAAGGTCCGTTTGAGTTCCAGTTAGGAAAGAGAGAACGTGTGCTTTGTCATGCTTCTTTAATCATTTGAATGGATGATAATGTTTATATTGAGTCGTGTTTCTTAATATTATATAAGAATTCATAAAAATTAATGTATTCAAAATATTTACTAAGAATTCATAAAAATAAATGTATTCAAAATATTTAGACATTTGACAATATAATTTTTAATATGATATTTGAAATGAAATGTAATTAAATAATAATAATTTTATTTCTTTTTAATTTCTATGATCATGAAAAAAATATAAATAAATAATATATTTTTTAATTAACCAGTCATCTAAAAACTAATCGTGAAGGAATATGAAATAAATCATATATTTAAAAGATTTTTTGTTTCTAGATTTAATTGTGTGCTTGTTTGCATCAACATATTTTCTCAACATATTCTTTTAAGAGACTATTCAAAGGTTAAGTTCTATTATCAAGATTGAGATAAACAAAAAATGTCAAATTATATTAAAGTTAGCGAAATGAAAAAAATATGTGTGGGAAGTTCAATGTTGGAATACAAGGCTCCAAATGGAATATGGAATTTTAGTTAGTAGGTATGAATTCGAGGTACGAATGGGGCCTTATGGATGGATGTCATCAATAGGACATACTTAAGAAGGTAAGTTCTCCTTTTGCTAGGTGGGTAGATAAAGAATTGAGGAGTTGATACTCGGTCCCAAGTTCTAAGGAAGAGCATGTGTTTGTAGTGAAAATATCAAATTAATTGCACAATTATGAAGTTAGGGAAGTGGCTTATCAACCCTATCCCAACAATTAATTCAAATAAAAATTTAATATAAAGAGTAAGCCTTAATGGCAAGATTTTTTAATATTTATTAATAGGTGTGAATGAATAAGACAATGAAGGAATCAATTTTAGGGAGGTTGCACAAAATAGGGTTTGAACTATAGTCTTCAATTTGTTTTCTTTGTTTCTCTCTAGCCTAGTTGCAATGAAGGTTGGAATTATCAGGGAGGGAGGTTGTGGGCTATGTTGTGTGCAAACGAATATCTATAGGTTTCTTTTGTCTTCAGAGTATCATTCTATGTGACACTACGATAGATAGAGGTGCCTTTTTTGTTATAAGTTGTGGATTGGTTTTTGTCTATTCCTTAAGTTGTGAGAGGGGGCTTTACTCTCTCAAAAGATTCTTTAGTTTTCATATGTATAGTGTTGGGAATTCATCAATACTCTATAGTGTATGATATTGGGGGAAATGTTTTGAGCAAGTTTATGTCTGTCGAGGGGTACATGATAAGAAAAACTTATAAGGTCCATAAGTTTAATGGTTTCTTTGAACAAAGCCAAGGCAAATTGATTTTGTTGCTTCAACTAGATTCAATTGTGAAGGATGTAAATTTCCTAAGGACACGTAATTTTCTTTTCAAGTACTTGGTGGGCATAGGACCTTGAAGGGGATTTAGAGATCATGAAATCATAAATTAGATAAGTTTCATAATGGTTTTTTCTTGCTTCGTAGATCATAATAAGGCATTTAAAATGGTTCTTATTTTTAGAATCAAGTGAATTTATTCATCAAGTTGTGGAACACTAGAATTTGCAACTTCCATCTAGGGTCCATGTGTTGGTATGACTTCCTCAGTCCTTATTGTAGTTCTATCCAAAGGATATCATGCATGTGAGAGCATGAATTTTGGAAAATTTGGTGGGTCCATTATAGATGGGTGAACCCACAAAATTGGTTCCCAATTTTTTTCATGAAGAAAATTTGGTTGATTGAAAAAATATCTTTTTAAGATGAATAAAAGAGCGATTTCTTGTGCTTGTATCTATCTTGAGCTTGGTTTTAATAAAGAATTACAAAATTTAATGGAAAATCATGTTAGGTCCACTTTATGTGTGTAACATCTTGACTATGAAGCTCTACCTATCTAGCATGTCATGTATTCCATGATTATGAGCATTTGTAGAAAAATGGTATGAAATCTAGTTATAGAGGGAATCCTTGAAGAGATGTTCCATCTAATAAAACCCCTCATGTGCAACCAATAAAGGATAAATAATAGGAACAAGTGACAAAAAGAGAAAATGATAAAGAAGGATTTATTCTGGACCTTCAATGGGAACAAAGGGTTGAAGAGAAAACTCAAGGGAAAGCAACCTAAGAAGCTTTGTAACTTCTTTTGACACCGCATAATATTTTAATAAAAAATTGATGAACCCAAATTGTATGCATGCATATACCAATCTGTTGGAGTTACAATAGATGGAGGTTGAAGTGATTGAGAATCAAATTAATTTTGAAGGGGAGGACATCGTGGCTCAAGAGGAAATTGATAAGCTCACGGGTGATATGTGTAATTTGGATTTTTCCCTACCTCTTGAAGCAGGTGCACATGATCTAAGTGATGTTAGTGAAAATAAATCAATTATTAGTTTGAATAAAAATAATTTAAAAAAGAATAACCTATAAAATTCTAATAATATTTCCAAAAAGAGAAAAAGATCAAGATAATAAAAAATTGATCAAAGATAATCTACTGAACTCATGGGTTGTTAAGACCATTTATCCTACTTCTAAAATACTTTGAAATGACAATATTATGGTGAATGAAATTGGATCGAAAAAAAATCCTAGACAAAAGGTCATTAGGGAATTTATTTTAGAACTCATTCTCCAATTGAGATAATTATCCAAGAAACTAAGTTATTTGTGAAACATCTAACAAACATTGCTCTAGGACTCTAGTGGACGAGCACTGGAAGTTCATTATTGTTGAAAGAAATTTTGAATTGGTTTCTTTCCTATGGGGTATTCATAAGCTCATCCTTTGTAGGTGGATTTCTAATACTTATAATTCTCTTTCAACGATCACTTCTAGTTTTGACACTAGAGAAATACTCATATTTATGACCAATTTTTATTATTTAACTAATATTATTGAAAAGACTAGAATTATTAATCACATTAGATATGTGATATATTTTAATTCTCTAACCACCCTTAATTAGGTTTCCACTTTAGTCCATATAATAGGTGTTGATTCCCATATTTATTTTGTGATCTCCTAACAGTCTTTGGGCCCTTAGATTAATATTATAAGTCATGTATTGATTCAATTTATTGTAAACTCAAACTAAGCCTTATTTCTAAGTGTGCTCCTCTATATTTTCTTTCTATCAAATAATTTATTTCATCAACTATCTTTTATATCTTTAATTTGTATCTTCATGACCTATCTGAACCTCTAAATGAGTTGTACCTAAAAATCTTGCACCATCTAACTTTTTGGCAGCCATATCCCAAAGTTGATCCTTCCTTGGTGGCTATAGGATGATGATGGAATTTCATTCTGGGATATGGGTCTAATGGCATTACATCCTTGAGGATTGAGACCCAATTTTGGCTTAAGGTTTTCGTAGGAAATTTCATCCTGTGGTGGATTTAACTAATTTTTAACCCCCAAAATGTGGATTGAGAAAATAATTCCCCATATCAATCATCATTTTAAAATAATTTAGAATCTATAAATAGGAACAATAATTTACTATCATTTTTTCACTCATTCATTATCAAGAATCAACCAAGCAATTAAGTGATCAGATTTCAACAGTGTTCTCAAGGTCTCCAAACACTCCTTGGTCTCCAGTTCAAAAGAAAATGTTTCTCCTTTTTTATATACCATTATAGAAATCTATAACATACATGATATACTTTTGGATATTTTTAGAGGTCAGGCTATTAAATTTACACCTAAGATCATATCCAAAGAAGCATTACAAGTTCAAGGTATGAGATAATTTTATTTCACTTTCCTTATTTCATTTCCTTTAATATTTAGGGTTGTATCCCAAATAAGAGTTTGATTGAGGTAAAACCATTTAACCAACCTTCATCCCCATTTTTATTTATGTGGCAATAGGTTATGAATGTGTTAGATAAAATTTTAAAAGATCAGAAACTCTCACAATATACCTAAAAAATTTAATCCAAAATACTAGGTACACAATTTCATTTTGATTCTATACCTAGGGATAGTGTGTTCCTACCACATACCCTCCATATCCAAAAAAATGTTGGTAGAGAGTTAGGCTATAATATTAAGGTCTTACATCTACATTTACAGGTAAATATGGGATCCTAATTTTTAGAAATTTGATATGTAGAAGCATAATCTCTCTCTCATTTCCAAGTGTACACAAACCTTCTCTAATCTCTCTTTACATCTACTTTTTAATAAAATTAAGTAAGTTACTAGTTTGATTAATTGTATTATATATCTTCTTTTTAATTCTAGTAAATGGTGTCAAACACATAATGATCCTAAAAGAATCAATATTGTATTGATATCCATCTTATTAAGTGGTGGTGTAATCACCCACTTAGAGATCCTTGGAAGCAAGGATAAACACATAATAATATTTTATTTTTTTATTAATAATTACATAATAACATGTTTACAAAAATCATAAGATCACAATGGAAGACATAACCAACTAAGAAAAGATCTCCAAGCAGTCACTACTTACCAATTCATATTGTCCACCTATGTAAATTAATCAAACAATTTTTTTTCTATTAATCATTCTAACATTATATGTGGTGTTCATTTTAAAGCCCAAATACAAGTTTCTAGGTGATTAATCCATACAAGTTCATGTTCCAAATTAAAATGTTAAGAAATAAGATAACATCCAAAAATGTCCCCAAAATAACCAATAGGTGATTTTTACCAAATAAAGAAGAAGAAAATGCCAAAGGGGTACCCAAAACACTAGGCCACATCCTCCAAACAAGTCAAGAATTATATGTTGTATGAGGAAAGATAATTATCTATCAACATCATACAATAAAAATCTAAGAGGCATGTAATAAACTAGTGAACATGATGTGACTCTTATACAATAAAACTCTGGACTAAGAGTGATGACCTTTTCTATCGCACAATAGAGCTCTAGAAGGCATGGAATATAAATATGGTATGCATGCAATAAAATATAAGGTATTATTTCATCATATGACTTTTATCCTTAAATGAGTATGGCCAAGTACCTAGATTACATGCAAGACACTAGACAAATATCCACATCATAAAAAGAAAACTAGAAATTAATCCATAAGGCAAATATTAGCTTAATATTTGCTAAATCTATAAGGAAAATATTCTCTTAAAGAAAATATGAGGATGAATCAAGCCTTTTAGTTCCTCTAATTTTCTCCTCCTAAGTAGTAATGACATTAAAACATTCCACCAAAATCTGAGGAAAAAGAGATTTAAAAGATCTCACATGAGAGTATTTCTCAAGTATCAAAATTGTAAGTGATCATTAAAAGAGAATATGTATTAGAAACCCAATTACAATCAATGAACTTATAAAGATCCCATAGGAAATAAATCCCTTTGGCATTTCCTTGGACACTAATAAACTTTTAGCTACCTCTCTATTAGAGCCGGGGTAAATGTTAGCCGTGTCTTCCACAAATAACTTAAATTCCTAAATAATTATCACATTTGGAGAATGAACTCTAGTAAAATCCAAAATAACCTTTTGTTTATGTAAAGTTTCAACCATCCTTGCATTTATAAATTTATTATTTTAGAAGGTTAGTTCATGGGCCTTCGAATTTGATTCTTTATCTAAATCTAAATAATACAGACTAGAGTGGTCCCCTCTAGATCCTAGGTGGACTAAAAGTAATTTTGATGGGGCTTCCAAGGGAAACCTAGACACTCAAGTGGTTTGTGGTGGCTAGGTCAATGGATAAGAACATTTTAGCTTTTAGTGCAAGAAAATCATAGATGACACAAACAACCAAGCTAAGTGCCTCACTACAATTAATGCAATTTTTTTATGAATCAAGCTTGACATTCATAAGCTACATCTTTAGGGAGACTCCAAGATTGTGATAATGGTATTAAAAAAGGAAATGTGGATGCATGGTACCTCGACAAGTATATTAAGAAAATTAGAACTTTATTAGAAGTACTTTGTGAATTTAGAGCCTCTCTAGTTCCTAGGGTGGCTATCTCTTTAGCTGACAAATTATCCAATATAGGGGTGGTAAGGTCTATACAAGAAAATTTTAAAATGAAAAAAAAATCAATGGCATCCCACTATATGATTTCAACATGTTATTAATCAACGATGAATAAAAATAACTATGGTGTAATATCCCTTGCAATTCTGATTTTACTTTTATGATTTCTTAACTTGAGAATTTCGTCAAACACTTTACACATAAGGGATATATTGCAGATCTAAAATATAACTTCTTTCTAAATGCAAAACTTTAATAAATATGCTTGCAAAGAACTCCAAAACATCTAACAATGAAGATGTAAATGTTTTGTGTTTTTTTGAAACGTATAGTACTAGTTACAAATGAGAAAATATGCATCTACAACAATAGGACATTAGGGCAAAAAATTATGATGTAAAACTCTGATATAAATTAGATTACTAATAATTTCTAAATTCTTAAACATGCCCTAAGATATTCAAATCTATCCTCCATGCAATGCAAAATGAAATGGATAGGTGTAATGCCCCACCCCGAGATCCTTGGAAAAAGGATGAATATATATATATATAAAGAAAAAGCATGGAATTAAACAACATCAACATGAAATTGATCAAAAGGTCACAACACAAAACTTAACCAACCAATCCAAACATCTAACAATCTCCAAGTGTCACTACATACCAACACATTCAAACTGACAGTGAGAATAGACACAATTACAAAACATAGAATCTTTGATCTAGTGAATCCTAGAAAGGTGTGTAATCCTAAATGGTACTCAAAACACCTAAATGTGTTTCCCTAAAACCAATAGAGATACCCCCTATTTTTCGTGTGAGGAAACACAAACCTCCAAACTTGCGCAAGAGAATACTTCTTCGAGTGAGGAAGTAGCTCACTACATGTAAGAAACTACTTTCTTGTGCAAGGAAACACAATTACCACACAAGGAAATGCTAAAACTAGCCACCAAAACTCTCAACACTGAGACCAAATCTCACATGAGAGAATTCTTAGCTTCGTATGAGTGAATGTTATGCCTCGCATGAGAGAGTACATTCTTGCACGAACATTTACCGCTCTCCATGTGAGGGAATGGTTTTCTCACATGAGAGAATGCATTCTTGCATGAGGAATCCCATCTTTGACATGAGGTTTGACAAAAACAAAATGGAAAGCATAAAATGAAGTAAAAAGAAGAATAATTCCTCTACACTGGGGAGTATTGGATCCACAATTATTAGGGCTCAAACACTCGAAAGAATGCAAAATAATTAAGCTTGCTAGAAAGGATGAGTTAACCATCTAACCATCTAATCCATAGCATCTAGTGAACATGAAAAAAATTAGCATCACAATGAACATACATGAGCATAAATCAACTATCTCTATAAACTAAAATAATATGAATCATAGGGAACATAATCTAGAAGATACAAAGAACCATGTGAGCATCCATCTCTGAAATTGAATAGGGAGAAAGACCAACTCTATATGCTTGTCCTTAGTAGTGATAAACATAGCTATGCTCCCAACCATGTGGAACTCATAGGTCCACTCCTACCTTGTTGATGGAGATAATGATTTGACCTCAAACACATGCAAGACAATCATCCAAGGCTGACACTTAGGCAACTAGTATAGAGGACTAAAACCAAGATCATGAGATAATGCAATACAACAAGTCCTAGTTAGACATTCTATGGGTCTACTATGTAGAGACTCTGGTGGACAGTAGGTTGCTTGGCATCACGGAGCCCAAGCTAAATATTGTGTGAAAGTTCTCCCTCGGGAGGTCATCACATTGTGTCTCTAGACAATAGTTGTATAGACACATGCCCCCAAGTATACCACTAGGCCCATACCCTCAAATCAACTGCCAGGTACTCACATTTTAATTAACTTAGTTTTATTACCCAGTAATTTATTTGGTTATCACTTATTTAGAATCTTCTTCACACTACCTTGTTGGGAGGTAATTGGGATAGCGAGAGAAGCCTTGCCACACGTTTACCTTACATACCCATGCTCATCACATGATGAGTGCTCATAAGCAATGCAGTTTCCCAACCCAACCCCAATGAATCATAACTCCATTGATGAAAATCGAGAGTTTGAGCCTTGTAAGCACTTGAAAAATGCACGCCCACATGCTCATGTGTGAGCACACCAAAAACATGAAGATCATAAATAACAAGGGCTGGATGAGAAACAAAAGACACAAGTAAACAAATCACTCAACTAGCCTATACCTAGTAGTAAAGATTCAATGTGAATCCCAATTCAATAAAAAAAAATACATCAAGGGTTAGAAAGATATCCCTATGGAAAATCTAGATCCATGACCAACTACAATGCCAAGAAAACTCAACAATTAGGGCAGCACACAAATTGAGGCAAAAGCCCAAAATTCAAAAACCTCAAAATTTAAACCTATTATGTATTTGGGTACAAAAGCCACAACTATCAAATAAATTATGGGTTCACACTCTGTATGCAAAAAAGGCTAGCATAATAGCCCAAAACACCAAATCCTCATCCTCAAAAATAGGGAAATGTTCATACCTACCTAACCTAGTAGAGCTACCAACCAAAAATGGAGGGGAACACTAGTTCTTGACTTCCTAACAAATAAACACAAAAAACAAAAGCAAAAAAAAATTTGAAATAGTAAAATAGTAGAGCCCAACTTGACAACAAAAAGGGAAAATATGGGAACCGAAGCAATAAAATAAAAACCTTGAAGAAACTAGTAAAATTCATGGTGATCCAAGGTCTCCCCAAGATGGATCCAATGAGACCAACCTCGCATTGATCCCATGCCCATAGCTCCTACTATGAACATAATAGTATTTCCTCTTGAAGAGGATTTGAATTTTTCTCTCAAACTTTCTAATTCAAAAGTGAGAAGCGAGAAGTAAAATTCCTTTTTGGATATATATTCACTTTTCAAGTGAATAAAAGGATTAGGTTGATCAACCAGATCACCTACTTAAACCCTTAATCAATCCAAACAAAAATAGGCTATTCCAAGTAATTGGAATTCAACTAGGAAAAAGCTATAGGGAATTAAATAAAATAAGATAAAGCCAAAAATTCCGTTAAACTATTAAATCAAAAAAATCCTTAATAACTTTCATGCCAAATGTGAACCTCTAAATGTACAGACATGCTCACAGGTCTAATCACATAATGCAAATGAGTCTAGATTTATTAAATCACCATAGAGTTTAATTAATCAATTAAATAAGATACTTCGACCAAATGGGGATGACATTGGTTAGGTAAGCACAACTAAATCACTAACTCTGTGTGCCACTATTGGGGATATAAATCCTACACTAAACAACAAAATCAAGTGCAGTAGCATATAATACTATAGCCTAAGAAATAATGTACAAAATCACATTAAATAACCATTTGTTTAATCACATTAAACCATCTATTTAAATTACTCATTGCACCATAAAACATCACAAGGAAAGAATGAATTGAATAAGCATAGCATCAAATCCAAGTGTTTATAATCCAATAAGTCCATGATATAATCATAAATAGAGTATAAGTTTGAATACAAATAACTAGATATCATCATAAAGCATCATGTCACATCAATACACATCATCATGCAGATATGATCAAACTAAACTTGACATAGCATCTAACATCTATATTACTGGCAATCAAAATATAGTATCTAACCATCAGGTCATCTCAAATGTCATCCAACATGAGTATCAAAGTATCTCTCGAAATCAAAATATAACAAGGTACAAAATGCAAACACAAAAGGCACTACATCTAGTGTAGGGCATCTCCCCTTTTTTATGCTTTTAAGTGTTTTTGGGGTTAGTTTAGTTGTTTTTGGGTGTGTTGAATAAATTTCAATGGGTTGGATGTAAGGTTGATCAACCATATGTTTGTAAGAGCCTATAGTGTTCAATAGGTGAAAAGTTGCTAGAAGTTGTTATTTTGGCTTAGAATAGTGAAACTTTGTTCTTTTGATGTAGGATGGATTTGGGGGGTGATCTAAGAGTTGAGAGGTGATTTAGGACCCTATGTACCTTATCTAGGGTCAAGGTGTTCGCACTCAACCATTGAGTTGTCAAAATGAGACAAAATGCTCATTATGCAAAATGTTGCTACCAATTTTGAAAAGTTGCTCAAGCTATTAGAAACAATAGTTACCAATATAATTGAGAGGGAGGAGGGGGGGGAATCAATTATATGATAATTAAAAAAATTATCTTCTTAAACAATCTTGACCAATAAACCTATGTAAACAACAACTACAAAGAGACACTCATACACAATTACACTAGATATGTTGACTAGGGAAACCCTTGATCAGAGGAAAAACCCTAGTGGGAATGATCCCCACAAAATGATGTACTAATATGAATATTCCTTGTTAGAGGATGGACCTTATTAGGAGTCTATTACAACATTTAGTGCTAAGTGTTCAACGAGTTTGACTCAAAAATCATACGGTTAAATTTGGATAACAATATCACAATTTGACTTGCTATAGAAATTATCTCCTACTTATCAACTTGTGACCAGTTACCATAGGAGTTCCAACAGGTTTACAATTTTCTAGTCCAAATCTTTTCAACGAATCTTTCAAATGCTTGGTCTGAGAAACAAAGATTCCTTCTTTGTTTTGAACAATTTGTAATCCTAAGAAAAATTTCATTTCTCCTATCATACTCATCTCAAATTCATTCTTCATATCTTCTAAGAATTTGTTACTGGCTTCATCATTTCCTCGAAAAATGATATCATCAAAAAATCCAATGATTATTAACAAACTATTTTCTATTTCTTTTAAGTATAGGTTACTAAATGCTATTCCTTTAGCGAATCCAAGCTTTGCTAGGTATTTATCTAACCTTGCATACTAGGTTCTAGGTGCTTGCGTTAATCCATACAAGGCTTTCTTTAATCTGCAAACCATATCCTTCTGTTCTGTCAAAGGAAAACCTTCTAGTTGCTCAATGCAAACTTCTTCTTCAAGTTCTCCATTCAAGAATGCTAACTCAACATCTATTTGATATACCTTGAAATTTTTATTTGCTACATATGTCATGAACATTATGACTACTTCCATTCTTGCTACAGTTTCATATGTTTCATCATAGTCAATTCCTTCTTGCTGAGAGTAGCCTTTGCATACTAGTCTTGCTATAATTCTTATTGCTTCTCCTTGTCCATTCATTTTATTTTTGAATACCCATTTTGTAGCAATCACATTTTTGTCCTTGGGTCTAGGAACCGATTCCCATGTGTCATTTTTTATTATATGTTGAAGTTCTTCCTTCATTTCTTTTATCCAATGATCATCCTTGATTGCTTCATCTGCATTTTTTGGTTCTACTTGAGATATTAGGCATAGTTCTTCATTGATTCTACTTCTCATTACTCCTTTTTCTTTACTTCCTATTATCTAATTAGTAGGATTATTTCTCATCACATTCTTATTTGGGGTAGGAGTTGCTTCTTCAACTCTTATTTTAGGTACTATGCTCTATTCTTCTCTTACTTCTTCATTTTGCATATTATTGTGCAAGTCATTGTTAGTCTTGAGAAATAATTCATTACATCTGTTGGTTATACCAGAATAATCATCTCCATCAAAGTTATAATCCATCACTTTCTCTTTGGTGCTAGACTTTTCATCTATTCTCACATTTGCACATTCTACTATAGTTTGTTTTCTATAGTTGAAACATCTATAAGCTTTACTTTTTAATGAATAGCCAAGAAACATACCTTCATCGCTCCTTGGATCAAACTTATCAACATCATCATCTCTTTTGATGTAGCATTTGCTTCCAAATATTCTAAAATATTTGACTAATGGTGATTGACCAAACCATAACTCATAATGTGTTTTCTCCATACCTATTCTAATTTGTACTCTATTCAATGTGTATACTACCATGTTGACTACTTCTCTCCAAAAATTCTTTGGTACATCATTCTTGAATAACATAGCTCTTGCTGCTTCAACAATTGATCTATTTCTTCTTTCAGCAATCCCATTTTGCTCAGGTGAATGAGGTGAAGATAACTGTCTCCTGTAGACACCTAAAAATCCTTTAGAAAATAAAGTATTTTTATTTTCTGAAAAATTCCTGATGACATCATCATTTATTAATTAATTAATTATTTAATTAATTAATTAATTTTTATGCCATTAAATCCTTTTATCTTAATTAAAAATATTTAATTAAGGAATGCCTCCCAAAAATGTTTAAATCTTATTTAAACATTATTTCCTTATTTATTAATTATTTAATTAATAAATTGACCAAAAATCCTAAAATAAATAAAAAATTTATTTTTTTCCCAAAACTTGGCCAATTTCCTTAAGACCACTAACCTCTTCCAAAATCTTCTAATCCTTCTTTAATTTTGATTAAAGGCTAATCCCATCATTTCTTACCCCTAATCCCAACTCAAAATATTTAATTAAAATTAAATATTAATCCTCATGTTTATTAAAAAAGTTTTAATAAATATCTCCTCAACCCAAACCCTTGAAATAAATAAAACTTTATTTATTTCCTAAAAATCTAATTTATCCTCATCCTAAGAAGTTCTAGACTCTTCTAGAAAGTCTTCATCCTCATCCTAGGAAATTCTAGACTATTCTAGAAAGTCTTTATCCTCATCCAAAGTCTAGACTCTTCTAGAAGATGTCTTTAAAACTAATCCTAATCCCCTCCTAACCATGTCACATTCCCTAAACATGGGTTAAGACTTACTAACCCAAGCCAAAGTTAATAAATATCTCCTCCTTCACCTACCCTCATTAAATGCCATCCACTTGCCTATCCCTAAGCTAATCCTAAACCATCCTAATCCATCCTCTAATCATTTGCACAAGCCTAAGAAAGCTTAAAACCTTCCTAATCAAGTCCAAGTCGAATTTGCTCTCATCACCCTCAAAATATCTCAACCATAAAACTTTATGAAGTCCACTAGGCCATAAATGACTCTTACAAGCCCTTTTATTGCTCTTACAAGTCATTATGAGGGTCTTTATGAAGATTTTATCCCTTGAGCCTCCTTTGTTGACTCATCCTTCCCCTTTCCTCCATCCTCTCACCATGTGACATGTGTCACTCCTTGATTGGCTATAAGGAAGCACAATCCATGTGCTCTCTTCTCATGCAATCTGAGCCCTCCATGAGCTTTTTTCCATCCTTGCATCTTAGCCCTCAATCCCTCAAGCCTCTTGCCTATAAATTGGATCCTTCCCCTTTGCAAAATAACACAATCCATGAAGTAAAGTTATAATGCTATTTTGAGAGCCAAATCCATACTAAAGCCATCTATCCACACCAAAAATCCACAATCATCCATTGAAGCCCTTTTTGAAGCATAAAGCTTGAGCATACATCCTATCTATTTAGACAAAGCTACTCAACAAGAGAGCTTCTTATTGAGAGAGCCCACTAATGGCTCATATTCTCAATTAAGAGCTCATCTTAGTCTATCTTGAAGTTTATGAATTTTGTTTAGTTTGTAGAAGCTTTATTTAAATTTGGTTTCTATTAGCATACTAACATTTTTCATATACATCTCCTAATTCCATGTTCTTTGCAGTAGATATTGAATTCTCTAGAAGTGAATTCTCCTCCTTTATTAGATCTTAAGCTACCCACATCATTTCTTTATCAAATCTTAAGGTGGTGTCAAACTTTTCAATATTTTCCATATTCTTCATCATCATATTTTGCCAATATAGCTTCTCATAGATTCATCTTCCATCATTCTAGCATCTTGGAATGTGAAAAATAGATTTTGTAATCTAACTCTTTTTGCATGTGTATCACCCTCATAATTAGCTTCTAAGGTTTTCCAAATCTCATGAGATGTTTTCAGTTGTTTTACCTAGCTATACTCACTTTCAGGTAGAGCTCACAATATTGCTTCTCTTGCCCTTATGTTGCACATAATTACTTATCTTTGTTCCTTAGTATATTTTTCAAGATTGTCTTCTTCCACAATATTTTTAGGTGCCTTGGTTACAAGCCAATATCTTGGAGCCATGCACAAAAGATGAGTCTTCATTTTATCCTTCTAGCTATCTTAATTTGTGCCATCAAATCTCGAACTTTCCTTTTTGAACATTTCCACCATGGATCTCCCAAAGTTGTTAAAATTTCTCTTCAAGGACCTGATGCTCTGATACCAATTGTTAGGAACAACAGTTACCAATATAATTGAGGGGGGGTGGAGGGGTTAGGGTGTGAATCAGTTATATGACAATTAAAACATTTATTCTCTTAAACAATCTTGACCAATCAACCTATGTAAACAACAACCATAAAGAGATGCACATACACAATTACACCAGATATGTTGACTAGGGAAACCCTTGATTAGAGGGAAAACCTTGGTGGAAATGATGCCCACAAAATGATGTACTAGTATGAATATTCCTTGTTAGAGGATGGACCTTATTAGGAGTCTATTGCAAAATTTAGTACAAGATTCTCTATTAGGAGATTCTAACACTGTTGGGAGTTGTAGAAGGCAGTTGAACCCACTGTCCAAACAAATTTAGGATCAAATCAATGAATCCAATGTCCAATTGACCTTGGTACTATTCCTTTCAGAATAATAGATGTGTAACAATCTTTTACTTCTTCCTCTAATCTAGTATGTCAAATTCCTTCACCTTCAAATTATGAAATTAGATCTAGAACTCTATTATTAGTAATAGTAATCCTTAAGGTTAGTTACATGCATTAGTAAGTCACTTTAATCTTCTACTTAGTAATTCACAAGTATTCACTTCTTCACTTGTTCACTTGTTGTGTAAAATATGAAAAACATCTTTCCTTTATACCACACTCAATAAAAAATCCTTCAATTGGCTTCACACTTCATTGTCATACATTAATTAAATAAAATACACATTTAATCAATGTTATTGGCTCACAGTTATACACAAACTTTCACATGTGTGACTTCTATACATGCACAATCTCGGATGTCATCAATGGTCAGTAAACTATCTTCACCTCACTATGCAACCCTTCACTGGAATTGTAATGAACTATAGCAATCATGCAATAGGAACTACTTTCTTAATACTTTGTTTCTATATGGTTCTTTGTAAATCAATCATATCTTTTATACATTATCGATTCAGGTTCTACGCACTTGTCCATGTAACAAATACACATTGTAGTATGCTCTGGTAACTACAAATCATCTTATAAGTAATATAATATTCTCAATATAGAAATCACAATAATTTTCTCTATCAGTCATTTACAAACTTATTACTATGTTGTCATCAATGACAAACAAAGTTATAAATATATCATAACAATGTTCTACAATGCTCCCCCATAGCATCAACATTCATGCTAGCACAAGAAACTTTGACAACTTTTGCAAGAATGGAGCAACTTTTGGTTAGATCAATTATAACCACCCATGCTTGGGATACAAGAATGGATTTGATTCTTGAAGAAGATGAATGGAATTTTGGATTGCATTTATTATTTTTTGTACTTTTGTGCAGACTTATGCGGTTATATTGTGCTAGAACTGTATGGTTTCTTGTTGTTGTATGACTTGTACAGATTGGTGGAGTAGATCAGGACCATGAGAATGTAGAGAGTTGAAATAAATTTCATTGTTAATAAGTAGTTTGCTTCCAAGTTACTAGTGTGTAGAGTTAGGAGTTTTTGAAGGTTACTACTTGTACAAGACAGACAAAGTGTTGTTTGGAAAAGAAATGGCTCTAACTTAAGAACCCACCAGTGAAAATGACTAAAACCATGGGGGAAGTAGGGTAAGAGTTTGTATATAGAAGTTTTTTTTGTGTTTCTGCAATCAGTTCCTTGGTTCCAATGACAAGCCCTATGGCTGACTATTGAACATAGGTGAGGCAGGATAAGGTAAATATTACTTTAGCATGTGTGCCCATAGCCTTGTGAAAAATAACTATTGAGGTCCATGGAAGCCATAGAAAATCCCCTAATAAGATTCAAAGGTTGAAGGAGTTGAAATAATGGTTAAAAACCATTGTGGAAATTGTTTGTGCTCATTAGTCCAAAGGCCTAATTAATGGGCTTAAAACTAGGGCCTGGCAAAAACTAGGGTTATCGGTGCAACTAGAAGATAAGATTTTGGATTTTAGAAATACTTACATGTACCTTGAATATTTTCAAGGAATTATGTGAGGTCATCTTAAGGTTTTGGATGTTGGAGCTTAAAATAGATAAATTAGGCCTAATAAGGGCTAACCAACTAGGTCTCTTAAAGGATTAGAGATCAATTAGATTGATGAAGGGTCCAAAAGTGTGGGAAAGGGTTCAAAGTGACTCTAGATGGTAAAGAAGACTAGTAAGTATCTAAGGGAATGTGTGGAGAGACCCTAGGAAGAAGATTGGGCATTCTAGGAGGGAAGACTAAAGAAGAAGACTGGGTATTTAGGAGCTAGTTGGACTAGTTCACCCTTGTAAGCTTGGAATCTTACAAAGATCAACTATACCTTGGAGGAGAAGTTGAGATCCTAACTAAAACACGATCCTAAACCATTGGATGGTTAGGGCAAGAAAAGGAGCATTTGGAGTGAAGAAACCCTAGGATACCCAAGTCATCTATATCAAAGTGGTATCAAAGGCAACTTTTTGGTTGGTACATGTTTGACAAAGAAGGAACTCAAGGAAACCAAGAAGTTGATAATATGTCACCAAAGACAATGAGAAAGGGTGCCATAGTGGACTTGGTCAAGGACCTATTGGCCAAGCCAACTAGGTAGAGACAAAGAGCAAGAAAAAGATTGCAAAATGGGGAGATGCAAGTGATGAGGAAGATGAAGGCCTCATAGGGGAGACAATAGAAAGTAAGGAGGAGGTGGACTAGGATAAGAAGGTGTTCTTGGAAGCCTTTAAGTCACTCAACAAGGATATTATGGAACACATTCCTTACTATAGTGGTAGCCTAAATGGGGATGAATTGTTAGATTATTTGGAAGTCATTGATAACCAATTTATCTACAAGGAAGTGGAAGAGGAAAAAATAGTCAATTATGCTAAGGCTAGCTCAAGGGATCAACATTGGTGTGGTAGAACAAGATGCAAGATGATAGGGTAGCAACAAGGAAGAAGAAGATAATAGCATGGGAAAGAATGAAGATTAGAATCAAGGCTCAGTTCTTGCCTACTGACTATGAGATCTAGGTGTATCAAAAGCTACCAAATCTAAGGCAGAGGGATATGATAGTAAGTGCTTACACTAAGGAGTTCAATAGGTTGAGTCTTAGAGCTAGAAGGAAAGAAGAAGAGGTGAAAAAGGTAGCAAGGTACCTTAATGGCTTAAGGCAAGGGATCCAAGCTGAAATCACTATGATAGCCCCTGATAGCATGCATAAGTGTTTCCAAATGACACTAAGAGTAGAGGATAAAGCTAGTGGAAGGAATGAGTCTTATCAAAGGGGAGAAGGAAATAAAAATAGAGGGTTTAGAAGAATAGGCAACTTTGGAAGGGGGAAAGGTCCTAATAAACTTGATGAAGGATAGTCTATTGATAATAGTGGTGGTAACCAGTATAGGGGATCCTTCCAAAGGGGAGGATAGAGAGGAAGAGAGCCTCCTAGATGTAAATTTTAGTCACAAGGAAGGTCTAACTTAGTCTTTATTGGCAAGTGCTATAACTACAACCAAGTAGGACATACAATGGACGGATGTCCTAACAAGGCTAGTTCCACTTTAATGGGGAAAGGAGAAATCAATTCATTCAAGAGGATGACACATAGAGTGTTACTTCTCTCATTTCCAAGGTAGGGCCAATAGTTGATGGAGAGAACCTAATGCTAAGGAGAACTTTGTTGAAGTTTCCAAGTGTTGCAGAGCCTCCACAAAGGAAGAATCTATTCAAGACAACTTGTAGGTATTATGGGAAGATTTGCAAGGTAATAGTGGACTCTACATCCACTAAAAATATAATGTCTACTGAGATGGTGGATAAATTGAAGTTACAGAGGATACCTCATGCCTCTCCCTATAAGGTTTCATTATTGAATAAGGGATGAAAAATAATGGTGAATAAGCAAAGTATGGTTGAATTTGAGATTGGTGAGTATAAGGACAAGGTCCTATGTGACATCATGCTAATGAATGCATGCCACTTACTCCTAGGGTGTCCATGGAAATATGATGTCAAAGCTATCCATATGGTGAGAAGAATTACCTATGTGATCACAAAACAAGGCAAGAAATTCCAAATGGATCCATTGCAAGAACCTAGTGAGGAGAAGCATGTAGGAAGTAGTGTCATGTTGTTGAGTAGGAAAGAGTTTCTAAAGGATATGAAGAAAGAGAAAGGGGTTTGTTGTGCAATGATAGTGAAACCAAAGGAGGAGACCAAGGAGAAAGCCACTATGCTACTAGAGGTACAAGAATTGTTGGAAAGGTACCATGACATAGTGGATAATGAGTTTCTAAGTGAATTACCACCAATGAGGGATGTGAGTCATCAGATTGACCTTATAATTGGATAGAATTTTCCAAACAATCCAACCTATAAGATGACACCAAGCCCAAATGTAGAGATAGCAAGATAGATTCAAGATTTGTTGGATAAAGGCTTGATAAGGAAGAGTTTAAGCCCATGTGTTGTACCTATAATACTTACACCTAAAAGAGATGGGACATGGAGGATGTGTATAGACTCTAGGGCTATAAACAAAATCACAATCAGATATAGGTTACCAATGCCTCAAATAGAAGATTTAATGGACAATTAAGGAGGTTCTTGTTACTTTTCCAAGGTGGATTTGAAGTCAGGACATCACCAAATAAGATTAAGGCCTGGTGATGAGTGGAAAACATCATTGAAAACAAATGAAGGACTCTATGAATGTCTTGTTATGCCCTTTGGCTTTACAAATGCACCTCACACATTCATGAGGCTTGTGAATGAAATGCTAGCAGATTCCATTGGTAAGTTTGTAATTATTTACCTTGATGACATTTTGATATTTAGAAGGTCCAAGGAGGAGTACATGAAGCATTTGGAGTTGGTTTTGAGGAGGCTACATCAAGAGAAGTTGATGATCAATCAAGAAAAGTGTGAGTTTATAAAAACTAAACTAGTTTATCTTTGTTTTGTAGTTGCTAATGGATGTATAAAGATGGATCTTGATAAAGTTAAGTCAATCTTGGAATGGCCTACACCTAGGTCCATAGGGGATGTTAGGAGTTTCCATGGTTTATCCTCCTACTATAGGAAATTTGTAAGGAACTTTAGTAATGTATGTGCCTCTATCCTCAACACCATAAAACGTTGGATCAAATGTTAGTTTAAATGGATAGTAGTAGTAGACTAAGGATTTTAAATGTTGAAGAAGAGGATTGTAGAGATATCTACCCTTAGGTTCCCTAATTTCAAAAATTTCTTTTGGTGGTGTGTGATGCTAGCAAGTTGGCCATTGGAGTTGTATTAAGCCAAGAAGGACACCTTATATCTTTTTTCTTAGAAGAAGTTGAATGAGGTTACACAAAAGTACCTCACCTATGACTTGGAATTATATGATATGGTGCAAGCTCTCAAAAAATGGAGACACTATCTCTTACCTAGGGAATTTGTGGTCTACATTGATAATCATGCTTTAAGTTTCCTAAGTGGGAAGGACAAATTGAATCAAAGGAACTTGAAATGGGGAGAATATTTCTAGGCCTATACATTTGTTATCAAGCATAAGAAAGGAGTTAGTAACAAGGAAACAAATGATCTAAATAGAAGAGTCTTTATTATACAAGAGATCCAACTACAAAGCATAAGATGGAAGATTTGAAGGACCTCTACAACTTCAAAGAAGCCTATGAGGCATGTGTGCAATTCCAATAGGGATTCAAGGTAGACTTTAGCGAGTTTGTGTTGTAGGAAGGTTTACTATTTAAGGGACACCTTATGTGCATGCCCCAAAGCTCAATGAGGGAGAACATTGTGAAGGAGAAACACCAAGGGAGTTTAGGAGGACACTTTGGAGTGGATAAAACTCTAAAACAAGTCAATATGCATTACTATTGGCCTAAGATGCAATCTAATATAAGAAAGTTTGTGAAACAATGTCAGATCTACTAGAGAGTAAAAGGAAAAAGCAATAATAGTGGATTGTATCAACCACTCACCATACCTTGAAGACCTTGGGAGTGTCGTAGTATGGATTTTGTGTTGGGGTTGCCAAAGACAACAAGGGGTAATGAAAATGTCTTTGTGGTTGTGGATCATTTTAGCAAGATGGCATACTTTATTCCATGCAAGCAAACCAATGATGCTTCTAAAATTTCAGGCCTATTCTTTAGGGAAATTGTGAGGATTCATGGATTGCCTCTAAATATTGTAAGTGATAAGGATAAACAGTTTGTAGGTCACTTTTGGAGGACCCTATAGAAGAAACTTAGCACAAATTTGTCTTTCTCTTCAGCCCACCATCCACAATCAGATTGTCAAACATAGGTGGTGAATAGGTCACTTGGGAATTTGCTAAGATGTTTAGCTAGGAAGCATGACTAGTCATGGGATCATATCATAGGGCACGCTAAATTTTCTTATAATGACTTCATCAATATGAGCACTAGTGAAAGCCCTTTTTAAATAGCATATGGGGCTCATCCTAGAGGTATCTTAGAGTTAAGGGATCTTAGCTTATCAGAAAAAAGAAGTGCACAAGAAGAGTCATTTGCAGTACAAATGAAGGAGCTTCATGACCAAGTCACCAAAACTTTGCAAAAAAAGGGGGAAAAGTACAAGGCCAAAGCTGACCAAACAAGAAGATATTTTTAGTTCAAGGTAGGGGATCTAGTCCTTTCTTACCTTAGGAAGGAGAGCCTACCCAAAGGTCAGCCAACTAAGCTACTCATGAAGAAGATAGGCCCATTGAAGATTTCTCACAAATATGGAAAGAATGCCTATGAGGTGAAGTTACCTCCTAATTCACCAATATTCAATGTTTTTTATTTGTATCTATAAGAATTTGGCTTAGGCCAAAATTCACCCAAGACCAAGGAACTCAAACAAAAGCACACAATAGACAAAAATAGACAAAGTATGATCAAAATGATGATATTCATTCAATATGCCCACTTGAGAGTACACTAGGAGTGCCTGTATATAAAGGCCTTGTTATCAAAATTTTACTACCTACGAAATTTTGTCTTAACAATCATTACTAGTTAGTAATTGCTTTCATTTGCCAATGATCATAGAAACAGAAAAAGTACATTGCATTGATGAAATGAGAAAGTTCTTTATTTGTATTAAACAATGACAAGTTTCATTTTGGAGTTTATACATTAAAGAATTAAAGCACATGTACTGAATAAAAAAATGATCAAAATCTCTCACACAATGCCGTGAGAGTAGCTTAGTCTTCATAGTTCTTGTGCAAATAAAGAACGTATAAAAGCAGAATAAATGATACAAATGAACATGCAAGAGTATAAGAAAGGGAACTAGCCATTTCCTGGGGGTATATGGCTGGTCTGAGCCCACATTCCCGAAGATGCCTTGTTGAAATTGAGCTCTTCCTAATTCCTTAAGCATCCAACTCCTGCAAAAAGTTAAAGAAAGGTATAGGTTAGATCCATATGGATCTAAGCAATGTATGATTCTACAAAAATATACATGTACACTTGTACCATTTACCCATGATCCTAATTTGAACAGGAATAGTGAACTCAATCAATCACGAAACAGCAATATCAGAATCTGAAAATCAAAACCATGTATACAAGTGACTTTATTGCTAACATGTTTGTGCCATGTGCAAAAAATATAAATAGTAACAAGCTAAATTGTTGATGAAGTTGTTCATAGGTGTCACGAGCCCATGCTTGAACCCTATAAGTCAACTTAATCAACAATTTTTATCTAGATGCAGAAAAAAGAAACAATGCAACCAACATTCTAGTAATGATTTTCCTTTTTCAGCCAATTGCAATGAGGTTAATTTTGCTATTAAAAGTTCAAGCATAGAGTTTTCAAAGAGAAATGGAAATTTTAGAAGATCAACATCCAAGAAAAAATGCACGTAAAATGCTATTACAACAGATTGATTATTGGAAATATGCAAATGCAATAATGGAACATAACAGCAGAAGCATAAAATATGAAGTTGGCTTTTGGGGGGGGGGAATCAGATCGGACATGTTGTACAAATGAGTTATGCAAAGAGAGAAACATAGAAATTAAAATAATTGTTGTGATAAGTGAGGATTGTATGTGCCTTCTTGGAACTTGCTAGAGATATCTAGACTCATAATATATTTTAAGTTATTGGAACTAGCAAGAGCAAACATTTAAAAAAAAAAGAACCATGTGTTGATCGCTAACAACAAAGGAATATTCAGTCACAACAAAAGGAGAGAGGGAGTTCAGATGAAATGAAGCCACTACAAATGGATTTGGATAGTGGAAAGGATGTTTTATTCCAAGGAAGTATAGATGTCTTATGGGTAGACAACCTGAAGATTGAAGTTTTAGAAGCGAAGTTAGAACACTTCCCTTCAGAATTCTAGGTCGAAGCTAGACAACAAACTCTAGGGTTGCTGAAGATAGAAAAGTCTTCTAAAAATATGCTTGATTGCACAGGCTCCAAACAATCAATGGAATTTTCAAAAAAGGATTCTATTGTCGAGTTTGCAAAAAATAGTTACCGCTTATCGTATTATTTTCCCCAATTCAGAGAAGCATCTTACTGAAATTGCAATAGATCTTTTCAACAAAATTGTTGCAAGCTTACAGAATCATGAGGAAGGAGTGGTGTCTACCACAAAGCTTATTTCTTCATTGAGAGTTATTTCATCAGATGTCAGGAGGATGGATGAAGTCTTACCTGAGGCATGCCTTCCTGATTATGCTATTAAGGCTGCAAAGACTGCGATCAAACAACATGTTTCAGATATGTTCGGTCACCTTTATTCACAACTAATAGGAGATACGGTAGCCCTTCAGTCATAGCAAAGCCATGGTGGATTCAAGAAAAAAGAGAAACAACAATTCTTTTTATAAGTGGTTCCAAAACAAAATGAAGATCTTTCAACATGGCAAATAAACCCTACTCGGGTTTTGAAAGAAATGGCGTATTGAAACAATCAAACCAGTAAAACATGCAATGACATGTATGTATTTTTTGAATTTACATATGTAAGCCCTCATATTAGATGAAATTATAAGGCAACAAGTGAATGCAACAAAGAATGATAAATTGTACCTCCAGCAAGTTCATTACTGACCGCCAATTCAAAGAAAGTAAAAGAAATCCTTGAGTAAACAAAAATCTTTCATAGAAAAGCCAACAAAACTTCTTTATGGCAGCCTTGAATCAGCAAACCCTTCATCTTCTTCACCATTTGAAATTTCTAAAATGAAGAAATGACAAGAGTTTAGGTTTCTTTCATCATTTTATCGGCCCTTTATCATTTTGAAAGATCTTTTAAAGTCCACGGGGTATTTGATGGGGTTTTTTTTTTTTTTTGAATTTTTTGTGTTTAATTTAAGAGAAGGGAAAGGTTTTATTCAATACCTTATGGGTAATTAATTTGTTTCTTTTCCTTTTTGCATATATATGCCACATTGTAAAGAAGATGTATTTGAATGACAATTTTATAAGTCATTAAATATATATTCTTTTATTTTAAATGCAAAAAGAGAGGAATTGAATTAGTTCCATATTTTATGGTCTTGACTGAAAAGGTTAAAGCTGGAAACATGAGGAACCTTTTTAGGAGGAGGTGTGGAGGTCGAATTTGACTTTACCCTATTGGTTTATGGCTCTTTATGACTTGTTAGAGCATTTTTTGGGTGGTTTTGATGAGTCATGGGGTGCAGTTGTGAGCTAATGAAGTCTTAGACTTTATTGGACTTCATTTTGGAAGTTTCTAAGCCCTATTTTGGAGGCTATAATTCTGCATACGACCCAAGAGGTTGGGTTTTGTACTTAATGAGTTTTAGAGCTCATTAGAAGTTAGTTCTGAGTTATGCAAAACAGTATTGAGTGATATTTTATCCTAAGTACTGTTATGTGCTTTTTGTGTAACTATTTTGAAGAAAAGTTGAATATATGACAAGAATTTTACAGGTTCATTTTGGAAAGGATTTTCAAACCTTAATATTTTTTCAGTGGTACTATGTAGTTTTTTCTGATTTGATAAGGTTAGTCTGTGAATCCAAGGGTTCCTTGTTAATCTGTCTCAGTTCATACCTTGTCACTGAAGTGTATTTTGTCTGCAGGTCACCTTTTGTGTTTGTTTCATTTTCATCTTATTAAGTTAAAAATTTCTATTTTTCTTAATGAGTGAGAATCAAAATCTTAATGTGAAACACTGTTGCAGGCCAATATAAAGTTTAAGTGCTTATTAGTGTTTTTCCTGCATTTTGATGGTGAAATAGTTGTTATTAGTTGAAACCTTTCTTTAAACATATTTGGTGCATCACCTTTTAGGAAGTAGTTTTTTTTTTCCATTTTGTAATCTTCCTTAACCCTTTTCTCAGCAAGAAAGTAGTGTTAGTAGAATCAATCAGGTGATTTCCCATAAAGGAGTCGGCCTAGAATCCAGAGGTTCAGCCATTGACAGGTTACCCATAGCCTTTGGTTGTTCCAATGTTGCCCTAAATCATCAAATTTATATTGTAATTTGATAGGGTGCAAATTTAGGTGACAACAGGCCTCATTAGAGCTTCTAGAATGCATAGAAGTTAGTATCATGATAAGTCATACAACCAAGCACATGTCCACTAGATATAGGTTATCCTTTATTAAGTATAGGATTAAGCATGATGATGTGAGGATAAGCCTACAATGGTGTAGCACACAAATCAGTGGTGTAGAAAACATATGCTAAATTAGGAGTGTAGATAACTATGTTGTCAACATGACAACTCAGTGAATGATGCAAACTCCTATGTTGTAGACACCATGTGCATAATTAGAGTTGCGTACATCAATGAGAGTACACAAACTCCTAAATGTCTCACCTAAATAAATAATTAAATAATGAAAAATAATTAAATAATGCATTAGCCTAAGTAAAATTAAGTGTAATAAGTACATACTTATTTACACCAACACCCCGCCTTAAGTGCAACTTAGGGGAATGCCCTTAAGCTTACAAAAACTAGGATGCAATGCACTATGGGTCTTGGATACTAGGCCATGTTAGGTACCCATGTACATAATGATATGAAATCTCTCATAAAGTAGATAAAGAAGGAAAAACTCCCCCTAAAAGAGAGATGCATAGTGATGCATGGATAGATGGAGTAATCAAGATCCTCTCCATTATGACATACATCTAGTATATACATAAGAGAAAAATAAGAAGAGGAAGAGAGATAAAATAGGCTCCCCCACCCACCCACCGCCCCCCCTCCCCCCCCAACCCCCCCCCCCAAAAAAGAAGAAGAAGAAGAAGAAGAATGCCTACCAATGACTACTCCGATGAAGATTGATCCAAGACTACATAATGGTGTTCCTCCCCTTAGGAAGAAACAATGTCAAAGGTACAAATGAAACGCTTCCGATATGTGTGGAAAGAATCCCATGGATAAGTAATGTTTCTGAAACCTACTCAATGGTTGAAGAACCTATCCCAAAGAACTATCTATCTCTACAAATGATGAAGAACCTTGTTGCAACTGCTGATCATAAGTATCCACAATCACTTCAACGTTTAACGATCGATCATGTAGAGAATGAACAAGAGAGTCAGATGGAGCCCTCATGAAAATTTAAGAAGGTGCTTTTGCATCAAGAAGAAGAGTCAGATCATCAATACTATCCCCCAAATCTGTCACTGAACCTATATCTGGAAGACTAGATGTACCTTGTTATGTTGGGCCAATGTATGCATGTTGACTAAACTAATGAAGTGACCTCTCACTTTAACTATCGATAGAACCCCACGTGTCTGAATTTGTTGAAGCACTATCACTGGTGTCATTATTAGTTTCCACACTATATGATGCACGAAGAGGATTAGAGGACAAGCTGGGTGAACTTTCCTCAAAGTAAACATCCTTCTCCACAAAATTCTAATGTGTATCAGGATCTAGAAGTCTGTATGCCTTCACACTGTCTTCATAACCAATGAAAGTACAAGGCCAAGATGACTATGCCTTGCATCCCTTGGAAGATCTCTTTGCCCATGCTGGACAATCGAAGACTCCAAAGTGTGTCACAATAGGTTTTTTTCTGCAAGGAGTCTTGCCATCTAAGGCTAGATGAGGAGAACAATTAAGAATGTGAGTGGCACTGGAGATTGCTTCGACTTCTAATGATGGATCTAGAGACTTGGCATGAATCATGCAACTTGCCATAGACTTAAGAGTTTGGATCCTCAATGCTACAACATCTGTCTTATATGAACTAAATGCTAGAGGAGTCTGAAGATCAATACCCTAGAGTCTACAAAAGTCCATAACTCTTTTGTTCACATACATGCTTTCATTATCCATTTAGAGTACTTTGATGGCTTTCCTAGATTTATGTTCTACATGAGTCTTGAAGGCTAGAAGTGTGTACAACACTTCATTCTTGTTATGAAGAAAATAGACCCAAGTAAACCTTGAATAGTCATCGACGAAGGTAAGAATGTAGCAACCCTGGCTAAATGCAAAAGGACTTGCTAATACCATGTGAACCATTTGTAGAACACTTAGTGCTCTTGAAGACTTCCCTCTCTGTAACTTCCCATTTGAATGCATATCCACTAAATCTGTTGAACATTCACCCTTAGAAAAGTTGATTTGAGGTAGACCTTTGACCATTGGGTTTGTACTAAGTTGCTAAAGGTAGCAGAAGTCAAGATGACCATATCGCTCATGCCATAATTGCATGTTTGAATTTGATTGAGATAACAAGGCCTTTGAAGGAGACTTGGGCACAAAATGAGAGAAAGAGTATAACCTTTTGTTATGATTCACTTTCCCCATTGCAACCAAGGAATCATCTTTAAGACTATGCATCTTTACTGAATCTGGAAGGAACTTGACTCTATGTCTATCTCTGAGGTGAGTGATTTGGTAGATTGAAAGGAGATTTGAACTTAGGTTTGGAACATAGAGAACATCTTGAAACTCTCCATTTTCCATCCCCCCACTTCCTTTCTCTTCAACTTCCATTTTACTATCATTTCCCATGAAGATGTGTGGTACCTTGGACTACTTCATTGAAGAAAAATCCTCCTTTGGAGAACCCATGTGATATGAGGCACCTGAGTCAACTATCGATTCCTTTGAAGAGTTCAAATTAGCCATGAGTGCTTGCCCTTTGCCCTTTGAATTTGAAGATGACCCTTTATCCTTATACGCATTAGGCAATGGAACATTATGTTTCCTCATGATGTTGGTCAATTCATCAATCTTTTTGACATAACACTCATGCTCTTCATGACCCGATTTCTTGCAATAAGCACACTTCTTCTCGTTATTGTTGTCCCCCTTCTTATTGGAATTTGAGGACTTGCCTTGTTGATTGGATTGTGGTGTTTTCTTTTATGCATCCTCTAATTTGTTCTTCCATTTCTTCTTACCCTTTCCTTTATTTGAAGATTGTCCAGCTAAATTTTGAGAACCCTCATTGGCCACCAATGCTTTAGACTTAGGTGATTTGAGAATCCCCATTGATTTCAACTTCTTTTCTTCATCATCCAATAGTTTAGCATATTAATCAAAAGTGACTTTCTTGTAGGTAGACCCTAAGGTAGTCTTTGAGGTGTTAAAAGAAGATACAAATGTGGAATACTTCAATGGTGGCTTGTTATGTATGAGATAGATCAGTTTATCATCTTTTATAGAAGTCCCACAATCAGTAAGCTTTTTCCTTAGCTCATTCATGTTGATGATGAAATCTTGTATTGAGTCATATGACTTAGGATCTAAGGAGATAAGCTCATCTTCAATTTTGAACACATCCTCTTCAGACACTTTACCATAAAAGGTTTTCGAGGGCATTCCAAGCTTCCTTGGATGTAGAACACTTCTTGATCTGATACATGATCTTATCATCAACCCCCAAACATATATCCCCTAGGGCTTTTCTATCCATTGCTACCCATGCTGAAATATCACTATTTGAAACTTTATCACCTGCTAGTTTAGGAAGAGTGCCATCTACATATTGTGAAACTCCATTATGCATTAAGTGATACCACATTTTGATTGACCATGTAGCATAGTTATGAGGAGTTAATTTTGGAAACTTAAAGTTTCCCATCATGTAGAAAATGAAAGAAAAGTGCAGAAAAGAGAGAACAGAACATCAAGAAAACCCCCCCTTTTCACTAAATCAAGAAACCCCCCCCAAAATAGATGCTTTGGGCACTTTATCAGTAGTGAGATTACAATGGGCCACTTGCCAATTTTGGCCTTTGTGGACTTCTAATTTTAATTGTCACAACCTCTTAATGGAGTAAAAATCTAAAACTTTACAATGTGCTACAATTCTAAAGCATTACAAAGCAAAGAAAGGCCCTATTACTGAAAGTGACACTTTTGTCCACACAACCTTAGAATCTAATAGTAGATCTAGAAAGTAGATAAAAAATAATGCACTTACAAAAAAAAGGAACCTATTTTTGACTCCAGATGTGCCCATGTAGAGCATTTTAAGTTGCAAAATGTAGGATTATGCAAGTGTAGTCACCAAAAATGCAATTTCTAAACAATCCATGCACCAAATCTAGAAAAAAGCTGCACCACTAAAAAGTTTGGAAAATTCTACCCAATTTCAAAAAAAAATACACTTGATTTGGAATCTGGATGTCCGAGTTATGGCCTCCCAAAGTCAGACTACAAAATTGAAAATCAATCTGGAGAGGGGTTGCATCAATGAATGACAGGGCTAAATTTGATAGTCATTCAAATATCATAGCAGTTGTAATTTGGCTTGGAATGACATCTAGATAGACATCAAATTTAATGCATCAAATTGATGATGTAAGCAAAAACTAAACCCCTGCTGACATGGTTGTACGACTTTTTGACATGGCACTTGTACTATTATATGGAAATGTACAGAAAATGATAGCATGTCAGGTGACATGGTGTTAACATATTTTTCTAGCCATTGATGATGTGGCATCTAGTTGGATCCGCTAACATGTGATGTATGTGGCAGGTTTCCATGTGTCAGATATTGATTGGTCGTTGATGAGTTGATGTGGTACTTCGCTGGCTAACTGGGGTGCACACTGGGCTTGCTGACTCTATACTTTGCATCATCTATGACCTGCTACATGGCAACTTTGGATTGGTCACGTGGCAAAACAGAGGTAGGTGATCTAGCTTATGAGGATTGAGCCACATATCAAGGGATTGTTGGGTAGCAGGAGGTAACAGAAGAATGTCACATGGAAAATGTTGGGTCGTGTCACGTGTCCAAAGTAGACTTATCTTCGCTATTACCAAATTTTGTGTTGGTTTACTGTCAAAGTTTTTCACTAGTCAGAAAAAGTGCGGGTTTAATCCCATATTTTTTGGGATATTGAGCCTTGTACTAGTTAAATAGCTCACACCATGGATTACAATGCAAAGTAACTTGCCAGACTTGCTTTGAATGCTAGTAGAGAAAGGGGCCCACCAAATTTAGTAATACCAGAATTTGTGTGGCCATTGGTCTATGTACTCTATAGTGCCTAGATTTAGTAGGTATAGCCCAAAAATTTGATGAAGCCAAAACAAATAAACCTTGCAAAATAAAAAATTACATCAAAAATATAGAGTCAAGCCATGTTACTGCCTGGTTTGGCCAAAAAAATTTCTCTACCCTGAATTAAATTTCAAAAATAAAAGTGAAAATGCAAAGAATTAAAATAATTATAGATCTGAAAAACCAATTAATCAAATCAATAAAATGATCATACTTGAACTGTAAATCAGGGCCTCTGGGTTTCGATTTGCAAAAAAAAATGGCTCACAATCAAATTTCACCCAACATAGTCAAATTTATAGTTGATCTTCACCAAATTAATGCTTTGGATGTAATGGTGAGGTTAGATCTGGCTCTAGATGCTCCTAATTTCTGTAGATCCTCTGGATTCGGGTCAAGGTGTTGAAGCATGAATGATCTCAAATGACTATGTGTAGAGAATCTCCCTTAGAGCTCTAATACCATGTAAGAATTTGGCTTAGGCCATAATTCACCTGAGACCAAGGAACTCAAACGCAAGCACACAATAGACCAAAATAGACAGAGTATGATCAGAATGATGATATTCATTCAATATGCCTACTTGAGAGTACACTAGGAATGCCTGTATAAAAAGGCCTCAAAAGAGCTTCTAGAATGCATAGAAGTCAGCATCATGATAAGTCATACAACTAGGCACATGTCTACTAGACATGGGTTATCCTCCATTAAGCATGGGATTAAGTGTGATGATGTGAGGATAAGCCTACAATGGTGTAGCACACAAATAAGTGGTGTAGACAACATGTGTTAAATTAGGAGTGCGGATAATTGTGTTGTCAATATGACAACTCAGTGAATGATGCAAACTCCTGTGTTCTAGACACCATGTGCATAATTAGAGTTGTGTACATCAATGAGAGTACACAAACTCCTAAGTGTCACCTAAATAAATAATAAAATAATGCATTAACCTAAGTAAATTTAAGTAAGTATAATGAGTAAATACTTATTTACACCAATAGTATCCCTACAATGGGCCACCCTTAGACTTAGGTCAATCCACTCTTGGAGCTCTAGAGGATGAGGACTAGGTGAAAGATTTTCCTACTCCAACATCTATGAAATTGGATAGTATCATGGATTCTAAAATCCTTCGGAAGACTAGGAAGGGTAACTACAAAGAGTAACTCATCAATTGGTAGGGACTACCTAATTCTAAGGCTACTTGGATAACAAAGGTTGACATTTTGAAACACGGGGTCACCATTGAAGACCTCCTAATTCAAGGGACTTGAGTTTTTGTCTTAGGGGAGTATGGTGCAGGGTACCTCCCCTATTTGATGTGTTTAAGTGTTTTTGCGGCTGGTTTAGTTTTTTTTGGGTGTGTTGAATAAATTCCAATGGGTTGGTGTGTTGACATGCTGACATACCATTTTCTTGTAACAATTCTAAGGCATACTTTCTTTGAGTTAGAAAGATCCCTTTATCAGATTGAGACACTTTAATCCCAAGGAAATATTTCAAGCGACCAAGGTCTTTCATTTTGAATTCTCTGGACAAGTTACCCTATAGAGCCCTCATTTCTTTAGAATGATTTCCTAAAACCACCATGTCATCCACATATATAATAAGTGCAATGATCTTACCTTGTTATTTCTTTAGGAATAAAGTGTGGTCTGAATTGCTCTAATGGTAACCAAAGGCTCTCATAGACTTTGTCAATCTTTTGAACCACACCCTCAAAGATTGTTTCAACCCATATAGTGACTTTTTTATTATGCACACCTTCCAACTATGTATTTTTGGTATCATGCATTTGGGTGGGAGTTCCATATATACTTCTTTAGACAAATCTCCATGTAGAAAGACATTCTTCACATCAAACTATTGTAATGGCCAACCCAAGTTCACAGCTATAGACAACAAGACTCGTACTAGATTGATTTTAGCTATAGGTACAAATATCTCTATATAATCGATCCCATAGGTTTGGGTATACCCTTTTTCCACTAGTCTCACCTTAAAGCATTCAATTGTACCATCTGCTTTGTACTTCATAGTATAAACCCACTGACATCCAACTAGTTTCTTCCCTGGTGGATGGTCAACAAGTTCCCAAGTTTTATTTTCTTGCAATGATTTCATCTCCTCATTCATAATAGCTTTCCACCTTTGGTTAGCTGAGGCTTCCTACACATTGTTAGGAATAGATGCAGTAGATAATTGATTTACAAATGACTAATTTGATTCTAGAAAATGATGGTTAGATACATAATGACTCATGGGATATTTAACTTTACTAGAAAGTTTGGGTTCATATGTGGGTTTATGGATACCTTTGGTGAGACACTGTGGTAGTTATTTTGTAAATGGTTTAGGAACATCCTAGGAAGTGATTGGTTTGGTGTATTAGTTGCTTGTGGGGTGAGGGACTTGGATGGAGGTGGATCCACAACTTCAGTTTCTGGGTGTTCATCACTACTTTGATCCAAAGTTATACCATACACCTCCAACTCACCCACTTCTTGATTAACAAGTTTAGAGAGTTCCCCTTCTTCAAAGATGTCCAAGTTACCCACATCATCAGAGATGTGAACATCCACATCTTTAGAGATGTGATCATCATAGTCTAGAGTCTAAATTTCCTTCTAGTACTCCATTTGAAGTTCAAGTTTAGAGGAAAAATACATTGAGTCTTCATTAAAAACTACATCCAGTGTAATAAACATTTGTTGGGTTGGAGGATGATAGCATCGGTACCCCTTTTGATAAACAACATATCCTAGAAAGACACATCACAATGCTCAAGGAGATAACTTGTTGCACTAATGCTTATGGAGGTGTATGGATGCTAAACAACCAAATATGTAAGGAGGTAAATTTGGGACAGCTAGAGAAACAACTACCTTAGTGAGAGCCTATGATGGTGTCTATAAATCAATAGTGCTAGAGACTACCTAGTTGATCAAATATGCCATAGAGGTAAGTGATTTTCCCTAATAGGACAACAACATATGGGCTTCTATCAATGAAGCATGGACAACCTCCAACAAGTGATGAATTTTCCTCTTAGCCACCTTGTTCTATTGAGGTGTACTAGAATAAGTTGTTTGAGAAATAGTTTTGTGTGCTTCTAGATACTACTGAAGTTCATAACTCAAATATCCACCTCCATTGTCACTACGAAGAACTTGAACTTGTGCATTCTACTGAGTATGAACCATGTTATAAATTTTTTGAAATAAAAAGTTCACTTCATCTTTAGACTTCATTAAACACACCCAAGTCATCTTGGTACAATCATTAATAAGAGTAACAAACAACATGATCCACCCAAGGTAGTGACTTTGGACAGACCCCAAACATCAAAATGTATGATCATAAAAGGAATCAAACTTTTATTCAAAGTTAATGGAAAAGAGGCACAATGGCTTTTTTCAAGTTCAAAAACTTCACATTGGAAACAAGAAAAATCAAAATTTGCAAATAAATTAGGAAATAGTTTCTTTAGGTAACCAAAGGAAGCATGCCTCAGACATCAATGCCATAACCAAGTTTTAGATTTTTGCTTCTTCCCCTCAGAGCCATCCACTGTTTAAACTTGATACAACTTGTCCAAAATCTTTGACACCAAGTCCAAGTAATATAACTTCCCTCACCTAACACCACAACCAATCATTTGCCCCATTTGGATATCCTTAAGCACACAAAAATTAGGCCAAAAAATTACAACACAAAGTAAAACAGTGGTGATTTGGGAAACTAACAACAAATTGTAATCCAAAGATGGAACAACTAAATTAGAATCTAGATTCAAAGTATCAATAAGAGGTAAGGATCCTTCTCCAATAAATGGGGCCAAAGAGCCAATGGCAATGGAAACAAATTTTTGTGAGGACGATTTAAGGGATGAGATCTATCTAGAATCAAACATCATATGATCTATAGCACCAAAATCAATTATCCATGCACTATTAGAAACAAGTGTAGACATATTTAAAAACTTAACACCATTACTGGCTACTATTGCTAATGCTAAGATCTATCCAACAACATCATCCTCTATCTTTATTTCAGCAAACACAACACTGGAGGTCTTCTTGGAATTCTTCTTCCATGAATCATGGCTATGATCCCACCATTCTAGATATCCCACAAGTTCAAAGCAGTGACTTTTGGTATGATCAATTTGATTGCAATGGGTGCATTTGTAGGTGGGTTTATCAGCACCATTAGTGATTTTAGGCAAGCTTTGAGAAGGCTGGTTCTAATTTGATTGATTTTGAGTCACCATGGTTGAAACTTTAGTCTTTTCTAGTTCTCCAATCATTATTGTGCATCAAACAGATTCATAGTAGACAAATGTATAACATGCTTCTAATTCGAGGATAGGCTTCTTCATAGTCACAACCTAATCCAAAAAGAAAAATATGTACCCTTTATCACTAAACTAATTTTTGATAAGATTCAACATCGTTCTCACTTTCCATGAAATCTTGGTTAATTCTCCATAATACACAAAGAGTGTTTTGCCATTCTATTTGGTAGAGAAGTCCCTCTGATTCAAGTTAAACACCTGAAATTCATCTTCTCTATCATAAAAATATTTAGAAAGAGCTTTCCAAATATCTTGAGTGGTGGGTAAGTGAATGTATTGCTTCATAGTTTCTAAGGACATAGATATCAACAGTCATCCCTTGACCTTTTGATTGTCTGCATACCACTTCTCATATCTACCATGCTTCTTCGTAGGTGGTTGTGAATTAGCACAAATGAAAGAGAGTTTCTCCTTCTTAGAAATATGCATCTCAATGATTTAAGACCAAAAATCATAGCTTATTTCATTGAGTACAATCCCTACATTGAACAATGAACCTTAAAATTGAATAATAATGGGAGCAAATTTAGTTGAAAATATTTCTGAATTTGAATTGGCCATGGTTCAATGAAGGGGTACAAATGATTCAAGTTTTGAAGCTTTGATACCAACTTAAAAATTAGAAATTGAGAAGAATAATTTTTCGTTCTTATTTTTACAATGAATCTATACAAGTACATATACATCTTCTAGATCCTACAATCAAACTATGTGCCTTATGTATATAGCTACATTGTCTACAGGGTAGAAAAGAATCAGAGATCAAGATGGAAAGAATCAATCTAATATTGCAACACAAAGCTCCATAAATGATCATCCTATGAATGGTTTGTGAAGCACATATAGGAGAATCCATAGGGTATTTGATAGATTGATAAGTGAATGTAGTAGAGTGAGGTCACCAACAAAAAAGAAAATCAAATTGGATTAGGTTCACTATGGGACAAATGTTGGTGTGCATGTTGTTGGTTACCCCAAGTAAATGCAATCAAACCCTCTAATAAAAAAAAGAGGCAGTTTCTTTATATATGGTAAAGATGCATGGATGATGAAGTGATATAAGTTTCTCAATCAAGAATTGGTGATTGTTGGTCACCAAACATACCACACATGTTTATTTATACAAACTAAAACAAAAGATTAAATGAAGATCTCACATATGCATAGGATGAACTAGAAATTAATGGAGTCTCCATAGACACCAAATTTCAAAATCCTTACCAGTTAGCGCTGTGGAAATACCAAGGAGGTCTATGTCCACTTGAGCCAAAATTCTTGAACTCATTGCAAAAAAAAATTCAATTTCTCTACAAGAGAGTAGGCAGGTTCATTGCAAGAGAGTAGGCGGGTTCATTGTTACCTTATTAGATATATCATAGATTCAGATGCATTTGTAAGGAGGGCCCTATCAATTGGTGTTGAAAATAAATATGAACATCATATATCAGAGGAGACACTCTTTTAAACCAAGAGTTGGCTCTAGTTCACAATGATATGAAGCATGGTAAAATCCTAAATGTTGGAGACTGCTCATATTCATCACTCATGTAGAAGCGTGAACAAATAAAGGTGATGTTCCAAAACTAGATAAGGTTATGCTTGGACGAGTCGTGTGTTTCAAATGTGATGCTTACCCTACTAGATGAAGCAATACTATGGGATACAATTGACATTTGTCAATTGATTTTATATATTCTATCTAAAGTAGATATGGAAAAGTATCGACATGGAAATATTTGGTAAAAATTCATAAATTTATTAGAATACTCTAATATTTTATTCTGAGCATGTAAGGTTGGGGGATTTCCTTAGAAAGAAAAAATTATATTCCCAAGAGTATTGATAAAAGGAAACTAAGTAAAGATGTGTTACTCAAATATTTTTGTGGGAGATTTAGTTAAGTTAATTTTTGAGGGATGGAGAAGGAAAGAGATTATTTTCCCACTTTTCAAACATTTTCTCTCTCCCCAAACTTTCTCTCTCCCTATGCTATTCTCTCTCCTCGTACCAAAACTTCTAGAAAGAGGTTTGAGTTTGGATTGCTTTCTCTCTCCATGTACTCAAGCTTTCTCTCTCCACATACTCAAATCATCTCTCACTACGTACTCAAACTTTTTAACCTAATCCTAACACAAATTTTCTAGCCCAAAATCCAACTTTAAAACAACCACCGGCTGAAAATAAAGTTCACAAATATAATCTGGAAGACTGGTTTTATCTGTAGGGAAGGCCATCCTCAAAAATTATATAGGCATCAATTGGCCAACTCAAAGGATTCAAAATTAAACCCAATCTCATGGTAGTTCTCATACTCTCTTGTGAAGAGATGAAATATGCACATTAACTATTTGACAGAGTGCCAAAAATGGAAATGAAAAATGATCACTCCATAGGGTAATGGAAATATTCAACCCAAGATGCTAACCACATGTTGAATTTCTCATATGCATGACCTAGTAGATAGAAAATGGGAAGATTATTTGCAAGTTTAATTGGCAGGTTGTAGAGACTAAGGTGATGGTAGATGATCATCATAATGAGAAATGAGTGGGGTATAATAATCATCACACATGGAAGGTAATGTGGCATGTAAAGTTGTAGTCAACAAAGAATGCACTCTTGACAATGAGTTGTTTGACAAATTATCAAATATGAAACCAAGGATACCAGAGAGGAGATGGAAAAGATAGTGAACTATTTGATATAATGCTTGAAAGTTGACTTGCAGTACCTTGCTACTGGACACGTACGTAGAGTGCTGAAGTGTTTGAGGATTTTCCTAAAATATTGGGTTGTAATTTCTAGCAAGAAACTTGTATTGATGTAAGGGGGCCTTCATGTAAATCAATCAAATTCCCAACCAAATTAGATCAATGGATACTAAGCCATGATTTTCACTGGCAAAACATTGCTAGAAGTGCCAAATAAATAATTTGAGCAACAGTGAACAAGAAATATAGTAGTGAACGGTAAAAGCTGACCCCCTTCAATCTAAGCACCAATATCCTACATGCTCATGAAATGGATTTAAGTATAAACCTCTTATCAACATCCTCATTAATATACACATACAATGTGAAGAGAAGTGAACCATTTGACAAAATGCCCAAATGTGGATACGAAGTGTAGAGCATTGAGAGGACACAATACTAGTTCAGCAAAATCACTCAAAATAATATTTTTGAAGGAATAATTTCATCAAGTTAGTCACGAGAATTTGCTAAACAATGAGGAACATTGATCAAGGGATTTAGTAAGCAATACTATGAGGTACAAATTCCAAGGTAAGGAGCCTCCCATGATATTAACAAGCATGCTTCCTGAGATATTAGATACAAAGATGGGACATATGGAAATTGTAGACTTTTGGAAGACAATGAGAAAAGAAGATAAATCACCTCTAGCACAAGGAACATTACAAAGTGGTCTAGCCCATGCAGGAGGACACCCACCTACAATTCAGTTTGCGGAACTAGTTTTGGAATGTGTCAAGGCATATGATCAGAATTCAAGGGACATCAAGACCTCAGGAGCTAATATCGTGGTGAGGCTAGATCCAGTGTCTATTTCCATCACATTTAGATTTCCAATAGGAGAAGAATTCATAGAAATATCTAAAGAAGGTGCCCAAGGATAATTCTATTAGAATAAGAAAACATGTCTGAATGTCATTGCTAGGAGTTGGCTAGATCAACCTAGAAGAGGATAGTCAAAGTTACCAAGAGTGCTATGTAGAAATATCTTTAATGAAGACATTTCTGATATGATAATTCTTCTAAATAGAGTAGTGGGAAATCAGACTACTGAAGATTTTCAAGATTGGATGTTTTTGTAAATTAGTACCATCACCACTAGAAAACAATTTATAGACTGGGGAGAAATGATTAGTGATGTCCTTCATCACTAGTTAGTTGGATTCAATGTGAGTTAGGGGTTTTGCATGTCCTCGTACCTAATGTATGCAATTTCTAGTATGAAGTCATGGCCTAGTCTTAATACTTATGGGGAGTATAACTTAACCACGAAGATTTATAATTATTACCCCTAGTTTCAATTAAAACAAAGCAATGCACACTTCTACAAGGTGAATGATGCTTCTTCTATGCTCACAACCAGGGAGCTACTGGGAGATATAGGACTCCAAATTTCTCTTGAAGTAGCCAGTCTCATCAGTACTTATGGTAACTTCTTCATAGAGTACCCCCAATTCACTTACATCCACATTGGAGGTTTTCAAGATTGTCCTCTCATGTTGCCTCACTTCATAGATGATAGGTTGGTGCTTTTAAAAGTTTGCAAGCAAATTGGTCAGGTAAACAAAAAGTGTAGGAAAAAAAGATCAATACCTTTCCCAATCAGTATTGGGCACTATAGTTGTCTTTCTTGTTTAGATGCTTAAAATATCGAGAGATCCATGGTGAACATAACTTTGCACTCTTTCCATAGTCATTTCCCATTTGATGGCAATGAGTATGTTAAAAACAACTTAGCACTGGGACTTGGCTATCTCCATTTCCCTATAATGGAAGATTATTTGGAAAATTGTGAAAATGACTTTGAAGTGAGGAGAAGGGACTGGATGAGATTCATGGTACAACAATTTATTGATTACAAAATGGGATGAGATGTGACAAGCATAAAAGAGGATGAGTTAGATTTAGTTGATCCTTTCTTCTTTGAGTGGATATAGTTGTTAGAATTTTCATATATTAATTAGTCTCTACTAGAATTGAAAGACCTCAAGGAAAGGACCTTCTTTGTGATTCAAAAAACTAGAAATTGGTTAAAGAATCTATGACTACTAGATCAACATGAAGAGGTAGTGCAAAGAAAAATAATAAATCCTAGGAAGGTACATCAATTTCATCCATTCCATCTTTTATCCCTACTTCTTATGGTTCTTTACATAGCACACAAGATGGAGATGATAGTGAAGATCTAGATAAAGGATTGATCTAGTTTCAATATGTGAACTCAATGTAGTCACTAGGAAGAGGAGATCAAAACCCAAGGAGAAGAATTTAAAACCAATTCAAAAGATGATAGATGAAGCTCCCAAGATGAATGCTTTACCATCATCATTCATAGATGAGATAATTCAATCCATAACATCCCCTATACGCTTATTGTCTCTTGAAAGTGTAGAAGCAACTCAAGAGGTGCCAGTTGTAGAAAATGTACATAACTTGGATTTATCATCTATAGTCCTAAAGGTTCCTTTAGTAATCGACACATCTACAAATACCTCAACATCTTGGTTACAAAAAAGTTTAGAGAGAAAGAAGAAAAGGATGATTCAATTGGAAGCACCAAATTTGGATGCCTTGGCTGATTTAGTGTATAAAGGTGTGAAGGTAAAGAAGACTAGAATGGATTCTAGACTGGCAGTGAATCCTACCTTAGGAAACCTATTTTTTGAAATTGCACAACCAATCATAGAGAAGGACATAAATGAGACAAACAAAGCTGATTTTAGCATAACTAAAGTGGATCTAGGTCAAACTACTCATGAAGGAAGAAAGCATAATTTTCAAGTGTCAACTGTTGTCCTGATGGTGTAGTCAAGGAGAGATAAACAAACAAAGAATCAACTCAAATGTCAAGTTCAAGCCCTTTCTTCATGCATCTGATTGATGGTTGGTGATTCCTTTCCAGATCCTAGCTCATCTACAGAAATCACAGGAGATCCCAAGAAAATGTTTGATGAAGAAACCATCCAAGACATAAGAGAATGCCAAACTTATTATAAGATGGTGAAAGCATGGATAAAATGTATGAAAGAATGAACATCAAACCTATTTAAGGAGGTTAACGTTACATATGCTAAAGAAGATCATATACAACAAAACATTCAAATAGAGTTAACAATTCTGAAGAGAAATTGATGCTAATTTAGTAGAGATTAAAGGAATGGATAGTGATATAGTCAAATCATTGAAACTAATCACCAGTGGAGAAGAAGAGAAAATTGACATATGGCTGGAAAACATCAGATGGAAGAATGATAGCATGAATCAAAAATTGGATGAAGGAGAACAATTCTTAAACTCCTGTAACTTGCTGAAAAAGAAGGCCTTGGGGAATAAATCAATAATTGTAGAAGGTATCCTTATTAGCAAAAACATTCAAGATCCAAATATATCTTCCATTTTGGAATGCATAGAGGTAAAGATCAACACCAAACTTGGTAGTAAACAAAGTTTAGATGCTAACATTATGATAAGATTAAGCAATCTCTCAATGACGTTGGACTCCTATATTCAAAACTAACCAGGTTACATCCTAGAGTTGGATGAAGTTAGAAAGAGACATGATCTATGCAAGCTGAAAATGTAGAGTTTAATCATCATTAAAAACAAGGCTTTGGCACAAGTCATCAAATCATTTAAAGCATACAAAGAAAACTTGACTCAGCTACTCATAGCACCTATAGATCAAAGAGCAAGCTTAGGAAATATCATTGAAAGTTAGAAGTGGATATGTCTAAAGTTGTCTCAATTTTTTTTTTATATATTTTGTAAAGATGTTAACTTTAGAATTAATTTTAGTTTTGGTTGATGTCTTAGCTTTTTCTAACTATAGTTAAGCATTGGAAGTTAGAGTTGGTTATAAACTATCTTTAGAGTTGTCCAAACTCTAACTTTTTGAGTAGTTACAAACCCAAAAGGTTAGTTATTCTAGAATAGCTATAAATTTATGAGTCTCATTGTAATAAGGTACTTTTTGGACTTGGAGATAGGGAACACTTATGTTTTTATAACAGGGCAATTTTTGGAAAGTGTGTACAATTGTTGTTCTTATAATCAGTCATTTCTTACATTCTTAGTGCTAAGAAATAAAAGAAAGTGCATTTGGCATTCTCTTTTCTAATGTATCTTAATTTTTGAAGTTTTGATTCATTCGTATGATTATTTTCATGGTATGGTGTGAGTATTCATGAATTGTTGAATTAGCATTATGTTAATGATAGCTCTTAAGCATAGTTCTTGATTGCTTTCATTAACAGTTTACATTGATTTTATGGAAACATTGAAGTCATGTTGTGCATTCACTATTAATGGTTTCCTTTTTATATTCTGAGTTCTAATTATCTTTATTGAAAAATCAAAATTTTATCTTAGGAGGGAGCTGCCCCTCTAAATGCAAAGGAAGGATGGATATCAAGGGCCTATCCAACTATTGGAGAAATTAATTTTCCATACACTCCATTGGGCTAAATTTCATATTTTATAGGTGACAAATTTTTTTACCAACAAGATGTAATAATTTTTCCTTTTGACAAAGGTAAAGGGGGTGCAAGGGTTTGAAATGTTTTTGATGAAGGGGAAAGTGAGAAACTATTTCAAGATCTAGTTACCAAAATTTAATGGTCTCTACTTGTGATTATTTAAAGTAAAAATCTAGATAGATAAGAAGTTTCAATTCTTATTTTTCCAACAGTGAGAGGATATCGGAGGGAGTAGAATATTTCTTATGCGCTATCTATTATAGGGAATAGAGGGGTAAAGTTAATTTATTTTTATTTTCTAAAAAATTTGATGGGCATGTAGGATAAAAATAATCTTTGTGTAGTCTTTAATGAATATTCAAAAATAAAGAGAGATTTTGCAGTAAATTTGTAGGTTTATCTATTGATTTCTCTGATTGAGTTCACTATATTGGTTATCTCATTTTGAGCACCACTCTGTATTAAGTTAGATTAGATATTGTGTATAATATGAATTGGGTTGGTTCATGTGTAGTCATGTTTTGAAAATGAAAGTCTTTAGTTTCCTTTTTCATTTTGTTGTGATTAGGAAAGATTATATCTATGATCCATTAGTCATTTATATGTTTTTCACTGGATCTTTTAAGTTACTATCTCTAACAAGGAATCAAGGGGGAAAGTTAATTTATTTTCATTTTTTGAGTAGTTTGATGGACATGCAAAATAAAGATAATCTTTGTGTAGTCTTTATTGAGTATTCATAAATAAAGAGAGATTTTATAGTAAATATGTAGGTTTATGTATTGATTTCTTTGATTGAGTTCAATCTAGTAGTTATTGCACTTTGAGTATCATTCTGTATTAAGTCAAATGTCAAGTGTAATATAAATTTGTTGGTTCTTGTGTAGTCATTTTTCAAAAATAAAAGTCTTTAGTTTCCCTTTAGATTTTGTTGTGATTGGGAAAGAACATAACCATGATCCATCAATCATTTATATATATTTCATTGGATCTTTCAAGTTACCATCACATTCATTCCATGTTGGTGGATGAATTTTAGGGCACCTTCATGTCTTTAGGTGAAAGGCATATTTAGTATTTCATTCATTACAAACTATAAGAGGGAGTTGTACCTTTTAATTTAGAGGAAGGTTAAAAATGTCATAGTAACCTATCCAATTGTTAGTAATGTTTCTACTTCAACTTGGGTGTTACAAGTCATTTTGTGATGATATTTCTAAAGTACAAATCTATTAACTAACATATTCTTGGTGACTTTACTAAGGGATGGAAGTGAAGATCAGTACCTAACTTGTTCTCTTCAATTTTTGAGTTCTTTGTGTATGTAGGTTTGTTGAACCACCATGATGAAAATAAGGGTTGTAATTAAGACAAGATGTAATCGCACCCTTATGGAACATTAGATGAATGACAAAGTGTTGCATGAGTTCCTAGATTGATTCAAAGGAAGCATATTTCATATCATCAAAACAAATATGAGCATTGAAGATGATCAATGTTGGAAATGTTATAACAAGCTAAGTTACTGAGAGGAGAGGGGTGAATTAGTAACTTCTAAAACTTTTAATCTTCAACTGTCCAATTAGCTTTTAATCCTTCACATATAATCTAATCTAATGACATGCATAAGAAAATGAAAACATGAAAGCATACATAACACTTTGACACATAGATTTCGTGACCCAAAAACCTTCCAAATAGAAAGTAAAAATGGGGTGGGGATGATACCCACAAGCTTTAGTACTACAGTATAAAGTTGGCCTATTAAGGCTTACATTGATCACTTCTGATGATCTTTCCTATTAGGAGCAATAAGACCTTGTTAAAGGATTTACAAACATACAATGAAGTATTCACTTAGTAAAGAGATTTGTATACAACTGTTAGGTCTACCTTGTTAAAGGATTTGATTGATCTACTTGTTAGGATGAAGCAATAGTTGATCCATGATCTGCAACTCAATTTGTTGAATGAGATCTCTCTAAGTGTGTAAACCAACTTGCTGTGATAGATGAATCTTTGTTGCTCGTTATACTATTATAACCTTTTTAATTCACACTTTTGCTCTTCTATGATGATTACATTACTTCCTTATCAATTTCATTCATTCCTTGGATGTGATACAATACATTACATATATAATAATCCAATTATACAATTACAAAGTTAGCCACAATACAAGTTTACACAAAATATTACAAAGTTGGCCAAAGTATAGAAACTCGGGCTCTAAAGATTGACTCGATGAGGTTTTGATACTCAACACCACTGTCGATTCTCAGCATTTCATGCACTTGGTAGACATAGAATCTCATTCCATATTGATCACTTCCAAGTAGTCTTGAACTTGGTCTACACTGGTGACTCGATGAATACTATGAAACTCATCATATAAACCGAGTCACTTGGTTAACATTGAGTAGCTCAATTAACATTGGACTTGCATCACATCAACTATGAACTCAGTAATCACTACACAACTCAATTTACACTACTGATCTTCACAATAACTGTAACTTCTCAATATACACTAAAATTTGTCCAAAAGACTTGATAGCAATTGTAGAACTTGGTAACAATTGAAATGCTTGGTTAACACTATCAATTGTTCAATAAGCTTGGTAGATACTTACAATCTGAATAAGTGCATGTTACTAATAACAAACTTGACTGATATGTCAATAATATCCCCCTTTGGCATTAGTGACAAAAGCACTTATCAACCAAAACTAAATTCAAAAAGTTCTTGAATACCTTTATCCATCACCTTGTGATTCTAGCTTGGTAATGTATACTATTTTTGAGATTTTTCAAAATTGGTTTTTTAAGATATATTTATGTGCATGGTAAGGCTCCTATATAGTATACTGTACATCTAAATACATTATTCTTTGAATCATTATTTACATTTATCTCACATCTATCTTTCCCATTTCCTTTACAACTTATGTATCAATTCTCGCATCTTTCTCCTACATAAATCATCATTCCTATTACACCATTACATCTTTCTCCCCCCTTTTTTATTATAATGCCAAAGATTTATTCTATATATTTACATATTAATGCCAAAATGAAACAAAAAAGTCTAAATGTGCCTTAAGTATGATAGCCAAAGTTTTGTCCCAATTATCCTGCAAGACCTTACATGTGTGTAGTGCAATCTACACTTCTACTGACAAATCAATCATATGGTCTGCTATGGAGAAATTGTTGTCATGGATGAGATTTTTGGAATGTGTAATATGCTTCTATAGTGCATTCATGTTAGGGAGAATCATATTTTGGATATCTACCAATGTAGATCTAATTCTTGCTTCTCATCTAAGCAATTTTGCCTACATATCTATTATAAATCTAATCTTCTTGAAATGAGCAAAGCTTGAACTGGATTCAAGCTACAACTGCTGAGCACTCACCTTGAGATCTTCATCAATCTTGGACAATTTATCCTTTATTTCCTTAGTGAAATTTGAAACATCACACAACTTACCAAAAAGTAATGATACATTAGTACAAGAGGTTTCTAGAGAGCTCAAAATAGTAGAGAGTTCTACTTGGTAGATGGCAATCTATTGAGCAATGTGCTCTAACACTTTATTCTCAAATTTCTTCTCTACCTTTTGTAATAATTTATCCTCTCCATCTGAATCTTCTTTGAACTTCTGGACTACCTCTTCCAATTGATAAAAAATTGGTTAAGATGAATCAACCTCTATACCTATAGCCTTTGCCAAAATATTCTTGGCATCCTCAATGATTTTAAATTCTTTTTCTCTTTCTTTTCTTAGCCTCTACTACTTGGCTTTCTTTTGGAGAAGTTCACCAAATGTTTGCATTTGATCTAGATTGAGTTTGGAAATTTTCCAATTTGGGATTACTATTTCCTCATCAAGGCCTATTTCCTCCTCCTTTTCTTTTCCTTGGCCAAAAATTTTGTGCTCGGTTGAGGCTTGGTCTCAATAGTCTTTGCACTTATTTCTTGTTTACTAGGAATGGAAACAATAGTAGACATAATAGGACTAGCCACAAAAATTGATACTACACTTATTGTAGAAGTATTAGTAGAAATACTTGTAGTAGCCAAAATTGATGTATCCAAAATTGATGTGTCCAAAACTGTTGCATCCAACATGGTAAAAGAGGGAAGATTCTGTAGCTCAATAGATGAAGTGCAAGTCACATTAGTCAATGATGTGCTAAGTTGAACTGTTGTAAAGATTGATTGAATGTTTGTGTTGTTAGTGGTAGTCACAATCAATTCTACTGAGGTTGTCTCTGTGCTTGATGTTGTCACTATTTTTATTTTAGAGTGAAGAAGTTAGGCAATAACTGCTGCAACAATCTTAACTGGATTAGTTTCCTCATCATCCTATTTTCCTTCCTTGGTAGCCTCTTCCTCTTGTTCCTCTTCATCATTAATGTTATCAAAATGTGTTGTTTCTTCATCATTTCCATCTTCATCTTTCTCTACTTTATCATCATCATCATCATCATCATCATCACCTTTCACATCAGCAAAAAAATCACTTAGTTTATAAAGAAGATATAATTTTTTCTAGGTATTTGATGCATTCCTTACAATGTGCTCAATGTCTTTCATCAAAACTAGACAAGTGTTGAATTTCAAAGTTAATTTCTCCTCATTTTGCTTTAGAGATTCCTTAATCTCTTTTTTTGTTAAGCTCAAAATAAGTTTCCTCAAGGTTTGAGCATAGATTTCTTTTATAGTTTTCATGGAAAATTTCCATCTTGGCTTAATCTTATCCATCAAAATATTAGGAATCTGAGAATTAAGCTGGTTAGGTGAGTATTTCCACTTACCCATTTTATCTAGTACTAGATCTTCAATTTTCTTTTGTTCTTCCTTAGTCTTGATTTCATACTTTAATAATTTAAAAAAAATTATACTGGCCCCTCCCTATAGATCTTTTAATCTATCTTGGAAGGTGGGTGGAGATTTTTTGAATATTATATCTCCTTGTTCCTTATCAGCTTTCTCCCTTGAGAATCTCCTGGTAAACATAGTAGTGGATGGCTTAATAGAATTGGTAATGATTACCTTTCCCTTTTTGTTCAATGGTTCCTCTTACTTTGATTCTTCCTCATCCTTTGCTTCTTCATCCTCACCTTTTCCCTCAATCAACAAAATAGTAGAACTAGTTTTCAACTTAGCAATTCTTTTCTTGTCTTTATTTACTGCTTGAGGGAGCTTGATCTCTAGTTCTATCCTAGCCTTGGCTTCATCATATGTACCAAAATATGTAGCCTTGGGATCAACTAGTTAATTTACAAGTGCCTCAATTATATCCTTGGTTTCATCTATATTAACCTCATATCCAAGAGGTTTCACCCATGCAATTCTAGGCCTGATTGCTTGAATATATACCTTATCACTATCTACCATGAAACACACATCATCCTTGTAGTCTTCAACTAATTTTCTTAGAATCATAAATCTATTATTCATTTTCTCTTTAAATTCATAAAAATAGTTATCCATGATACTATTATAATTCTCTCCCATCTCAGCCATGTAATCATTAATTTGGTAGAGTACTGGCACATCTTTTCTCCATACAACTGAACCTTTTAAAGGGAAGAATTTCTGAACATAAAAGAATAAACATGTCAACAAAGAAGAAAACTTACATGGGTTGTTCTTTGATGTTTTGATGATTTCCATGTTCTTGTTGAATTGAATCAACAGTAGCTCAACAAGGTCAAGAGAAAGATTATTCTTGACTACCTTGTATGCAAGGTCAACTACTTTACATGACACACTATTCAACCTACTTGAACTGTAGATCTTATGTGAAGTGATATGAATAACAAACTTTAATTCCATGTCAATGACATTGCTTATCTTCATGCCTTTACCATCCCATTCTTCTAGGATTTTCTTTTCTAGTTCAACCCGACCTAGGGTTTTGGTCATTTTAGCTTTAGCCAACATTGGGAGACCAGTGATTCTATGAATCATCTTCTTCATGATTAAAATTGGTTGTTCCAACCATAATTGTCCATTGTTCACCCAACTAAGAATGAACCTAATCCATTTCACTTGGAATTCAAGGGGCATGTGAGGAATATAGGTCAACCTTTTTGTTTTGAGGTGTTGATGTTTAGGTTTCAAGATGCCATTTACACACAACTTTTCTAGGGCTTCATCTATTTCCAAAGTACCAATATCTTGAATCCTGCATTTGAAATGAGAATGAATGTCATTAATCAATAGTACCTTTGGAGGGATTTATAACTATGCTCCACTTGGATCTAGGGTTTTAGTAATTACAGGAGTGTGCTTGAAGTCTAGAGCTTTCTATTCTACTCCACGAACTAGCATGTTTGAACCTTGCTTTACCTTGCTATTGTAGGATGTCATCTTCACTTGGTAGATTTTAAGATAATTTAAAATATTTTAGTAACAATTCACTCAAATCACTTGGATTCTCTTGAAGATCTCTCTGTACAATTTACTCTTGAAAATTCACGGTAAGAATGACTTTGATTTCATTCCTTTTATCAGATTTTTCCATAAATGCCTAGTATGAATGGTAGATCACATTGATAGACTATCATCCACTTCCTTTTATTGATTACTTGATAGAGTCTTCCATCATTTGGTAACCATATGAAATTTAGTTACTCTCAACCTCACTCGGTAGAGTCTATGACCTGACCTCACTCGATAAAGAAAGTAACTTGATAGTAATTGGTACCCCTTTTACTTTGTGATCTCTTCATATCTTGAATATTGATTTGGATCCTTTCATTCTTTCAACTATAACTAATTTGGATGTCTTCTTCGGTAGCCTAGTTCTAGTTCTCCTTTGAGAAATTAAGTAGAAATGGTAGAGTCACCCAATTCTTGAATGACTTGTTCATCATTGCTTGGACTTGCATTCTTGGTAGACTTTGGAAGCCATTGCTATCTCATATGTTTTAGGATGTTACCAGCCTTTGCCTTCTTTTCATCTTCAATTCCACCAGTATTCATAAAGTTCTTGGCAAGATGACCAAGTTCTATATAGATAAAACATCTTTTAGTAGTATCTCTTTTCCTCATGTGATCCCTTACACAATTTATTCCAATGTGTCCAAATTCTCCACAATAATGACATCTGCACCAAGTGTTGTAGTCCTAACCAAATATAGCTTTCACAATTTGTTATGTTGGATTCAAAGTCTTGGTTTTGGATTCTGATGACTTGTGTCCACACTCCTCCAAAATTTGTTTGAAGTATGACCTATCTAACCACAGTGATTGCAAATAGGTTTTTTATTCTTTTGAGCTCCTTGTTTGGAAGAGTCACCTTCTTCTATTTATCCCATTCTAGCTTTTCCCTTTTTTCTATAGAGATTTTTCTTATTCAATTGATTCATGTCTGCTTGGGATTTCATCATTATTTTATTGGTTTTCCTTTTAAAGTTTAGATCATTTTGCAATCTTTCATTCTCTAATCTTAGGTTCATGATTTCTTCATTTGCATTAGTGAGTTGATTAATGAAGTTAGTTTTCTAGAGGGATAGAAGTTGAATCTCATTATCCTTTCCTTCTATTTATTCTTTTATCTTGTTTTTTTCTTCCATGACTTCACATAGCCCTACTAACTGAATTTCTTGCTCTCTTCTTAGTTTTCTTACTTCTTCTTATAGTAAACCATTATTTTCTAGGAGTTCTTTGATTGCTTCATTGGCTTCATCTGAATTTCTTGAATGAAGGTCTTCAATTCTTTCTTCAATGTAGAGATGATCATTTATTTGAATTGCAAGATCTTTTCTTCTTTTAGGGATTGAGAGAGTTCCTCCTTTGCTTTCTTGAGTAGGGAAATAGCCATTTCCAATTCTAGCTTCTCATTGTCAATAGCCTTGTCAAGTCTAAATGTCTCCATGGCCTTTGATCTTTGCTCAAGCTGTTAAACTTTCTCCTAAGAAGCACAATTCTCTGATACCAATTGTTGGAAATATTATAACAAGCTAAATTATTGAGAGGGGAGGGGTGAATTAGTAACTTCTAAAACTTTTAATCTTCAAGTATCCAATTAGCTTTTAATCCTTCACATATAATTTGATCTAATTGCATGTATAAGAAAATGAAAACATGAAAGCATACATAACACTTTGACACATAGATTTGGTGACCTAGAAACCTACCAAATAGAAAGTAAAACTGGAGTGGATGATACCCATAAGCTTTAGTACTATAGTATAATGTTGGCATGTTAGGGCTTACATTGATCACTTCTAATGATCTGCCCTATTAGGAGCAATAATGACTGTTAGGTCCACCTTGTTAAAGGATTTACAAATATACAATGAAGTATGCACTTGGTAAAGAGATTTGCATAAGACTGTTAGGTCTACCTTGTTAAAGGATTTCACTGATCCACCTATTAGGATGAAGCAGTAGCTGATCTACAATCTGCAACTTGATTTGTTGAATGAGATTGTTCTAAGTGTATAAATCACCTTGATGTGATAGATGAATCTTTGCCGTTCCTTATACTATTGTAGCCTTTTTAATTCACACTTTTGCTCTTCTATGATGATTAAATTACTTCCTTATCGATTTCATTCATTCCTTAGATGTGATACAATACTTTACATATGTACCAATCCAATTATACAATTACAAAGTTGGCCACAATACAAGTTTACACAAAATATTACATCCAAAGTGTAGAAGCTTAGGCTTTGAAGACTAACTTGGTGAGGTTCTAATAATCGACATCCATTGTTAATGCTTGGCATCATCATGCACTCAGTAGATGTAGAAACTTAGTCCATACTAATCACTTCCAAGTAGTCTTGAACTTGGTTTGCACTAATGACTCGGTGAATAGTGTGAAACTCATCATATAAACTGAGTCACTTGGTTCACACTATGTAAATTGATAAACACTATCACCTTGAGCTCAATATAAAAAGAGTTACTTGGTTAACACTGAGTACCTTAGTTAGCACTAGACTTGCATCACATTAACTGTGAACTTGGTAAGCACTACACAACTCAGTTTACACTGGTAAACTCGACATACACTGAAATGCTCGATTTACATTGTTGATCTTCACAATAACTGTAACTACTTGGTATACACTAAAATTTGTCCAAAGGACTCAGTAGCAACTATAGAACTTGGTAACAACTAAAATTCTTGGTTAACACTATTAACTATTCAATAATCTCGATAAATACTTACAATCTAAATAAGTGCATGTCACTAATAAAAAACTTTACTGATATGTCAACAAATTACAACTCTACGTTGTTGTGGAGAAGTTGTTGTGCAAGATTCTATAAATTGAAAGATCTAGAAGAGTATGAAAGAAAAGTAGCGAGGCTGAAGGAAGAACTTATAATTGATGATGAACCCTGTAGTGCCTACCCCTAGTTTACATTTTGTTATTCTCTTTTAGGCCAATTTTATGCTTGATGATTAGTAGAATTATCTTTCAGATTATTAGATATTGTTTCATATTCAATTGATTATATGATGATGATTATTATAGTGATTTCAGTTATTTGATGATGATTAGTTAGATGTATTATTATACATTTTTTCTTATGGATACTTACCCCATACTACATGTGTATGGTGTGCGTGTATATTTTCTTTATGTATGATGTTTCTGATGTGGTTAAGGATATATGTGTTTAGTTTAAAATAAATGTGTTTGTACATGCGTGGATTTTATGTAGATTGCAAGTACCAAGTATCAAATTCCCTAAATTGCTAGGATGAGCGCACCCTATCACATTATCTCAATGGTAAGAGAGGGTAGATAAATTCTTAAGTCCAAATCCTAATCTTTAAACCCATTTGTCCTATAAAATTAGGACAAGTATCTGAGATGTTTACCTTTCGAATGTGTCATATGACATAAATTTGTGATTATTACCCTTTAGTTTGATCTTGTATGTGGTTTTTTATGATGGGTTTTTCTATTTTTTCCTATGTGTCTTTGGTGATTTTTCTATCAATTAAGTCTAATTAAGAGATTAAATTAATGATTTGATTTAATAAAAAATTATTAGGACATTTTTAATATTTAATTATATTTAATTAATTGGGAAATTAATAAAATAAAAAGAATAAAATTTAAAGATAAAATTATAGTTTAATTTTAGAGTGTAAAAATATTTATTTTAATAATAATATATTTAGGAGATTGTTTGTAAATAAATGCTAAATATTATTATTAATTAAGCTAATAAATATTTTATCAATTAACACTTCAAAAATAAATTTAAAAATGGAAAAAATATTAAATTATTAAAGAGTTTTAAAATTGCATAAATTATGCATGAGATTAAAATATAATCAATTAATTAAAAAGAGAAGGCAAGTAAATTTAAATAAAGATATTTAAAATTGCATAAAGTGTGCATGAAGTTTTGAAAAAGGTAATAGAGAGTTAAAAAGTTGTGAGCAAGGAGTCCTCTCGGGTGATTGTACAATTAATGCCTTGAATTTAGGAGAGAACTCCTTATCAGCAATTGAGGGTTCATTTTCGAGGGACTGAATTTTGGAGAAGGAATTTTTAGAGAGAAGGTTTTGAGAGAAGAAATTTCTCTCACAATCTTTTGGGTGTTTACGATTTTAACATCAGAACCAGGTAGATTCTTGTGTTTTGATTCACATAATTAATTATGTTATTTAAATATGTTTGTCTTCTTCGTGACTGTGAATTGTTTATCCAAATTTCTTTATGGCAAATCTTTTAGTATTGTATTTTGGAATTACTGGTATGCATTTGGGTTTTTTCTATATACGTGAAGATTAAAATATCATAGAACCCTCGTTTAGTAAATTTAAAAATTAGAATTTAAATTAGGAAGGGTTTTGAATTGGAAAGGAAATTGAAAATTTAAATTCGACTGGCTGACCATATTTTCCCTATCAAGGTATTGCTGGAACTTTTATAATAAAAAATTATTATTTATATAAAAATATTATATGGGAGGAGGCGTTGCTGAAAAACAAGTTATAAATTTTTTATATTTATAATTATTTTTAAAAATAAATTATTGGGATGAGGTGGGGCCACCAAATCCCCGCTTCCCCCTTTCTTCCTTACCCCCTCAACCTTTGTCGTAGCTTTACGCTATGGCAACATGCCATACTATCGGTTGCAGTAGCAATAAGACCTATTGTCGCAGATCAAAGGTCGACAAGCCCTTTTAATATAAACACATTTTGTTATGCAATTTTTTTTAATTAATTTTTTAAAAAGTTGTTTTTATTAATAATTAATAATATTAAATTTTAATTATTAATTATTAATAATTTATTAAAATTAATAAATTTAATAAATCATTAATCGATGATTAATATAGTTAATTTATATAATTATTAATTAATGTAATTAAATGTATTTAATTAATTTTAATCAAGAATGGAAGTTATTTAATGAAGTTTTAAGTTTTAAGTCTACTTGAAACATACATTGAAATGAAAACTTTACCTTACTGTTAACTCAAAACTATGTCTTTTCAAAATCAAACCAAACTATGAAACTGCTCTGTTATTTATATGTTGTCTATGTTTTGGGTTTGGGTTGACTAGAGTGTTGACTAGTTTTAGGATGTCTGCCAAAGGCTTGGGAGTTTTGTGATTGTGGCATTATACTGATTTAATCTTCATCTTTTAAACTCAACCATGGTAATGTGTTGGTATGCTCTATGATGAGTTAGATTATTGGTTATTGCTTTTAGTGTCCTTGTGGGATAATGAGAGGGATGTTATGACATATTTGAATTAACCTTTTTGAGTCTTCGATTAGTATTTTTGGGGATGTTTTCTAGTTTCTTGTAAAGAACTAATGGGTTATTGTGAATTATCTTTTGATGCTTTCCAATCACTTGTATAGGACTAAGGTAAAATACTATGATTCTTTGATTTGTGATTTTATTAGCTTAGTCTAGGTTACCTATATGTAGTGTCGAGAAGTGGCTTGCAATGGAGGTCGGGGCCCAAAGTGGCTGCCAGGGTAACCCATTATAAGTTGTTTAATAAGTGAAAACACTACACTAAATGAGAGTAAAATGAACTTAATAAGAGTTTTTGTATGTTCTTTCCCATGCCTTGTTAGTACGAAAGGATAGTAGTGCCACATAGAGCCACTAGGGGGCCGAGGTCAAGTTAGACTACTAGGGTATCTCTAGCATTGATTTGTGGAATGACACTTACTCACGTTTCTATGTTTGCCTCTGGGTCTAGATGTCAATTTATCTTGGAACCTTTGAGTTAGATTACTTTTAGGGTTTCCTTAACTTAGATATTTCTTTTGATTTTGGATTGATATCCTATTTGGGACTTGAGACTATCTCCTTAGCACGATGGGAGTGGGCCTTTTTGGGTTACCATGTGGTCAGATGGTAGTGCTTTTTACTCTTACCATTGAGATCCATCCGTTGTTGTCATGGCTAGAGTTTCTTGTCTACTTTTACTTTCATTCTATCTTTGTGTATTATGATGGATGGTTATATCATTATGATGGATGGTTATCTCTTTATGGTGGATGATCTTTACTTGTTTTATTGTACTTTGTTTCATGGATCAAAAGGGGATGGTGTAACCTATTTTAAATGTATGTTCATTCAGCCTTTCATACCATGTGACATGTACAGTGGATGATTGTACATTCCAAATTTTATTTCCAAGTGGCATTCAAAACAAATGTATATTATTTAAATGGACTTGGACTTGTAATTATTCTTTCATGTGGATGTGGTATTTATTAGACTTCATATTAATTAAATTTAAATGTGACTCAACGTCTTGGAATTCTGTATGATTGTATGTTATTGCTTCTACTACTTTATGTTTGATGTATATGTTATTCTTTCTTTTAAATTTTTTTTGGCAAACTTAGTTAAAATTTAGGTTAATTATTTTGGATCCCTTGGTGGGGTGTTACAAACCCCTAGAAATATCATCTCACTTTATTGCTCACATATTTTCAATACTTGATGATCATGACAACACACGAGAACCTGTGGATAGAGATGACAAACGGTCATCAGAATCTTTCTTTTTTTCTAATAGAGAAAGTTCTATGTTTAAAAATGATGATAGCCATCTTTCTCTGGAGCATTCCATTGGTAAAATATGTCAAAATGATGTGCACCTAGAAGTTGAAGTTTTGGTCTCTGTTGAAAAGGTAATTGAAGGTGATTCTTCATGTTTTGAAATATGTAACTAGCCCATGGTAGAATTTCTTCGCCAAAAAAGGGATCAAAATCCTATAGCAATGGATTTCTTAACCTAGGATTGGACATCTTGAGTGGTTTTAACCCAACTCATTTGGACTCATTTAATTTATCAACCAGGGATGTAAACTTGAAATATGTCTGCAAAGTATATGCTTCAAACTTCTCTCAACTGAAGAACTACTCTACAAAAATTCAAAAGCTTATGCTATAGGAAATCTATGCTAACGTTAAGAATCAAATATATTTTAACAAAGCACAAAAATATAGCTGAGAACTACTTCAACTACCTATGTTGCAGGAATAGCCCACTAATTTTGCTATTAATTGGTGGTAAATCATGCTATCTCTATTGTCAGGGACTACTAAATTATGTAAAAAGAGTTCATAGAGAAAATTTTTGATGGCTATAGGGGTAGTATGAAAAGCTTGGAAGAGTTCCTTAGGAGTATTCAATATTAAACTTTTACCTTGCATTACATAGGTCATCTGATAATTGACAAATTGTCCTTTCAAAAAGAGAGCATAAATAGGAGAAGGAGAGCAACAAGACATTAATTCAAGAATCATGGCAGTGAATTTTGTAAATTTACCACTTAATTGTTCAATCTTTGCATCCTTTTCAATAAAATCTTGAGTTTGATTGAAGATGGTTTTGTCAAGGCTCTCTTTCTCTATTTTCCATTCTTCCTTCTCTTGAATTAACTGATTAGATAACTATGAAATAATGCTTAATAATGAAATAGTGGAACTGGGATGGTAAGTAACATGTGACACAAGTGAAGGAACAAGAGGAACGGCTTGTTGGGCTATAAATGCTAAAGCATCAAGTACTTGTGAAAGAATCTATTTAGCAACAGTGTTAATTACATCCAAATTTATTCCAATATCTTTTCCATAAAATTTTCCCCTCTGAAGAATAGGTGGAGAGTCTGAAACTCCAAAAGATACATTGTCATCATTGTCTGAATCTATGGAAACAATGGGTGGCTAGAGAAAGGATGTTCCTACTACTATAGGCATACATTCTACACTCTCTTCATTTGAACCATCTTCAATGATGATCTTAACCTCATCAAAAGAGGATTTCTCTTTTTCAATAGTTGCATTTTTAGACATAGGGGATTGAAAAGACACCCTCATTGGGCTTAATAGATGTTTGGCTCCTTCAAGCTCTATGCCTAGAAAAGACACACCCTCATCAAGTTAAGAAAATTTTGGCTCCTTCAAGCTCTATTCTTGAGGGGTAATTCTACTACCTTTGAAGTTGTAGGAAGTTTTGGAGATGTTTCCTATACATTCCCCTTCTTCTTCTTATAAACCCTAGGAATTGCAAGAGAGATAGCTATTGGGGAAAATTAAATTTTCCTTTTACTCTTATCAAATGTTGGACATGGTCCAGAGGTAGAGGCTACAGGAGTATAAATTGGGGTTCTTTGTGACCTCTTGGGTCTGGATGAGGAAGAACATGGTGCTAGGTTTATAGAATTTTCCTGAGGTTCTTTTTCCTCCTCAATTTGCTTTGCAAGCTGCCTAACAAGGTTCTGCACATTGTTTGAAATAAAATCATCCCAAGATATTCCAAGTTGTTCCCTAAGGGATTTTTCTATGATGAGCTTAGTAAAAAAATGGTGTGAAACATCTTTTGATGTTCCTTTTTGCACTATAGCAGCTCTTTTTAACAAAATATGATACATAAAATGATGGACATTTAAAGGGAAGTCATCATGTCTTAAGCAACTCAAAAATTTGAAATGTGTGGCATGCACATATGAATGTCTCCCCTCACAAGTAAAATATCTCACAATATAGACACCACATTGGTTAAATGGTTTCGATAAAGATATGTGGATTTTACCTTGTTTTCAGTCTATCTGAAGTCATGGATCTGTGTTCACTATAAATTAGGCTCTGGCCAAAACTGGGTTCAATGCGTCTGAAAACTCCTCTCCTACCAGAGGCAATTCCATTATCTCATCTACAATTTTGGGTGAAAATGAAACCCTTAATCCTCTGACTATGGCAAAACCATCCCTCAACATTTGCAAGAATTCTAAGATAAGCTCCTCATCCCATGTAGATATTTTGATAATGTAATTTGTACACCCCCTAGCTTGAAATATAGGTAGGCAAACTAGGTCTCCTAACAATGTTGCATGGTCAGCTAGTTCTCTTCTTCTCAAATTTCCCCCCATTGTTCTTCTAGTGTGATTACAAGAGTGATAAAAAAAATTCTTAGGTGATTGGAAGAAATTCTCATGACAAAGTTACACATAGCTTTAGAAGAAATTTTGAAAATGGAAAAGTTAGGAACAAGACAACATGACAAGTGATAATACTTTTTAAGTGACTAACATTTTAGCATTTAAGATCACTTAATTTGCATTAAGTACCTCAAATGGAACTTGTACTTACCAACTTGCAAAAAGTTTGTGACATAAAGGTAACTATCACATCACATCATTCTTTTATCATGATTTATGGAAAAGGACAAAATATGTGGCAGCATATAAAGAATAGCATGAACATTTAATGATAACAAAAAAATGAAATATAATACCCCTCCCCCCAACTCAATTAGGCAATAGCTCCTGCAATTGCTAGTGACAAAGGTAACTAAAAATAGAACAACACATTAAGAAAAAGATTTAACTTAAATATGTGTACAAACTTTGTAATTCATGTTGTCACATGATACTGTCATGCAGAAGGTGATGAAGGATGAGGTGAGGTGGAAGACAAGAAAGAGTGGAGTGAGGTGAAATTATTATTAAGAAAATACTTTCACTAAGAAATTAGTTTATTTTAATGAGTGAAATGCGCTTAGAGAGAGGACAAAAAATGAGTGGAAGACTCATTTGTAGTTCCTACAGGAACTGTAGGATCAATAGTTGGTTGGAATTTTTGTAGCAACTATTTACGGCTAAAAAACTTATGGTAGAGTTTTAAGTGGTGCCCATTAACAAGTAGTTTGAAGCAAACATGATCAATGGTAGAGAGATGTACTACACCATTCTCAAACACAAAAATGATTTCATAGGGTCCAAGCCAATGTGTTTGGAATTTTCTTGGAGTTTACTAATAATGAGAATCATATAGTAGGGCCCAATCTCCAATAGAAAACTTCTTGTTATAGATGAACTTATCATGCCATTTATTTTGTTGATTTTGAATTATCTCAATATTATGTAGGGTAGATTTGTGGTATTCACCAAGGGAATTCAACTATAGTAACCTATCTTCTTGAGCCTTTGAAAGATCAACATCTAGCTCCAAAGCAGTTTTTAGAGTCTTGTGCTCAATTTCTATAGGCATGGAAGTAGAATTTTCATAAAGTAATTCAAATGGGGTAAATCTAGTGGTGCTCTTCCATGTAGTCCTATAAGCCCAAATTTCTTTAGGAAGCTGGGTAACCTAGTCCCACTTATGAATAGCAACTATTTTGGTGAGGGTTGCTTCTATCTCTCTATTTGTAATTTCTACCTGACCATTAGCTTGAGGATGGTATGGGGAAGATGTGCCATGATGGATCATGTACTTCTTCATGAGCTCTACAATTAGGTTGGATGTAAATTGAGCTCCTTGATCTATGACAATTTCTCTGGGTACTCCAAATCTAGTAAATATGCATTCATATAGAAAATCTACTACTTTGTGATCTCTGCCCTGTTTCATAGCTTATGCTTCAACCCATTTAGTTTTATGATTAGTACATACTAAGATGTATGATTTTCCATAAGAAGAGGGTTCTATTGGATTGACAAAGTCAATACCCCACTTGTCAAAAGGTGTGACTACAACCTATGGCTACAGGGGCATTTCATCAAATCTAGTGGGCCTTCCCATGTGTTGGAATCTATCACATCACCTTGTATACTTTGTTGCATCTTTGTGGAGAGTAGGCTAGTAGTATCTAGTTGTCAAAATCTTTTAGATTGTTCTATTTGCTACAAAATGACCCCCACATGGTTCATCATGACATGCCCACAAGATGTCATAGGTTTCATCTTCCCTCACACACCAGTGAGTTACTTGATCTAGTCTAGTGTAGAACATCAACCTAGCTATTCATGAGAAATTAAAACTCTTTTCCACCAAGAGATGGTGCTACATGGGTGAAAAGTGTGGTGGTGTTCTTCCTATAGCAAGGTAATTTTATATATTTGCAAACCATGGGTTATAACTTTCTATTGAAAATAGATGTTCATTAGGAAAGCTATCATCTATGGCTACAAGACCATCAAGTACTTGAAGTCATGATAGAAAATCTACTACTACTTTGGCTCAACATAGTTTATCTATTATTTTTATATTAAACTCCTATATGAGGAGTAGCCAACATGCTAATCTACTAGAGATAGAAGGTTTGTTCATCAAGCATTTTATAATAGAGTGATTAGTGTAGACAAAAAACTCATAGCTTCTGATATAATGCCAAAATTTATTAAGTGCATACACAACAACAAGCAATTCTTTTTTAGTAATAGGATAATCCAGCTTAGCACCCTACAAATTCTTACTAATGTAGTAAACAACATGCTCAACAATACCTTCTTTTTTATCCTAGAACTACTCATAAAGAAATATCAGATGCACCAGTATGAATGTAAAAAGGTAGCTTCCAATCACGTCCTTTAAGAATAGGTGTTACAGTCAAAACATCCTTCAAATGCTAGAATGTTGCTTCATAGTCTTTTGTCCACTCAAATTTCGGTTTCTTCTTGAGTAAGTTGCACAAGGGGATAGCAAGCTTACTGAAGTCTTTGATGAACCTCTTGTAGTAACCGGCATGTCCATGAAAGTTTTTGACATCTATTTTCTTGGTTTGCATTGGTAGATTAATAATTACAACAATCTTTGCAGGGTCCACTTGAATTCCAGAAGAGGAAAGGTAGTGGCCAAGAACAACTCCTCCTTCCGTCATGAAATATCACTTCTCACTATTAAGAGAAAGGTTGTATTCTTGACACCTTTTTATTACCTTCTCCAAGTTGGCATGAGCTTGTTCAAATGTGTCACCATAAGTAGTGAAATCATCCATATAGATCTCAACATAATCAACAACTATGTCAGATGCTAAGTACCACTTGTTGAAAAGTTGTAAGTGCATTACATAATCAAAATGGGAAGACAAAGTAAGCAAACATTCCCCATGGATAGGTGAACATTGTCTTATCCTAATCTTTTGGAGAGATTTTAGATTTAATTATATCCACTAACACCATCTAGAAATGAAAAATATCTCTTTCTTTCAAAGTTATCTAGTACTTGATTAGTAAATGGTAGAGCAAAGTGATCCTTTTTAGTGTCTTTATTAAGCTCTTGTAGCCTACACATACTCTCCACTTTCCTCCTTTCTTTGGAACAATAACTAGAGGTGACACCCACTAGCTACCAAAACTAGGATAGATAAATCTAGCACTAAGAAGTTTTTGTAACTCTACTTTGACTATATCTTTTAATGTTGGGTTTATTCTCCTCTGGGGTTATCTCACTGGCTTACATTTTGGGTTGATAAATATCCTTTGTATACAAAGACTAGGATCTAAACCCTTCATTTTAGTATAGTCCCATGCAAAGGCTTGCTAAGTATCTTGCAATAGTTTAATGAGACTTGTCATCTGAGATGTAGTAAGGTCATTATTGACATTCAACTCTTTTCCTACAACAATCTCAACTCTCTTTACCTTGTCCATCATTAAAACCTCTGCTATTGATGGAGATTTAATTTCATGGGGTAATAATGTATGAAGGTAATTAGGTGCTAAAGGAGATTGAGGTGCATCACATTTAGGCAGTACAGTTTGCAAGGATCTGGTAGGATTTTTAGAAGTGGACTCCTTAGAATCATATTGATTAGTAAGGATTGCTACTAGTATATCATCTTCTTCCTGGGATACAACAAATGGGTTTCTCTCAAGCATCATGAGCTATTGAATAGAATTAACTTCTAAAGGATCATCACCAAGGTCTAGCCAAGAAACTTGGTTAAGATCTAGTTGGGGTTGTGTAGGAGAGTACAGAGTTAACTTTTTAGTCTTGGCACCATCTAATATTGTCATTTTTCTTGACTAACATACAATACATGCATATGTAGTGGCCAAGAAAGGTCTTCCTAAGATTAATGGATATCCTCCAAGGGTTCCTCTAGGTGACAACACAACATAGTCTAAAGGAAAATTTAGGGAATCCAAGGTTACAATGATATTTTCTATCATACCATCAGGCTTGATAGTTGAGTTGTATACTAACTAAACTATTGTAGGAGTGTCCCTTAATCCAATAATGTTAAGTCTTAACAAGACTTCTCTAGTCATGACATTAATTGATGCTCCCAAATTAATCAAAACATTCTAAATTTGGATGCTATTTATGCGTACGGTAACCATAGGAATTCCTAGGTTAGAATACTTAGGCATAAGGGCTTTGCTCAATATTAAATTAGAAATTTGTCCCAACACATGGACAATAGGAGGATCCTTTTTCTTTCTACTAGAATGCTTGACACATGCTTCCTTTATAGCTTTATTATAAAGGGGAATCTCCTTAAGTGCATCCAATAAGAAAATTTGGATAATCATTTTCTTAAGTTGGTCTAGGAGATTAGTTGCCATAGGATTTGGCTTGGATGGAGCTACAAGAACTAACCTTTGGGGATATGGAGGACTAGATGCTTGTATAAATGGGGGAATTGGGGCATCAACTGGTTGACTTGTTGGAACATTTTTTGTATCAATGACCTCAATTATTATAGGTCCTTTAGGTTCAGGAAACTTGGTTCCAGACCTTAGATGAATATCATTTATCTATAAAGAATAAGCCTTGTGCTTATTGTTGGGATTTGGTGTTGGCTGAGCAGGAAGTTGTGGTTGCTTCTATGGGCTAGCATTCATTATAGGAGGTAGAAATATCAGGGCTTGTTGCTAAGGCAGAAGCATCAAGGCTTGCTACTGAGGTGGTTGCTACCAATTCACCGAGTGCAGAGGTTGTTGGTTAGGGCCCCGCTAAAGATAGTAGTTATTTTGTTGAGGCCATTGATTATTTTGTTGGGGATATTAAGGTGGTTGCTAGTAGGCTTGGTTATACTGTGGCTGCTAGTAGGCTTGGTTATACTATGGTTGTTGGTTGGGCCAATTATTGTTCTAATTTTGTCCTTGAGGGGCAAAATTTGGGGGAATATTGCGTTGCCACTGATTATTATTATAACCAAAATTATAGAAAGGGTCTTGAGCCATACCTTGTCTCTAAGCCCATGGTCATCTTTGAGCAACATAAATCACTTATCCAATATCCTCATCAATTGCTTGGAACTCAAAGGGCATTGGATGTGCATTCACACCTACAATGGTCTTGCGTGTGCAGTTCTTCTTCCTTTCTCTGCAATGAGAGTAGAATTCAGTCAGCATAGCATCAGCTTCATCCTTTTTTCTTTAGGCTTGCATGGCATCCAATTGACTAGTGACATCATTAATGATATCTTGCTTGAAGTTAGATAGTAGGTTAGATAACTACATCTTAGATACTCCTAACCCACCATTGGTCTTATGTGGTAGGCTCCTTAGTCCTCTACCTTTCTTCACAATAGCTCTTGAATAGTTTTGACATATATCCTTTATTTCATTCCAAGTCCTTTGTGTAATATCTCATCCAACCATTAGGTCCAGGGCTTCCATGTTGTCTTCTTACACATCTCTAAAAAAAAAATGCTTCTTAGATTCTTCATTTAGGTTATGTTGTGTATTCCATTGCACATTAAAAAAGAATCTAGAAACGTAGTCTTCCAAGGTTTCACCAGCCTTCTATGAGATTTTAAAAATGTCATCCCCTTTCATATCTTGACCTCTGTAATATTCTTTATATTTTTTAAGAAAAAATTACTCATTTCAATCCAATTTGCTACAGTATTTGCACCCAATCCCATGAACCATCTTAGAGCGGCCTCCTTCAGAGTAGAGGGAAACAACTTCAACTTATGGGCATCAGTTGTGTAGTCATAGATCCTAAAAAAAATCTCAAACTCAAAGAGAAAGGTTTCAGGGTCTTCTATAATAAGGCCATAGAATTTTGGAAGGGCAGTAGCAGGTATGTTCTTCAAATTTTGATTCCCTTGCTGAGTTGGAGTAGGAAAAGGAAAGGTAGGCATAGAAATTCTGGGAGGAGGAGGTGGTGCTTGATAGCTAATGATGGCTAGTGGATTATCTTGATACTTAGGCTTAGTAAAAAGTTCATTCAAGTGGAGTGATTCTTCTAAAGATGGAGGTATTTCAGCTTGAATGTTAGCAAATAGATTTTCAAAAGGTTTGTCTTTTTCATTCTCTCTTTGGGGTTCATCTAGTTTAGGATACAAATCATTGGATGGTTCTTCCTAATTATCATGAGGAAGGAATCTCCCAAGGTGGTCTCTTCTTCTATGCATACCATGCTTCTTAAACTCTATTCTACAAGGAATAGAAATACAACTACAAAGATTGGTTTGAATTAACACCATCCTCGGTAATGGTGCCAAAAATGCTTGGCCAAAGAAAGGGATCAAAATCCTACAACAATGGATTACTTAGCCCAGGATTGGACATCCTGAGTGGTTCTAACCCAACTCATTTGGACTCATTTAATTTATCAACTAGGGACTTAAACTTGAAATGGTGTCTGCAAAGTATATGTTTCAACTTAAGAACTACTCTATAGAAATTCAAATGCTTATGCTATAGGAAATCTATGCTAAAGCTAAGAATCAAATCTATTTGAACAAAGCATAAAAATATATCTAAGAACTACTCAAACTACCTATGTTGCAGGAATAGCCCACTAATTTTACTATCAGTGCCTGTAGGAACAACAAAGTCTACTCTAGTTCTACGAAATGAAGGCAAATCCTATACTAACTAATTAGTTCACTCTTTGTGTGGGCCCCATAGAGAAGTGAAGTAGAACAACTCAAAGATGGAAACCTGAAATGATCTTCTTATTCATAACAATAGTAAACATACATACTAATAAAAAATAAGATTATATTTAGTACTCAAAAACTCATAAAATTCTTCTTTCTACTAATAATAACTAACTAACAAAAAGCTCCTCTAGAACATAGACTTCTAGTTAAAGCACAAACTAGGAATAGAATTCCAAGATTCTAGACTCCATCAACTACTAAAAGAAATGATGGCATTGAATATTACAAAAAATGAATTAACTCTGGCACTAAATGGAATAGAAATTTAGGAGCTCATGACCCCTAGATTTCCTTTTCTTAAGACTATCAATTAACGCAAGCAACCGCTTTGACTCCCACTTTCCTGAAAATAGGTACCAACTATTATGGATGAAATGATTGGTGATGTGGAAGGTCATTAATGCAACCTCCCATCATTTTCTTGGGTTTCTGACTTCGCTTAGTTGAGTTGACTTTTTCGTTAAGTCTACAAAATATTAATGCCTCGAAAGTAATAACATACATCAAGACTAATTCAAAATATGTCATCTAAATTAGTTTACTCTATGTCACATTGTTGCAAGAGAACTACCCAACCTAGCTAAGGAAGAAAAAGCATCATTCTCACTATTTTGTAACCAAATGACATATCATTTCATAGCATATTCATTTTAGTCATGGAAAGTAATTATGCACACATCTATCTAAAAGTATCATAAACATCATGTTCTTAAACATCAAAGTCTTTAGAAAGTTTGCAAATTCAACTAAAAATGAAATGATAAAATAGACCATATTTCAGTCTCATCAAGAATCTTGCTAGGTTACAAATGAAATTCATGGTGATGATGGAATAAACTTGCATATTGACAAGATTTCTTCTCATGATGAAATTTTGATTAAAGAAAGATATCAAGAAATTAACTTTTGCCCTAAGGATGGTTCAGTTGAATTGTTGAATGATATTTTCCTTGGTCAAGAAGAAAATATCATATAAAAGCTCTTATCATTTATCAAACAAGATCATTCCTCTATGAGTCAATTAGTATGACAACCATGGGAATAATTAGCTTACTCAAATGATATCTCTTTGTGCAAACATGAAACCATTGAAGGACTATTGTCATTCATTGAATAAGAGGTTACTGGAAGAATGGTTTAGGTATTAATCTAAACCAAGCTGAAAATGAGATGTTGATAGATGAATCCTTTTCCCATTCCTTTGTGTGTGATTTTGCTAGTTTTAATTGTGAGAATGATGCTGAAAATTGTGATGATATATTGGAGGAAAGAAAATATGGAACACATTTTACATTAGATGATAGTTTGATTCCTAAAAAAAAAGGAAAATATCTACCCAATATTCAATGGTATGCTAGAGGAAATATCTTTCTTTCCTTGAATTGGTCATGAAGTTAAAGTTCATGTGAAGATTAACAATTTTGGTGACAATGACTATAAAACTCATGCAACTTCTCTTGAAGGAGTTTCTACTCATTATTATTTTTTAGTTTAGAGTAGAAACTTATTTGGAGAATACTATAGAAAGGGCTATAGGAGATATGGAGGTTTATAATGAAGAATGGTCTTTCAAGCACGAATGGTTATTTAAGTAATTTATTTGTGCTACCAATATGATTTATAGCATTGATAGAGTAATCATATGGTAGTTCATAGGGGCTACACCAAGGAGGCACAATCAATTGCTATAGAAAGGTTCATACTACTCTTAGCTAGTGGATGGCTTCATGTAAGTACTTTTTGTTCTTGATTCTTGTGGTGGGATTTTTCCTAACTATGTATATATTTGTAAATATTTCCTTTCTTTGCAAGTTTTTGTTTTTGCATAGTTTAGTCTGCTTTGTTTCAACATTTTTTGGTGGTGCTCTTAGTCTAGGTGTTTTTTCTTTTTATTGCCCTATTCGCCTTCACCCATCTATAAGTAGATTTGTGCACTCTCATTCCTCGTTACTCTATTGCCCATTAGTTCCTTGGAATTGTTCCTTAACTAAAGATGTTGGAGTTCTCTACATTTGCATCAAAAGATGCCCCTTGTAGAACCTATGTTAGCCTACATATGGACCCTAATTTAAAAATTTAGAATTTGGATATCCTCCTTTTCAATCCTTGCTTTAACATTTTATCTTAACTCTAATTGAGTCTTAAATCCCTTTGAACCAAGTTCAATTGGTACATAATGGTTCAAATAAGTAAGTGTAGGTACAAAAGGGTCTAATTAGTTTAGTCAAGTTCACATAAGTTCAAAATTCAAAGTGCAAGCTAGAGTTCAATATTTATAATGTTGGTTCAGATATTCAATATCCATATTCAAAGTACAAATTCTCAGTTCAAAAATACAAATCCAGTTCAAAGTTCACCCTATCAAGACTAAAGTGTAGATGCAAATTTGTAGTTGTAAGATGATTCATGTTCAAGTTGAGAAGTTCAAAAATATAAAACAGTAAAGGTTAGTGCTCGCATGGCTCAATAATCATTATTGAGCCTTTTGAATATTGAGGAAATGTTTGTAGGTATTTATTTTTTACAACATTCTCAATACATGTTTGAGAAACATTCTTTAAGTTCATAAACCCCATTCAAAGTTGATTATTCTAAAGGAACAATATGGAGTCAATTTTGACCTATATATTCTAAAAAGAAAGCTAATGGGATGAATCAAAGTTAGTAAGATCTTCTATTGTACAATGGGAAAACTAGAAATGTCATAAGAGGCAAATGTCAATCAATTATCCAACCTAGACTATTTAGATCTAGAAGATGGTGCCACCTCCAAAGTTGGAGAATAGTGGAGGTGATACTACTAAATCAATTCCATCAAGCATAAATTTATTGGAAAAGTAGAACAATAGAAACAAAGAAGAGAAAGAAAGAACTTTCAGCTTGTTTTTATTCAATAATAAATGTCAATTTATACAATAGCTTGACTCAACAACATTCCTAAATGATTGCTGATTAGATTGACAATAAACTACTTCATGATTGATAACACAAAAAACTTGACAGATAGGTGAAACTTATGGACATTTAACTCAAACACATATAGAATAAGAACTTGATTCAAACTATAACTCTTTGACTCAATCTGAAAATAAACTTGTGTTGTTGGCAACTCAACAAGGCTTGCCACATGTGCAAAAATTATTATTGACTATCATTGGAACATTAACTCCAACAAAATTTAACATTCAAATGCATTGATGATACAATAGGAGGTATCATTGAACATTATGAAATTTCAACTTAAAAAATTGATAATGAATCAACATTATTGATAATTAGTAACATATCCCTCCACCCTTTTTAAATTGGTAAATATCAAACATAATAGAAAGATGGTTTTGTTCCTATACTCAACATGACATGGTGTGGTGTGAAAATTGGCCTATATTTCTTGTGAAATCTCAAGATGCTTTAGAAGAGTACATATAGTTAAATGTCAATAGGATAGCAACAAAACCCACAAAATCTTATGTTCTCTATGCACACTTCGCATCCATGTGTCAATCAAGAGAAGGATGTATGTGAACTTCTTGACATAATACACAAATCAACATGTGTCAAGATATCTCCAAAATTTATATGCATATAGGATCCCAAATGGTAAAAGGCCTACACATATACCCAGTCAATAATTAGAAGCCATTCAATTTCAAAGCTCCATAAATGATCATATTATGAATGGCTTATGAAACACATACATGAGTAGCCGCAAGGTGTTTGATAGATCCCTAAGTGAATGTAGCATATTGAGACCACCAAAAGCAAAGAAAATCATATTGGATTAGGTTCTCTATGGGTGAATGTTGGTCCATTTAAAATCATGACTTTCACTCTATGCATGTTTTTGGTTCCCCCAAATAAACGCAATCAAACCTTCTAATAAAAGGGGATGTGATTTCTTTATATGTGGTAAAGATGGAGAGATGATGAAGTGATAGAATTTAATGTTGGTTGCCAAACATTACACACATGTTCACTACTACAAACCAAAAAAATGATTAAATGAAGATCTCACATCAACATAATGCATGGGATGAACTGCAAATTAATTGATTCTTCGAAGAGATTGACCCAAATGCCAAATAGTCTTGATAGTTAGCATCATGGAAATACTAGGGAGGTCTGCATCCACTTTAGCCAAAATTCTCAAACCCATCACAAAAAAAAAAAACTCAATGGCTCTATGAGAGAGTAGGCATGGTTATTGTTACCTTATCAGGTACGTTATAGATTCTAATGCATTTGTAAGGACAATCCTATTAGATACCTATGAAAATTGTTTGACATAATTCATTCAACTCCATAATGGATAAAATTATCATCAAGACCTGCAACAAGAAATGGTGGATAATTTGAGTAGAAGCTTGATAGCTAATGTCATGTACAACTGGTTGAATTTTGGGAGTAATTTATTATCGAAGACCCTATGACATTAAGGCTTAATTTTTGAAATATTTAATGCAGTAGGTTTTCCCTTGGAGAAAAATGGCCACCTACCACCCTGACAGCCTGCAATAGTTAGAAACATTAAATGCAGTAGGTGAGTTCAAATTTGAAAAGAGAGGGAAAACATTTTTGGCAAGGAGACAAAAGGAACAAATCTGATTCATTCAATTAGGGGTAGAGTTGTAGAGCAAAACATGGAGAGAAAAGGAAATTGATTAGTAGATCAAGTCAAAGTTTAGAAGATAGAACGAAATTTTAGTCTCGTGTTTGCAATTGCACATGTTGGATCTTTTGTCATTCTATAATTTCTTATTGATTCGACCTATGAAGTAGTGATTTCTCCAAGCATTGTTGGTAGCCATTAGAGCTATAAGTTTAAAATTTAAAGTTTTATCAATTTGAATATTTTAGGGTCTTTTCTATTCAAAGCTGAATACTCCTAGATTTTATAATAGTTTTGTTGAATAGAGTATAAGCAAGAAAGAAGGCATACTTGGCAATCTATTGTCCTCCTTCTATTTAACATTACATGTTTTGCATTTAAGATTTTCATACTTGCAAGTTTTTTGAAGTTTTTCCCTCTAAGTTTTAATGTTGAAAAAGTCTAGAGTATAAGTTTGCTAAATACTTCACTCAGTTTAATCTATTATCGAGCTCCTCTCTCTCTTTTTGGTGTTATTGCTAAGCTCACTCAGAATCCTTTTTTTTTCAAGCATCACTTTGCAATAGTGACTGACCTCACTTAGCATCTTCACTGCCAAGCTCACTTGACATACACTATTTCTGAGTTGCCCTTGTGTGTCGAGTTCACTCAACTTCTTCTTATGCTAGGCTCACTTGGTACCCACTACCTATCACTCAACATCCATTAGTGCCAAGTAAAACTAGAACTCAACACCTTCTTGTGCCAAGAAATTTTTTTAGGGTTGTGATTTATTTTTCACATGTTATCAAAGCTTTGATGCTCCACATCCATAGTGAGTTAGGGAATTTATTTTTTTGGGATATTTGACATGGTAGGAGATGCAGGAAAGATATTGTAGTAGCCACTATCCTTTAATGGATAGAATTATGATACATGGAAAAAGAAAATAAAACCCATAATGGTTACTAATGATTTGTGGGCGTTTGTGATCAATGGATGTTATAGTCCTAGAACTATATGTTTCCCTCACAAACCCAGAAGAGACTCAATTGAGAGAGTCAATGAGAAAGGATGCAAAAGCATTAAGTATGATTGAGGTAGCAATGATAGAGTCTTTCCCAAGATTGCAGCATCAAATTATGCAAAGGAAACATGGGATATCTTTGAGATGAATTTGAAGAGGATTGATAAGGTCAAAGTAGTGAAGCTATAAATGATTAGAAGAGAGTTTGAGAACCTTAAGTGAGAGATAATGAACCTATTGTAGAGTTTGGTTCACAAATCTCCACTTTGATAAACCAACTCAAATCATATGGAGAAGATTATGTAGAGTAGAGGATTGTGGAAAAGATACTAAGGAGTTTACCTCAAAAATATGACAATCTTGTTATGACCATTGAGGAAGAAAAGGACCTCACCACATTGACCATGGATGAGTTGATGGGAACTCTTCAAACCCATGAGTATTGGATAAATAGATCAACAACAACTTCCCAAGAGTAATATTTCAAGGCTCAAGAGAATTCAGGAGACAGGGGGAGAGGAAGAAATGACTTTAGTAGGGGCTCAAGAATTACAGGTCATGGAAGGAATGGTCAAAGGAATACTAGTGTAGAAATATTAGGAAGAGCAAGCAACCAAGAGGGAGCTAGAACCTCTCAAAATAGCTCTAAAGGAGGTAAGAAGAATTACAACTCCTACAAGAGCAATGTTGAATGCTACTACTATCATAAGTATGGGCATTATGCAAGTGAATGCTGGAAGAAGTAGGGTAATCAGTCAAAATAGAATGCTAATGTGGCTAATGTGAACATGAGAAATACAAATAATCTCACAGCCTTCATCATGTGTAACATTGGTGAATAAGGAAGCCCTGAGGTATGGTACTTAGACAGTAGTTGCAGCAACCACATGAGTGGTAATGAAATTTTATTCTCTCTCATTGATAAGACTTTTAGTCCAAAATTAAGCTAGGAAATAATGGAACCATTCCCATAGTGGGAAAAAGATCTATCATGGTCTGCACCAAGCAAGCTAAAAAGAAGGAGATACAAAATGTGTATTTTGCCCCCGGTATGAAGCACAACTTGATGAGTGTTGGACAACTCATTCAAAATGGATACAAGGTGGTGATGGAAAATGAAAAATGTGTCATTCATGAGAAGGATGGGAGTAATAGACTACTTGCAATAGTATAAATGATAAAGAACTGAATGTTTTCGTTGAGGATAGAGACACGTTTCTCTTCTCAAGTTAGTGTTGCACCTTCCAAGCATGCATGTACAATAGTACATCATCAATCAGCTCTTAGGATTGTGATTGAAGACCCTTCAAGCTCTAACATCTCAAGTATGGACATCTTGGCTTTGCTGGTTTAAATTTTTTGTCCAAGAAAAGAATGGTAGATGGTTTGCCAAGCATAATAGATTTCTATGACAAGTGTGAGGATTGTATTTTGTGTAAGCAACATAGCCTTCCTTTTTATTTTAGAAATTTTAGTAGGGCTAGAGAACCATTAGAATTGGTGCATTCTAATTTGGTAGGCCCTATGCAAACTACTTTTGTTGGGGGGAGTACTTATTTTATGACATTCATAGATGATTTCAATCATAGGACATGGTTGTATTTTTTGGAGGACAAATCTAAAGGATTTGATAAACTTGTTGAATTTAAAGCCCTGACTGAAAAAAAATGTGGTCACTATGTAAAGGTCCTTAGATCAAATAGAGGAGGGGAGTATACCTCCAATATGTTTGTAATTTTTTTGCAAGAAAAATGGCATAAGAAAAGAGCTTACAGCCAGTTATACTCTGCAGCAAAATGGACTGGCTGAGAGAAAGAATAGGACGATTGTTGAAATGGCTAGAAACATGATGAAAACAAAAGGGCTTCCACCTAAATATTGGGGAGAAGTTGTAGCAATAATAGTATATTTGATTAATAGGTGTCCTACAAAGTCAATTCATGACAAGATTCCTCTTGAGGCTTGGTCAAGGAACAGATGGGTAGTTGAACACTTGAGAGTGTTTAGATGTGTAGCACATGCACATGTGCTTAAAGAATAAAGGAAAAAGCTAGATGACAAAGGTGTGAAATGCATCTTTATAGGGTATAGCTTAGAATCAAAGGTTTATAGGTTATATGATCCAATTGACAAAAAGATCATTATTTCAAGAGATGTGGAGTTTTTTGAAAATTAGTCATGGGATGGCTCAATAGATGTATCCTCAAGCACTTCAAGTAAAGTGCCTACTATTGAAGAGGAAGAAGATGGCATTGGTGATTAGCAAGAAAATGGAGCAGCAAACATAGATTGCAAAGGAAAAAAGGTAACCAACTCTTAACATGGCGAGTAATAGTTCCAAGCACATGAAGATAGCCCTGAGATAGTATGCAAAACAATAGCAACAATAATACTAAAAATTCAGATCCCACTCTCACCTCCCTACTGCCAAGAAAGACTAAAAGTCTAAGGGAGATATACCAAGATGAAATCTATGATGAAGATTATGATGATGTTAGAGCAAATAATTAATTAATTATTATTTATTCTATTTACTTAAGTTTACTTAGGTTAATGCATTTATTTAATACTTAGTATTTAATAGTTGTAGTGATGAGTTGTGGACAACACGGGAGTTTGTTCCCTTCTAGCATGTTCCACCTTTTTGTGAAAGTGTGCTTAGTTGTCAACCTTATCTTCTACCACTTTTCAGCTTGTTCTACAAGCTTCCATGAGGCCTTTATATTCAGGCTCTCTCATTGTATTTTCTCAACACATTTTCATTGTAAATACATTTTCCTTATTTGCAATGTGTTCTCTCTCAAGTTTGTTTAGGATTTTTCCAAGATCCACCTCTTCCTTCTTGGTCTCCCTTCAAAAAGTTATTTTCATGTAGGTGATCTTGGTGAGCTATGGAGTTGGATTTCATCAACTCCTACATCATATCAGAGCCTCCCTGCAACTACTTGCTTGAAGAATTTTCAAAGCCACGATTCAGAGACACAAATTCTAGTTTGTTTATGATTTTTTCTTCAATCTAGGGGAAGAGCATTTTTTTGGAGCATTTTGGGCCTAAACAAACACTGCTATTAGATCCAAAAAGTTGTTTATAGTCAGGATCCATATAAATTTTGTCAATTTTGGAGACGAAGCTATGAGAGGCAAAAAAATTTTGCTTGCAAGGTCTACGATACAGCTGTATGGATTAATAGTGCCAATTTTTTATTTTTAAATTTAAAAAGGTAGCACCACTAGGTGGCCACCATCACAAAGCCCATGCCTAGCTCATAGGCCACTATAGGTAGTCACACCACCACAGGGTAGCTCAGGCTTGACTGCCATGGGTAGGCCACTAGTTCTCTACCTCTACCGTGGCTCAACCCCTTTTCTCAGCTCCTGCACTGCTTGCACCAATCTTCGCTACCCATGCTCTACTTGTCTAAGGCCCCACATAGTTAGCAATGCCTACATGGCATTTGGGACAATCAATGATAGTTGTCAGTCATATGGGAGTGACATGTGGCACTGGTGCTACGATGGCACTTTGTAACGTGGCCCCTGCCATGTCAGTACCTTCCCATGTGGCATCCACATGGCACTACCATATGGCCCTTTTTTGCTACGAAGGTCTAGAAATCATCAAATTTTTTCTAGTCTTTTTTTGACATCATCATGATGTCACCCTACATTAGCACCCTTGTTAGGCTCTCCAGGGTCCTTTTTGACCTACTATCAATTTTTTGGCCATATCTTGAGCATATAGAGGTGTTTTTTTGATCTGAAAGAAGCATTGGAAAGCTAGTTTTGAGATGGAGACATTGGTGTAGGTATTTTTAGGTTTTGATGCAATTTAGTTGCCTATTTTTTTAGTTAAAATCTAAAGTTCTATTTTTGACTCTGGCATGCATATCTTTTGCATCCCATGTCCATTTTTTGAAAACATTATATTTTTGGAAAGCTAGTTTGCTCCTCTTTCAAAAATGTTGTCTTTTTCCTTAAATTCTAGCCCATGCTCTTTCTAACATATTTTTGGCATTTTTTCTCTATGGTGGATATCTTGGGTGTTCCAGGTCCAAGGATCATTTTCAAGGCATGTAATCTTTTATTTTGGGTTGAATTATCTTTTGTATCAGCTTTTTTCTTTTTTTGTTCATTGTAGACATCATTTGTAAGCACTTTTATGTATATGCACTGAGATAAAGTGCCACTCTTGCATTTTAGGTTCATGAATATTGTTTTGAGACAATTGTACTTGCAATATTTTTATAAAGTACCATGGGGGGATAGTTGTTTGTTGTTTTAGGCATTCTTCCTTTTGTTTTTGCATGCAAAATTAGTGTGACCATGTCTTTATAGGGTGTTTGTACCTCTTTCCCTCTCGCATGGTTCTTGGTTCTATCTGCAGAGGATTTTGGCCCACCTTCTCAATTACCTATCATCTCACCCTATCTACATTAAGGGGAGGCTATGCTATTATTCTAATGCATCTTTGGTTCAATGGTTTGATAGTGTGAGTTATGTATTTAGTGGTTGATCCTATACACAAGGTAATTGTAATTGTTGGCTACCTATGCATTTTGATGAGATGGATCATCTACCATATAGACACACTCGATTCATGCCTTCTTCTTCGATGAAGGTTCTTCAAATTAGTAGTTTCTTTTTTATGCCAAATTTTGTGGCTTCTTCATGCTTCAGTAATGCTCTTCATGATCACTCCTTGTTCTTGTTTTAGGGACATTCCACTAGTTGGAGGCTTCTTCGGGCCTTCACTAGGTTACCTATTTTTGGGAGAGGGTTTTTCCCACGTGGTTTTCTCTTTTTCCCCATTTATAGAGGTTGCATTTTATTACATTGTACATGGGTACCTAACATGGCCTTGTTGCTAGGACCCATTGTGCATTTCATCTTAGTTTTTTGAGCTTAAGGCATTTCCCTAAATTGCACTTAAGTGGGGGTGTTCGAGTAAATAATTTATTATTTATTATTTGTTCTATTTACTTAAGTTTACTTAGGTTAATGCATGTATTTAATATATAGTGTTTAATAGTTGTAGTAATGAGTTGTTGACAACATGGGAGTTTGTTCCCTTCTAGCATGTTCCACCTTTTTATTGAAGTGTGCTTAGTTGTCAACCTTATCTTCTACCACTTTTCAGCTTGTTCTACAAGCTTCCATGAGGCCTTTATATTCAAGCTCTTTCATTGTATTTTCTCAACACATTTTATTATGAATATATTTTCCTTATTTGCAATATGTTCTCTCTCAAGTTTGTTTAGGGTTTTTCAAGCTCCACCTCTTCCTTCTTGGTTTCCCTTCGATAGGTTATTTGCATTTAGGTGATCTTGGTGAGTTGTGGAGTTGGATTTCATCAACTCCTACAGATGAGAGTGTAAATTTTGCATTATTTTCTTATAGTGATCCAATTTATTTTGAGGAAGTTGTGAATGAAGAGAAATGGTGGAATGTCATGGATGAGGAGATAGATGCTATTGAAAGGAATGAGACATGGGAGTTAACTACTTTGCCTCCCAAGAAATAGGTAATTGAAGTGAAATGGGTATACAAGACCAAGTGTGATATTGAAGGAAAAATAAATAGGCATAAGGCATGTTTAGTGCTAAAGGGGTACAAGCAGCAGTATGATAGAGATTATGATGAGACATATGCCCTAGTTGCAAGAATTGAAACCATGTGTGTTGTCATAGCAATAGCAGCCCAACACAAATGGAAGGTATATCAAATAGATGTGAAGTCCACCTTCTTGAATGATGTATTGAAGGAAGAAGTTTATGTGGAGCATCCACCTAGTTATAAAGTTGTAGGTGAAGAACAAAAAGTGTATAGATTGAAGAGAGCTCTATATGGGCTCAAGCAAGCTCCACAGGCATGGTACAATAGGATTGACTCATATTTTATGAGAAATGTCTTTAGCAAAAGAAATGGTGAGCCCACACTTTACACCAAGGTAGAAAATGGTAATGTGTTGATTGTTGTCTTGTGTGTAGATGATTTAATCTTCACTGAAAATGATAATGTCCTAATTGGTGAGTTTAAAGAGGCTATGAAAAATGAATTTGAAATGATAGACCTAAGTCTCTTGAATTATTTTCTAAGCATAGAAGTAAAACAAATGCATGATGGCATCTTTATCTCTCAAGAAAAATATGCAAGGAAGATCTTGGAGAGATTCAAAATGCAGAATAGTAAAGCAGCCCCAACACCAATAGTAGTAGGTTTGAAGTTGAGCAAAGAAGATTGCAGAAAAAATGTGAATCCAACACTATATAAGAGTATGGTTTGAAGTTTGATGTATTTGACTATAACCCAGCTAGATATGTTGCATGTAATAAGTTTTATTTCCAAATTTATGGAGACACCGAAGGATTCCCATTGGCAAGTAGGAAAGAGGATCTTAAGGTATGTGAATGGTACCAAGGGATTTAGAATTTTGTATATTGCAAAAAATGATTTCAAGTTGGTTGGTTACATGGATAGTGATTGGGTTGGAAGTTTAGATGATAGGAAGAGCACTTTCTGATACATGTTCCATATGAGATTGGGTGCAATTTCATGGGCATCTAAGAAGCAACCTATTGTTGTTAAATATAAGTAGAGGTTGAATGCATAGCAGTGAATTCAATAGCATGTCAAGCTATTTGGTTAAGGAGGATCTTGATAGGTTTGACTGAAAGGCAAGAGGAATGAACCACAATTTATTGTGATAATATCTCCTTAATTGCACTGTCCAAGAATCTAGTAGACATTTTTACTAAGCCTTTAGGCATTGGAACTTTTGTACACTAAAAAGAGTGTCTTGGTGTAGTTAATTTGGATCAAGAATGATCCTTGTTTGTTTGGCTTGGGACAAAGGGGGAGTGTTGAAATATTTAATTCAATAGGTTTTCCCCTAGAGCCAAATGCCCACCTACCACCCTGATGGCCTATGATAGTTAGAAACATTGAATGTGGTAGGTGAGTTCAAATTTGAAAAGAGAGGGAAAATGTTTTTGTCAAGGAGACAAAAGGAATGAATCTAATTCATTCGATCAGGGGTAGAGTTGCAGAGCAAAGCATAGAGAGAAAAGGAAATAAATTAGTTGATCAAGTCAAAGTTTAGAAGATAGAAGGAAGTTTTGATCTTGTGTTTGTAGTTGTATGTGTTGGATCTTTTGTCATTCTATAAGTTCTTATTGATATGACTTGTGAAGAAGTGATTGCTCTAGGCATTGTTGTATGTAGCCATTAGAGTTGTAAGTTTAAATTTTTATTAGTTTGAATATTTTAGGATTTTTTCTAGCGAAAGATGAATGCTCCCAAATTTTCCAATAGTTTTTTTGAATAGAATATAAGCAAGCAAGCAATCATACTTGACAATCTATTGTCCTCCTTCTATTTAACATTGCACATTTTGCATTTAAGATTTCCATACTTGCAATTTTTTTGAAGTTTTTCCCTCTGAGTTTTAATGGTGAAAAAGTCTAGACTATAAGTCTACTAAATACCTCACTTGGTTTAATTTACTGCCAAGCTCTCTCTCTTTTTGTTGTTATTGCCAACCTCACTTAGCACCCTCTTTTTTTCGAGCATCACCTTGCAACGGTGACTGAGCTCACTTGACATCTTTACTACCAAGCTCACTTGGCATACACTATTGCGTAGTTGTCCTTGCATGTTGAGTTCACTTAGCTTCTTCTTGTGTCGAGCTCATTCAACACCCATTTCTTGTCACTCGACATCCATTAGTGCCAAGAAAAAATGACACTTGGCACCTTCTTGTGCCAAGCCAAATTTTTAGAGTTGTGATTTATTTTCCACATTAATGTGTAGAATAAATTGGCATTGAATTTAATATGAACATCATATATCGAAGGAGACACTCTTTTAAGCTGAGAGTTGGCTCTAGTCACAGTGACATGAAGCATGGTAAAATCTTGAATGTTGCAGATTGCTCATGTTCATCACCCATGTGGAAGTGTGAACATTCTAAGGTGATGTTCCAAAACTAGATAAGGTTATACTTGAATGAATTGTGTGTGTCAAATGTGATGCTTACCTCACTAGATGAAGCAATGCTATGAGATACTCATCAATTGACATTTGTTGATTGATTTTATATATTATATCCAAAGTAGATATGACAAGTATGGCCATGGAAACATTTGGGAAGAAGTCATAAATTTATTAGAATACTCTAATACTTTTTCAAAGATGTATGGTTAGGGGATTTCCTTAGAAAGAAAAAATTATATTCCTAAGAGTATTGATAAAAGGAAACCAAGTAAAGTTGTAATAATTTTTTCTTGTGAAAGTGAGAAACTACTTCAAGTTTAAGTGAGAAACTAAGTAAAGATGTAATGATTCTTCCTTATGACTGAGTTAAATGGGGGTGGGGGTTTTGAAATGTTTTTGAACTAGGGGAAAGTGAGAAACTACTTCAAAGATTAAGTTTTCAAAACTAAATGGACTTTGTTTGTGATTATTTATTGTAAAAATCACAATAGACAAGGGGTTCCAATTTTTCTTTTTTCAATGGTGAGAGACTACAAAATGGAGTAGAAGACTTTTTATGTGCTATCTATAATATGGAATATACAGGGAAAGTCAATTATAATTCATGTTTTTGAAAATTTTGATGGACATGTAGGGGAAAAATAATATTTTTGTTGTCTTTATTGAGTATTCATAAATAGAGATTTTAGAGTAAATTTGTAGGCTTATGTATTGATTTCTTTGGTTGAGTTCAATCTTTTGGTTATCTCATTCACTTTTTTGAGTACCATTCTATATTAAGTTAGATGTCAAGTCTAATATGAATTTGTTGGTTCCTGTATAGTTAGCTTACCCTTATCCCTTATCCCTTTTGATTTCCTTGTGATTGGGAAAGATTATATCCATGATCCATCAATTGTTTAAATATTTTTCCCTAGATATTTCAAATCACCATCACATTCATTCCATGTTGATGGATGAATGTTTGTGCACCTTTGTGTATTTTGGTGAAAGACATATTTAGTATTTCATTCATTGCAAATCGTAAGAGGGAGTTGTACCTCTCAATTCAAAGGAAGGTTACCAATCTCATGGTAACCTTTCCAATTGTTATTAATGTTTGTACTTCAACCTGGGCATCACCATTCATTTTGTGATGCTATTTTTGAAGTATGAATATATTAACTAACAAATTATCAGTTTTCTTTTGTAACTTTACAAGACTAATATTAACTCTGATTTGAGGCTAATCAAGTGATCTTTCATTGAGAAATTTGTTGAAGTTTTATGGATTTATTTCTCTTCCATTTCTACATGGTCTTCCATCATTTGACATTCAAAACAAACATAAAATAAAAACAAGAACTTAGCAATCATAAATAAGACATTGAATACAAAGTGTTTAAAAAAATGTCAAACATCCAAACTTGAAAAAAGAAATCAAATAGAGCTGGGTTTCCTGCACCTCTGCTTACTCCCTTTGCTCAAGACAATTTGCAAAATGATGTATCCTACTTCTATCCAAGATATGATATCCTTTTAAAACTCATTGCTTCTATACATGACTACCACCCCTTGGACATGAAATGTTTGAGATAGATTAATTTCAAAGGTTACCTTGCACTTGTAGATGAAATGTTTATCAGTTTCCTTTCTCCTTAAAAGATTGCTTGAAGTCTTCTCATAGTATATTTCAAAGGTGGGAAATTAATGGTAAACTTAGGATGAAGTGTAAATGATAATTGTTCCATATTTTGGTCTCCATTCATTACTTAGTGTGGCATTGCCCTACCTTTGTGTACATTTCCTTCAAATTAGGTGATCTTTTTAGTCATCTTGACCAACACTAGAGGTTAGGGTAGGGTGGTTTCTCAATTTTTTTATAGCTCTAGATAACTCTTAGTTGAGGATGCAGGTTTGGTGCCATATTTCTCTTTTCATTGTAGACATTTAGGAACACTTTAGCATCTACTTCTTGAGAAACACTTTTTCTTCAATTTGTTGATGTACACTTTGTCTTTAGATCAATAGTTTATCTTCAAGCATTGCTTTTTCAAGGACTTGACAAGAGTTTTATCCAGTTAATATGTATTGTCCCCTTTTTAAATAGGGTTTAGTAGTTGATAATATATATTTTTAAATATTGAAAGAAGTAAGATAATATAATTTAATTGCAAGTTAATTAAGTTTAATGGAAGTTCAAGGAACTTCCAATGAAGAGGTGTGGCTCTCTCAAAACATGAGATATGAAATGAAGGAGAGTTTATTTAATAGGGGATCTGGAGGAAGGAAAAAGCAATATAGCATGGGAATTGTAAAATTTGGCTATGGAGATAACTACCCAAGATTTAGAAGCTAAATAGAAAGCACAACAACAAGATAGAATGACTATGACAAGAATAAAGTACATCATTATCAATAATTAAATGAAATGAATCAACCAAGTTGGATGTTACATAGGAAACCCTTTGGTTATATAGCAAAGGTGAGTGCAAAGAAGTGAATATGACATAGTGAAAAGTGTCATTCTCTTATTATGTGGTAACCAACATGAAAAGAAATTACCTAAAAATAGTGGATAGGTGATAGTATGATAGCACCACAACAGTTCAATCACCCACAAATGGTGGTCACATATCCAATAAAGGTTGATCACCCTCCAAAGTGGAAAAATTCATCCACTATAAGTTATGATAAAATAGTCAAGTCAGGCCCACATAAAGTGGAAATGCTCCAACTACTCTGATGCAATTTCTTGAGTAACCTTTAGTAAAATGTAATTAAGACCTAGACAACAATGAACCAAGTAAATATTCCTTAATTATACTAGTAACCCACCTTATGTGCAACTTAGAAAGAATGTACAAAAACTAACATTACAATCAATGTAATACTATGTTAATACAATATGAGTCCCGACTATTGGGCTATGTTAGGTATCTATGTACAATGAAAAATAAATCTCACATGGATGGATAAAAGGAGAAAACCATTTGGGAGAAACTTTTCCTCCAAAAGAAACAAATAAACTGTGATGCACAAAGGACTCAATATCCCCCAATGACTAAATACATCTTGTATATATACAATCAAGTACACCTTGAAGGAAGTGGGACAACATAGCCTCCACATAATCAAAAATTCCCTACAAAAAAATGGTTGTTTGAATGCAAAACATAGTCCAACGCCTACAAACAACATTTCTTCCCTTGGAAAGAAGATAAACCAAGTACAATGGAAGAATGTTTCCCATTCTAGATAGGAATTAGGAAGTGGAATCCAAATGTAGGAGGATGATGAAGATGTCTCTAAAATCCTCTCATATGTTGCCATGTCCATTGATGATAATAGTAGATGAAAAACAAGGAAATAATGGAAACTGATTTTGAACAAGCTCCAAAGATAAACATGAAATGACAACATTGGCACCACAAACACATCAAACATGATATACACTTTTGAAAACTAAATAAGAGTCTCCAAGCTTGATGAAGCCATCACATTCTTATGATTAGATAGAACCATGAAATATGACAAATTTAGTGAAGGAGAGTCATGAATTTCAATCTCCAAAAATAATGCAGAAGAATCTCAAATTATAATGAAAATGCCATCAAAGAGAAAACAAATCCTCTCAAAAGTGTCCCAAATCTGAAATGTCATACTCCACAAATAATGAACCAATGTCTAGATAATATGAATCCCAATCAAGAAGACAAATATATATCTATTGCAATGATTCACTAGAATCATTAACAAAAGATGAATGTGTGATCTCAATTACAAAAGTAGGAGCTATAGGTGGTTTTTTTGGATCATGATAACTCTAAAGTGTTGCATCACATGTTAAAACTCTATGGTATCATCCTCAAAGGGAATATTATCAACATCATGAATTGAAAGAAGACAACTTGAAGAATTTATAGACTTGAACTAATGATGCAACCAATCAATCATATATATATATATATATATATATATATATATATATATATATATATATATATATATATATATATATATATATATATATATATATATATATATATATATATATATATATATATATATATATATATATATATATATATATATATATATATATATATATATATATATATATATATATATATATATATATATATATGCTTCATACCCTAAATTGATTGCTTCTTCTATGATAGTGACTTAAGATTGAGTCCATAAAGATGAGGCAAGAGCTTGAACCACCTACAATGTGTGATGATTCCTTTCACCCTTGTCTCATAAATTGAAACACACTACTATCATTTGATTCTAAAAATACACTTCCAATTCATTTGGAGTGGACTGATATTAGTACAAATAGGTCATCTATATAGTTCTAATCATGATATAGGTTTGTTATAGTAGGAGGATATCTTCCACAAAGGACCTAATCAACCCAAGACCAACAAAGCACTAATGTATTGCCATAAAATGACATAAGGGTGTATGATTTAGGTCTATAATGCACTTTTTAGACTTTCCCAACACCTTTCAAATAGTCTTTTATATAATTTTGAGTATGTAGTGTGATTGTAACAACAATATTAATTCCATGATTCTTAAAGTAACATTGTCAAATACTAATCAAAGGGCCCAAAATAGAAGGAATTAACTACGAAATAGCAATAAGAATGTTAGGATGAACTTGGAAGAAAGGGCCCACTTTAAAATAAAAAAAGAAAATATTTTATAAAAGAAAAACATTTTATAATTAGTGTTGATGTTGTCAATAAAATTGAGGGTTCCCATCCATCCTAGAAACCTCTAAGGCATCCCCAACTATCCCTGGGGTGTATAAGCTCCTCTAAAAAATATCTTAAATTCATTTTTTAGGACAATCCCTAGGAAATTTTAGAAAATGGGGAAGGGGTGGGGATGGCCCCTAGCTATCCCCAAGTCCCCTAAATGTTTTTGGTTAGAGGAGGGAGCATGGCCTATGTAAAACACATAATATAAGTAGATCTTTAGGTTTATGTGCCTCATCAATGTGACTCCAACCTCTTATTTATACTAAGAAGCTTCAATTCTTCCTTGCAACAAAAAGTCACAAAGTGCAAAACCCTAAATTGCTAAAAAAAATCTATGCAGTGGCAAACCGATGATACTCTATAGGCTCTAATACCATGTAAGATTTGACTATGGTGATGGCATCCCAAGATCTAAAATCCAAATAGAAATCATACAAGGGAGAATGAATATGAAAAGAAAAGCTATCACCCACAAAAGGTAAATAGGTGATTGGGTAGATCACCCATAAAAGGTGGAGCCACATGTCCACTAAAGGTGGATCACCCTCCAAAGTGGGAAAGTTTATCTACTATAAGTTGATATATGATAAAATAATAAAATGATAAGTGGAAATATTCCATCTACTCCTATTTAATTCCTTAAGTAAGCTTAAATGAAGTGTAATTAAGATCTTTCTCACAATTAACCAAGGTAAAGTACCTTAGTTACACCCATACATGGAAAACTATCACTCAACATAAACTCGCTAAGCCCCAAAAAAGGACCTCAAAAAAAAATTAGCTAGATTTTAAACAAAGTCCAAGAACCTAAAAAATAACTTAAATTTAATTAAAAATACATTTTTTTGTAAAATTGAATGAGAAGATGCATCCAATAAATTAATTAATGAGAACACAAAAAAAACAAGCATAATTTAGATATATAAAAATGCAAAGTGGGTACAAAGTCACATTCTCATGCAAAATGTTGATGGTGGGAAGCACAATAGTGAATAGTTTCAGTAAAATTAGAAGTAAATGCATCATAGAAAAATAGTCTGAGAGTGAGTTTAAACTTTGAACAAATTTTGGTTTTCTTGAAAGCAATATTTGTCTTGGGTGTGATCAAGTGGTTGAGCTAAGTCTCTTAGGACTTAGGAGTATAGAATTGAAACCACGTGATTTGTGAGAAAATGAGTTAGAATAATTAAATAATCATTTGTCCAACTTCAATTTGAACTCAAATAGAGTACAAGTTATGGGAGATAACATTGCTAAAGGCATGTTGAATCCTAAAATTTGGCTAAGCTTGGAATTTATTGAAAACCCCCAAAATCTAAAATCTGTATTTTTTTTTGTTGGTCTAGAATCTATATTTTAACTCCTATGGAGTTGAAACCTATTACAAACATTCTGACACTATTTATACAAATACAACATTTAAGTATAAGTTACTAAATGATATATTTATATAAATCCTCCTCCTCCCAAGATGACAGAATGTAATTTCTCTTGCAAATAAAAAAAAGAGCTTTAGAACTAACATTTTTTTTCTTTTGGATGTTGAAAGAAACACATTAAAAAAGATCATAATTTTTTACTTAAAACATTTCAATTTTCTTAAGTTTTTGTTGATTTTTTCTAAAAAATTTCCCCCCTTAACATTTGAGTTTTTCTTTGGAAAACATGTTGAGCTACAAAAATTAACAAGTAGCCTATAAGTATGTCAATTGTGGTTACAATAATAGGAATTAAGGATAGATTAATAGAAGAAGAAAGGAGTGGGAAGAAAGTACGAAAATGATATTTGAAGGGAAAAAATTCGGAAGGGTTGTACTCTTTGAAGGAGTGGTAAGTTCAAAAGAATGTGACTTATTCCAAGGGAAGAGATTATGAAGGGTTGTACTCTTTCAAAGCATGGTAATTATGAAATCTTGTCCCTCTTTCATAGGGTAGAAATTATAAAGGTTTGTACTCTTTCAAAGGGGGTGTAATTGTGAAAAGTTATGCCTTTTTTGAAAGATGGTAATTTTGAAAGCCAGTGATTGTACAAGGGAAGAAATGACGAAGAGTTGTGTCTCTCCATCACATTGAAGACATAAAGGGGAGATAGTTTCATTTGAGGAGGATGTCCGTGAGAAATCAATTTGAAATCATTTATTATTCTCAAAATATAGAAGTGGAGGATGGTTACTCAATCCTTGTGAATGATGGTGCCCCTTTCACTAATAAAGTGAAAGGAAAAAATGTTCCAAGCATTGAAGGATCACTTATCAATTGATGTAGGGGTATTGAACCCTCCTTTTTGTTTTTTGGCATAGGTTTTTTGTTTAAGTTTCGGGCTTATTGGTTGTTTGGAGTTATTTTTTTCTCATTCCTTCATTAGTTGACTCTTTCTTTAGTCATTATGTAGCTGAAGTCAAGAGACATGCTACCAATTTTGGGGTTAAATCTCCTTAATCTAGGACTCTTCTTTCAAAGTCATTTTTTTGTTGCACTTCTCCAATCAACTCTTATTTGTAAGTTTCGTATTTGTAGATGTTATGGAAGTTGGATGTAATATATAATTTTTAGCTCACTATTGTCGGTGGTTTGGATTAACCTATTGGTGGCCATTTTAGGCTAAGTCAGATGGATAGAGGGTCTCAATTATCAAAGCTAGAAGTTAATTCCCCACTCTAGAGATTAGGGACATTCAAAATGTCTCTTTGTCTCAGTTAGATTGGCACACTTAGTATTTATAATAAGTGTTTATTTTAAGAAAGTCAGGGTTACTATATTTAGCAAGGCAATTAAATAATTTGACAATAGTATGGAGTTGCAGTGAAATTGAAAGATTCTTCAATCTGGAACTTAGTATTTATAGTAAGTCAGTTTTCAATGCTACCACTTTTTGTAGTGCACCTGACCTTGGTGTTAGCAGAGGTCTTCATTTATCTAATTTTTTATAAATATATTGGCTCTAGTATTCATTTATTGTTAATAAAGAATCTATTCATTAATAAAGTGTTCTTTATTAATAATAAAATAGTATTTAGTTATTATAAGTCATGAGAGTAATTTGGGCCAAAGTTATTAATCAGATTATGAGACTATGAGATAAGTGTATTTGACTTGGTACCTAAGACCAAGGCCTTTAGTGATGAATTAATGAGTCAACCTTGGATCTAAAGTAAATATATTAATTCATTAATGAATCTTCTTGAAAAAGCCACTTGGGTCAAAACTTTATGAGAATTATGAAAAGGGGTTTGAGATGAATGAAAGCATCATTATCAATTGTTGATTTTGTTTGGACTAGGTGAAGACTTTGAGAAACTTCCAAGGGTTTCAAAATTGGCTTGAAAGTTGAGAATTCTTTAGGCTTCTAGTAGTTTGAGATGGTGAAATACCCAATGAGATTATGCATGGGCATTGGTCTTAATTCATAGACCAATATTAGATTAACAATTGGAGGGAATTGTAGATTGATTGAAGGATAATCATTCAACAAATGAATAAGGGTGGAGTGGTTTAAATAATGCATATTATAGCTAGTTAATGGACCCACGTTTGGGAATTAGAGGTAGTTCTTGAGCTAAGAGGTCATGTTTAGGTTGTAGGTAGTGGTGTTAGCATCCAAAATGGCACATTTTGGGCAGATTGGGGTTCTAAACCTACTATTTGTAGTTTGGGGCCAAAGATTATGTGTTATTAGACCTGTGTGTTTCATATTTGATGAGCATTATAATTAGTGATTAGATTTTGAGGTTCCTATTTGCACATTCAATAGGGTTTGGTTGAGGGTATTTTCTATTGTGTGTGTGTGTGTGTGTGTGTGTGTGTGTGTGTGTATCACAATTAGTATTTAGATCTATTATGCTTAGTTGTGTAATTTTTTTAAAATGTCAACAATTGGCTTTGTTATTTAATTTGTCAAAAAGGCCCAAAAAAACATAAACTTTGGAAAAACTAGAAAAAACATAAAATTCCCATAGCCAATTTCTCTCAGAGATAGTGAAACAGAGGAAGAACCATTGAATTTAGACAGTGGCATCAAAGCTTGCATGCAAGGTGTTTGAAAAAATGTCACTTTCAAAATTGAAAACATAAATCACATTTGAGATAATATACTAGTGTTAAATTTGAAATAGGAGGAATGACATTAGGGAAGTTGGAAAACAAAACTAACAAAAAAGAAAAAGAATGGGAAGGACAAGGAAAGGAGGAAGATGGATTTTCATGTAAAGCTCGATTGGAGGGGAAAGGGGTTGGCTTGATGGAAGGGAATGGATTTGGATCCTTGGTAGGGGGTCTCATCGCATGAAGGGAAAGGTATGGTTGAGGTGCTTGGAAGGAGAGTCTTGCCCCTTTTGAAATTGGATCATAGAAGACATGATATACACAAGGGAATGAGTGAAGTTTGAGGCTTGTAAAGATGAATAAGGTTATAAACAATATTTTGTAATTATTTTCCTTATGTTGAAAAAATTAAATGAATTATTGAATGGAGGCTATCTAATTTGTTGTTTGACTTCCTGAATCACATAAATGCATTATACACTACCCTAATTGAGTACTTAAAGTTCTTGCACAATACAAGTTAGTGCTTGACTTTTTTGTGTTCTTGTTGTATATGTGAAAAACCTACCTATCGGGAGCACGCTTAAACAAGGAAAATATTTACTGTACATGTTATATATCAAGATTCAAACAATAAAATAACTAAAACTACTTGCATTTTACTATGCTAAACAACCAATAGATATGAGTATCACACAAACTCAAAGTAGCTCAACAAGGACACCTGCGAGAACCTTCTTGGTGTGTTCTAGTTAGAGGGATGTGGATGTTATCTCCCAAACACAACTATTGAATAAATCCCAAGATGATTTGAAATGAAATGCAAGATGTATGAAGCTAACTAGATGTGAAGAGAATGATTCAAATAATGGTTATGGATGCAACCATGCTCAAAACATTCAAGGATAGTGAATATGGATGCAAGAAAATAAACTAAGTTAAACATGAAAATGAAATGAAGCTAGCAACTAACAAAGAGTTAGCAACAATGCATAAAAATACTAAGAGCTCTATAACTACACTAGCATGATAACAATGCAAATGAGGGAGATTAAGAATGCTTGAGACAAGGGCTCTATTTATAGGCTTGAGAGAGGCCTTGTGGAGGTGGTATCTATGTGGCATCCACATAGGTGCCACAAGGGAGACACATGGGCTAAAGGGACAAGCCATGCAAAGGTCAACATAAGCCCTTTTTGTGATTAAGATGGCTCAAGGTGTGCTTACACATGTGTGAGCAACCTTGAAGAAAGGAAAGGGGGACAAGTGTGTAAGAGTGTAAGAGGCTTTTGGAAGAATTAATGAAAGGGGGGCTTTCTTGGATTTGGAGTTGCTCACACATGTGTGAGCAAACACTTAGTGGCTAAAAGGTGTTTAGGAGGGTATTTAGGATAATTAAAGTGGCATTAACTAGCGGGTAGACTTAGAAGGATGAGAGTGATGGGTGGTAGGCTAGGCTTTAGGTGGGATTAGGATTTAACTTAATCATAGGATTATCAAATTTAATAAAGTGGCATGAATTAAATAAACTGGAATTTATTTAAAAGGGTATTTGTGAGGGAAATATGTATTAAATGAATTTAATACATTAGGAAGAAGTATTCAAATTAAATTTAAATACATTAGGGAAGTGAACCTATTTAATTAAATGTATTTAATTAAATAAGTAGAAGAATATGATAAATTTTATTATTGATAAATAATCAATTATAGTGTCAAGGGAAATATTAATAAATTAATATAGTGTTTAGGAACATTTTAAGTGTCTATGCATGTAATTGTCATAGGCAGAAGTAGCTTGCATTAGTTGTTAGGTATTGGTTTTTTTCATCAATCATCCCTCGTAAATCCACAAAAGTAATCATTAATTATTAAATCAAGAAAACAATCAATCAAAAAAAAAATCTATCAAATTAGCTTTTTTTCAATCATCATAAATTAATATATCAAACTACCATTCATCAAATCAACAAACACCAATCATCTAATCAATCATCACTCATTGATACCTCAAATCATACAAGCAAATATCAATTATTCAACAACAATCCTTCAATCAAATAGAAACAAATGATCAAGGAAAATAAGAAGATATAGAGTTGAAACCATAACTGAATTAATATTAGTAGTAATAATAATAAATAATAGAGCTAAAAGATATGTATAATTATAGATCTATGCATGTATGTCTATGCAGCAAAGGTATTTGTAAATAGTACTTGCAAAAGGTATCTATCTTTGTGAGTAATTTGAAATATGGAAATGTAATAGAAGAATCATACTATAGTCCCTTCCAAATTTACATAAATAGATTGTAAATTGGAAGGACTAGTCAACCTTTCCATTTTGCAAGACCCAAGGATGTCACCACAAGATGAAAGTTATACTTGTGGGACAAGAGGCTTAGATTTCCCTTGGGCTTGAGATCCTATTTAGTATTCCACCTTATTTTGAGGTTTTCACACCATCATCCCATTGCAAATCAAGATCCCTCTTTTTTATTTAGCAAGCAAGAGCCCTTGGCTTAGATGGTTTAGTTGGCCAATTTTTCAAGTCTCCAAGTTTTAGGATGAGTTTGAGCAATTTTTTCTCATTGGGAAGATATTTTTGCACAAGATTTGTGTGAGAATTTTTGGTGTCATTTTGAGGAATTTTTCATATCCTAGGTCTAAATTGGTAGGTCAAATTTCAGTCTAACTAAGAAGGGTTTGCATTTTTTAGAAATGGGAAAAAGTGAGCAAACTAGGTTCAAGGGACTTTCCTATCTCTCAAGATTATCCCTCTTGGGCATATTTCCTATTTCTTAGGATTCTCCCTCCTGGGGAAATTTCATGTCTCTTAGGATTTTCCCCTTTCTTCACATTAACCCAAAAGAGATGCAAGACCATGCTAATGCATGGAAAATCAAAAAATTAGTTAAAGGATAAGCATAACTAGTAAAATAGAAAGTTTTGGGGAATATAAGTGGAAAATGTCTATCAAATGGAAATTCTTGACTCTCAAGATTCTTGCTCTGGGGGAAATTCTTGATGGTCAAGATTCTCCCCCACATTATTTTTTCCCAAAATTTTCCATCCTCTAAGGCATTTAAAGACAAATTTATAGCATGGGGGAAACATCACAAGCAAGAATAGAATAAAGAATCATTGAGGAAAGTTGAAATGAGGAAAATTTATAGTTAAACAATGTTCAAAGGGAAATTCTTGACCCTCTAGATTCTCCTCAAGGCAAATTTTGGATGCTTAGGATTTTCGCTAGCCAACTCTCATCCTTTATTAAATTGCCAAAACCACCCTACCTCTCCAAAAAAAAAATTAAAATCATGGACGAAGAAAGTGACAAAAAGTAGAAATAAATACTAATAATAATAAATGGTTTTAGATTGAGATGAGATTAAAATTTTCCCCAAATATACAAAATGGTTGGTTTTAAATTGGGATGAATTTTATTTATTATTGATGTTATTTCAATTTCAGATTTTTGTTCACAAGCCTAATTCTCTTCTCCTTTGTTTTACTAGGTGAATTTTTTAAGGAGAAGGGATGAACTAGAATTCATTCTCAAAAAATCTTAGAAAATTAGAGCATTTTTGGTACACATACCCTCCACTATTATACCAACGCAAATTGGCAAGGTGAATTTAAGAAGGGGAAGCTAGAGGGAAAGGTGATGATCAAGGCCTCAAGATTTCAAGCAGATACTATAAAAAAATGAATCAAGCCCAAGGAATTAAGTGAAAAGAAAGGATTCATGTTCAAGCTATCAACCTACAAATTCATATTGCAATCAAGCATAAATTCCAAAGGATGATGAGGTGACAATTATTTGCCTCCAATTTGAAAATTTTAGTTTCAAGTATAGTCAATCAAATCATGCAAAGTGTCCCATTTTATCATTGGCTATCAAAATCATTGTAATTTTCTTATTGACCCATGAATTGGTGCCTTCATGTAATTGGTTATAAATTTAGAAACCTTAAATAAGGTTTGTGGGAAACAATCTCGACACTTGACTTGAATTGATCTTGGCCCCTTGTTGTAATGGAGCTACTAGAAAAGGCCAAGGAATTCTCATTTGTAATTCATTAGACGAGTTGAAGAGGAGCTTAGGAAATTAGTTTAGGAGGTAAGAGTAGAGAGTCATGAGATAAGAGTAGGCTAGGTAAGGGGGAGACTTGATAATTCATTGTTGTTTCTTCATGGTGAATTACTTGTCATTTATTTGGGGTGTTGCATGATTTCCTCAATCTTTTAGTTGGAGCAGATTTATTTTCATGTTGAATTAGTTTATTTGAATGGAAGTGTTGTGGATGTTTACTTATTTGATTCAAACAAATTTGGGTCACTAACCCTTATTGATGGTAAGGGTTCCTTGCATGGTAAGTCAATGATAGCATGCACTTAAATTCAATTGATATTAAATCTTTAGTTCACATCCATTTGATGAGATTGGAGAGGAGATATTGATTTAAAAGCCATTTGAGTGTTCTTTAAAGGATTATACTAGGTGGGTTGAGCACTTGGTGAGATTACACCTAGTAGAGTCCAAGTCATCCATGGTTCATTGCATTCACAATTACAAGTAGAAGTAGAAGTTATAATTTTAAGTTGGAGTTCAAGTGGAAAAGTTGAATTGTACTTTTATTACAACTATAGAACCAAATATTTAGAAGTGTAGGAGTTGATATCCATTGAATGAATCATGTAAGTCACTTTGTCATAACCAACATATCACATCCAAAAATTGAGTGATGTCCATGACTAAGGAGGAACCTTGAAGTCACTTCATGATCTTAATTTGTAATTTGAGCATTAGAGATGACCTTATATCAGGAGAGGATTGAGTGTTTGGTATTCGTCCTTCAAACATTGTGTATTTGATTATGCATGTTGTACCAAAACAAAACTCACATCAACAAAAAATTGTGCTAGAAGGAGGGCTTAAACAAAGTTCATTAATGGAACTATCAATAAGTGAGCTTTCAAGTTGTATTTGAGATAGGAGATCTATTCAAAAGTGAAAAAATCCCCAAAAAGTGAAAATTTGAAAAAAAGAAAAAAAAAATTAAAATTAGAAAAACTCCAAAAACCAAAAATCAAAAAGAAGAAAAGAAGAAAAGGGTTTTCTCAAATGGGCATGCAAGTGGATGTACTTTCTATTTGGCTTGATTTCAATAAGAGATTGCCTCCATGTGATTTGACTTGTCTTGCAACATTAGGAGAATGTAGGATATGTGACATTAAAAATCATGAAGAAATTTATTGCTTGAATTTTCTTTTGAGGGTGGACTTGGCATTATGAGGGTGGATTTATTTTTCACAAGTACATGATCTTGTGACATTTTTCAATTTAAACATAGGCTTCCTTGAGTTCAAATAAGATATCGATAGGAATTCGAGAAGTGGATATGGAGGAAATACTTTGTGAATTGTGCATATCCTCTCACATTTAGAATCTACATGCCTATCTTGTCAAGACACTATTGAGTTGTTCAAGTTTCAAATGGGTTGGTACGAGGAAATATTGTTTGGGGGTGGAAAGGATCTATTCCATCTCCCAAGTTGGTTGTCAACGGGAGGTGGTAGTCATCACTTAATTTGGAAACCAAATGTTGAAGAAATAAAATAGTTGCATCAAGGTAGTATGGATAAGATTCATGATGATAATAATTGAGAGGAAAAATTATCATGCATTATATCACAAGAAGGTGTTGAAAGAAAAATCAAGGATGCAATCAATTTTATCTAAGCAAGAGGATATGTAGAACACAAAGACATCTTGAGAAACCATGTTAGATCAAGTGTATATATTTGTTTAGTTTGTTTCATCCCTTCAGGATTCTTGTACATATTTAGAGTAAGTTTGTCTTGAACCACTTGGTTTGAGAGTGTTACAGTAGATTTCCTTTCCATTGGTTAGAATAATTGTTTCCTTGTAGAGTCAAGAAGTCAATTTTCATCGAGTCATTTGACTTGAGATTTCTTTGAGTGGATTTATTAGTTTCTTGGCTTAGTTTTCTCTAGAGAGTTAGTATGTAGGTTTCCTTGAGTCAATTGACCCAAGTATTTTAGTAGTTGTTTCAATTTTTCTTGGTTAGTTTAGCTAGAGGGATCCAAATTTGTGAGAAAGGCAGGATGTTAGACAACACACTCTAGTATTTCTCCCAGTGGATTTGTTTGATATATTTCTTGTATCTCTTTGTCTGGCTTCTTGAATTGGAGACTGGATTCCTAATGAATTTATCTTTCAAAATGTATTAAAACTAAATTTGGATTGAATTCATTTTTTGGTTCTTAGCATCCCATTCTTTTAGTTACAACATTTTCCTTACACGTAATTGCTCTATGTTCTTTGAGATTTGTTAAGGTCAATTGAGAGTAGCAAAAACCATACACTTGCTTCAACACCATTGTGATTTTTCAAACCCACTACAAGTGTCACTACTTGTAAGCCAAATATAAAAGATTGAGAAGAAAAAAGGGGCAATATCAAAATAAAAGAGAAATGAAAAAAATGAAAAAAATGAAAAAAAATGGAAAAAAGAGGAAATAAAGTGATTTAACTTTGGGTGTGTGAATGTCTCTACCAATGCTATGAAAATGATCACTAAAGGTAGATCAATGTTCATGGTTGACCACAACAATAACCTTATTAGGGCTATGGATGCCTGCTTGGAAGCAAGACTCTATCTAGGATGCTATGAGTAAGGGTATCTGAATAGCTAAGCCCAATGGATGTGGGAGGCTTTCTAGGTTCTTGTTGAGAAATGAATGAATAAACTTGCACACACATATGTAATTGAGGATGAAGGAAATTATCCCAATTTTATTATTTCCTCCATTTTGAGTGCATTTCCTAGTTGGTTACGCACAAGTTTAATCCTTGAAAAGTTTAGGGATAATTTTTTGGGTGGGTGCTAGATGATGTGAGGTTTTCATAGCATCACCCCATTGCAAATGGGGACCCCTCATTTTTCTTAAGAATTTTTTTTTGTGTTAGATGATTTAGTTGGAGAATTTATTAAGTCTCCACGTTTGAGGATGAGTTTGAGCAATTTTGGCTTGTTGGGAAGTAAGTTTTACATCAGGTTTGTGTGAGCATTTTTGGTGCCATTTTGAGAAATTTATGTAGCCTAAATGTGAGTTGGTAGGTATAATTTTAGTATAGGTGAGAAGGGTTTGCATGTTTGAGAAATGGGACAAGGTTTGTGAGCAAACTAGGTTTGAGGTAAATTTCTTGTCTCTCAAGATTCTCCCTCCTATGAAAACTCCCTCTCTCAGGATTCTCCCTCTAGAAATTTTACATCTCTTAGGATTTTCCCCTTTCTCCTCATCAACCCAAAAGAGATACAAGATCATGAAAAGGCATGGAAAATTAAAAATATAGTGGTAGGATTGACATAAAAAATAAAAAAGTTAGTGAAAGGATTGACATAACCATTAGAATGGAAAGTTTTGGGGAGTCGAGGTGGTAAAAGTGCATCCAAAGTTCTTGACTCTCAAGATTCTCCCTCTAGGGGAAATTCTTGATCCTTAGGATTCTTCCCCACTTATTTTTTCCAAAATTTTACCATCCTATAAGGCATTTAAAGACCAATTTATGGCATGAAGACAACATCACGAGAAAGAATAGAATAAGGAATCACCAAGGAATATTGAAATAAGGAATATTTTTAAGAAAATCATGTTTGGAGGGAAATTTTTGACTCTTAGGACTCTCCTTGGGGGAAATTCTTGATGCTTATAATTTTCCCTAGCCAACTCTTGTCCTTTATTAAATTGCCAAAGTTAACCCGCCTCTCCAAAAAAATTTGAGGAGACAGAAAGTGATGAAAATAAGAATTTTAAAAAAAAAAATAGTAAATGGTTTTGGATTGAAATGAGATTAAAATTTTCCTTAACATTATTGAATTAGAGGAGTAGAAGTGTTGAATTGAAATTCATTACTAGAACATCTTAAAAAATCATAGTATTGTTGCTACACATACCCTCCATTGTCAAACCAACATAAATTAACAAGGTGAATTCTAGAGGGCACAATAATGATCAAGGCCTCAAGAGTTCAAGAAGATGCTACAAGGAGATGGCAATCTTGAGAACTCTAGTGAGAAGGAAGGATTAATGTTCAAGCTATTAACCCACAAATTCATATTGCAATCAAGAGGACAATCCAAAAAATGATGAGGTGGCAATTGTTTTCCTCTAATTACAAAATTTATGTTTCAAGAATAGTCAATTAAATCATGCAAAGTGTCCCATTTTCTCATTGGCTATCAAAATCATTATAATTTTCTTATTGGCCTATGAATTGGTGCCTTCATGTAATTTTTTATAAATTTGGCAACCTTGATTAGGGTTTGTGAGAAGAAATCTTGACCCTTGATCTTGAATCGATGTTGGCCCTTGAACATCATCAACTTCAAAAAATAAAGCTACAATCACTCTATGCACTGAGAATTTTTGAAATAGATCAAGTGTTATATTTATTTAAAATGTGGTTTACAACAAATTAAGGGAAGAAGCTAGAAATTTTTAGTGTCACTAGTCACAAAAACTAGAGAACAACCAATAATAGCAATACCAATTAGTGACAAGTCATTAATTGATTGTATTGAATCATAGTCTACAAATGAATAAAAAATATTCAGTGAAATTACACTAAGTGTTCAACATAACACTAAAAAATTCTCAATAGAGCCTCTTCAACAACAAAACAATATAATTACTCCACATGATAGAATAATTTATGTAGGAAATAATATTCACTATTTCTAGTAAAATACAATACTTGTAATTTTTTTGCATAGGCTTCCATTTAAGAGGAAAGAATTAGAAAAAGTACTTAAAAATTCAAGAGAAACATCCAAAAGGAAATCATTTTATTAATTAAGCTTCTAAAATAACTTTGTGTTCGCTACACATATATCAGAGTTTTATGAATGAAAATAATGTATTTTTTACTTCTCAACTACCAAAATTTGGTAAAATTACCACATTTAATTATCTTTTTAAAAAATAGCTTACCATAAAGAAGAATATAACTATTAAATTTATAAAACTAAGAGAAATTAGAACAAATATACCTGAGCATGTTGACAAACATTTCTTTCACCAATCATTCCACATTTCTTACCCCAGGAATGAAGAGACTAAAGATGATGCTCTTTGTGCATATAAATTAAAAAATGTGCATTTAGTATTAGAAAAATACATGTCACAATAGCATCGAAGGCATGGAGGGAAACAACATCAACTTGATTGTTTTCCTTTAACTTTCTTCAGAGGATTTCCATCTATTATTTGCACTACATAACTCAAGAACAAGATTATCTAATAATAATCCAACTGTAGGAAATAGCAGTGTAAAAAGATGCACCACCAAAAGATTGTTCCTTGAAAGGCATGCTTCATCTTCCCACACTATCAATTGTAATACATTTGCTATTAACTCAATAATTTATTTCCCTCTTTTGTGCTAGGAATCCAAGGATAAACAATTAAATTGAATACAAAATCAACAAGGAACACAGATGTGGCTATCCTCCACACAAAATGTACTTTTGATCAATATTGAAAGAATAGAAAATACAATAGATTTTGCTGAAATTTTCAAAACTTTATCTTCATGATCTATATGTTTTGTGATAAAAGCAACAACAAAATTGATTAAAAAAAATTGTTCTTTTTTTGGAGATCTGAAGATTTTTTTATACTTTTTGTACATGAAAAGTCAATTCCATCAATGAAAACATTTGAGCAACAATATTTAACCATACTTGTTTAGATGGGATTCTTCAATGGCAACATGGACAAAAAAATAGAAAGAAAGCCACCATATGATTATGAGACCAAGGCTTGAACACAAAGCACTTCAAAAATAGAATTTGTTGAAGAAGACATATATAGAAAAGAAAAAACTTGTCAATACTAATATCTTATTCAAGATTAAGTATTTTCATGAGATGATACATAATCAAGCAAGCCTAATATTCCAAATGTCACCGAATGAAACTAAAAATGAAGAGTCTCTCTTGAATGGTAACCAATATGAAATATCCACACTCATAAAAGAAGACAAATTCAAGCCTTAAAAGACACATTGATAATAGAAATTCCAAGGATAAATGTGGTTGTTGATTCATGAGGAAGACAACTAAAAATGCTATCTCATATTTATGATCCACCACACATGATGAAGAGACATAGTAGGATAATAACATGCAATAATGAATTTAAATTGATCATTAGATCTTGATTCTTGTAGCAATTGTGACTCAACCCTTAACATCCTTACTTTGAGATTATGATCATTGCACTGGGCCTTGAGGCAATTAATAATGTTGGATATTTAATGGATTCCATTTTTATCATGAGCCTCATGTGAACCCACTTCCTAAATTGGCATCCCTTGTTTGCAATTCCAATAGTCAAAGGCATTTATCATGGGTAGGTGAGTTCAAGTTTTCAAAATGAGGGTGAAATTTTGTGAGCAAAAAAATGAAAAAAGGTAGGAATGTTCTTTCATTCTACAAGCCAGAAGAACAAACATTCTATATGATTTAGAGTCTTGCAAAGAAGTAGTAGCAAAGAATATTTTTGGGTATTTTGTGTAGCAACATTATTCATTGTTTGGTCATATTGAAGAAGTGATTGCTCCAAGCATATTTGTATGCATCCATACTTGCTACCAGCTTGTTTTTTCTAGTAATAGATATAGTTATTAGTTGTTTTGTCTTTTGGGTTTTGTAGTTTTTACCTTCTAGATCTATAATAGATTATTCTTGTTAATAGAAAGCAAGCAATCAATATTTCCAGCCTATTGTATTTGTGTTATCTCCATCTCTTATTTCATTGTGTGTTTAAGTTTCTTGGCATAATAGAGCAGTGTCTTTGTTCTTTTTTTTGCATTTGTTCTAGAATGTTGTTTGAAATTTTTTCATGTGGGTTAACAGGCTACTTTACTGAGTTTTAACATTTACTTAGCTTACTCTTGATTTATGCTTTTGTTGAGTGATTCTTGTATTGACTAAGTGACTCAGTCCTTCCTTTGTTAATTTGATCGGGGTTAACATGTTGGTTATCCCACCCATTTTGGTTTCTTGATATGGTATTAGAGCTTATTTGCCTTATATCCTTGTGAATTTGGGCATGTGTTTTTTAAGGTATTGAATATTTTTGCATAGGATACATAGCAGCAACCACTATCCTTTAATGGACAAAATTATGACACTAGAGAAAAGAAGATGAGAACTATTATGGTTGCAAATGACTTATGGGAGTTTGTGTTAAATGGGTTCAATGATGTAATCAACCCAGCACAAGATACTTCCCTCACCAACTATCAAAAGACTTAGCTGAAGAAGTCAAAAAGAAGGGATGCAAAAGCTTTAAGCTTGATTGAGGCAGACATGACAGAGGCAATTTTTCCCAAGATAAGTATGGGATATCCTTGAGAAAAACTTCAAAGAGACTAATAAATTTCATGTAGTGAAGCTACAAATGATTCAAAGGGAGTTTGAGAACCTTCAAATGAAGGATAATGAGTCTATTGTAGAATTTAGCTCAAGGATCTCTGGTTTGATAAACTAGTTGAAATCAAATGGAGAAGATTATGAGGAGTAGAGAATAGTGGAAAAGATATTAAGAAGTCTTCCCCCAAAGTATGATAATCTTGTGATGACCATTGAAGAGGCAAAGGACCTCACCATGTTGACAATGGATGAGTTGATGGGTATTCTCCAAACCCATGAGCACCAAATCAATAGATCAACAACATCTTCCCAAGAGAAAGATTTCAAATCTTAGTCCAATTTAGGAAGCAGGGGAGAGGAAGAATGGCTCTACTGGAGGCTCTATAGGTAGACGTTGTGGAAACTCCAGAAAAGTAAATGTTGGAGGAGAAAGCTTAGGATGATCAGACAACCAAGAGGGAGCAAGCAACTCTCAAAATAGCTCTAGAGGAAGCAAGAAAAATTAAAGCTCTAATAAAAGCAATGTGGAGTGTTATTATTGCCACAAATTTGGACATTATGCAAGTGAATGCTGGAAAAAGTAAGGTGATCGGTCAAGATAGAATGAAAATGTGGCTGATGTGAATGTGGGTGAAGAAAACAATCCCATAGCCTTCATCATGTGAAACATTGGTGAAGAAGGCAGCCCTGAAGTTTGGTATTTGGACAACAGTTGCAGCAACTACATCAATGGTAATGAAAGCATATTTTTATTTATTGATTATAATTTCAAGTTTAAAATTAGAATGGTAAATAATGGAACCATCCCTATTGATGGCAAGGGATCTATCATGGTCCACACCAAGAAAGGTGAGAAGAAGGAAATTCAAAATGTTTAGTTTGCCCTAGGTATGAAAAATAATTTAATGAATGTTGAACAACTCATTCAAAATGGTTACAAAATGCTGATGAAAAATGACAAGTGTGTCATTCATGAGAAAGATGTTAGTAAGAATATTCTTGCAATAGTCCAAATGACAAGGAATTGTATTTTCCAATTGAAGATAGAGGCATGTTTCTCTTCTCAAATTGTTGTTGCATCTCCCAAGAATTCATGTGCAGTAGTACATCAACAATAAACTCTAAAGAGAATGATTGAAGACCCCTCCTAGCTATGGCATCTTAGGTATGGACATCTTGGTTATGCTAGTTTAAATTTACTATCCAAGAAAAGATTGATAGATGGTTTGCCTAATATTGTAGAGTCATGTGACAATTGTGAGGTTTTTTATTTGGGTAAGCAACATACGTTTCCTTTTAATTATGGTAATTCTAAAAGGAAAGAGCACCATTAGAGTTGGTGCATAATAATTTAGTTGGCCCTATGCAAACCACTTCTATTAGGGGGAGTAATTATTTTATGAAATTCATAGGTGATTTCAGCTATAGGACATGGGTATATTTTTTGAAAAATAAATCTAATGCATTTGATAAGTTTGTAGAGTTTAAAGCCTAGGCTGAAAATGAATGTTGAAATTATGTAAAATGAATTGGGTCAAATAGAGGGGGGGAATATAACTCCAATTCTTTTGTGATTTTTTGCAAGAAAAATGGCATCAAGAAGGAGCTTATAGCCATCTATACTCTATAGAAAAATGAAGTGGTTGAGAGGAAGAATGGGATCAATGTTGAGATGGAAAGGAGCATGATGAAAGCAAATGGACTCCCAACTAAATTTTGGGGAAAGGTTGTAGCAATAGCTGTATATTTGATAAATAGGTGTCCAACAAAGGTAATATGTGACAAGATTCCTCTTGAGGCATGGGTAAGACATAGATAGACAGTTGAGCACTTGAGAGTGTTCGGGTGTATAACATATTCACATGTGCCAAAGGAGTAAAGGAAAAAGTTGGATGACAAGGGTGTGAAATGTATCTTCACTGGTTATAGTTTAGAATCAAAGGTATATAGATTATATGACCTGGTCACCAAGATGGTCATCATTTCAAGAGATGTAGAGTTTCTTGAAAATCAGTCATGGGATGGCTTGGTGGATGAATCTTCAAGCACTTCAAGTAAAGTGCCAACTATTGATGAAGAAGATGATGTTGGTGATCAACAAGCTAAAGGAACAAAAAATACAAAGAGCTCTGGATAGCTCCTGATTATTCTGATGGAAAGGAAAGCAATAAATGATAGTCAGAGATTTAGCTCTGGGTAGCTCCAAACAACTCTAGATTAGTGTACAGCAAGTACAGAACAACAATAGCAGTAGTGAAAATTTAGATCCCACTCCTACCTCCCTATTTCTAAGAAAGACCAAGAGTCTAAGGGAGATATACCAAGATGAAAGGTATGATGAATACTTTCATGAGAGTGTAAACTTTGCATTATTTTCTCATTGTGATCCAATTTATTTTGAGGAAGTTGTGAAGGAAAAGAAATGGTGTAAGTCCATGGATGAGGAGATGGATGCAATATAAATAAATGATTCATGAGTGCTAACTACTTTACCTCCCAAGAAACAAGTTATTGGAGTCAAATGGGTTTATAAGACCATGTGCAATGCTGAAGGAAAAATAGATAGGCATAAGGCATGATTGGTGGTCAAGGGTACAAACAACAATATGGTAGAGACTATGATGAGATATATGCCCCAGTTGCAAGAATGGAAATTGTGTGTGTTGCCATAGCAATTGCAACCAAACACAAATGGAAGGTGTTTCAAATGGATGTGAAGTTCATCTTCTTGAATGGAGTGTTGAAACAAGAGTTTATGTGGAGCAGACACCTAGTTATGAAGTTGTAGGTGAAGAACACAAGGTGTATAGGCTTAAAAGAGCCATTTATGGGCTAAAAAAAGCTCCATGGGCATGGTATAGTAGGATTTATTTGATGAGCAATGACTTTAGCAAAAGCGACAGTGAGACCACTCTTTACACCAAGGAAGTCGATGGTAAAGTTTTAATTATTTTCTTGTATGTAGATGACTTGATTTTTACTAGAAATGATAATTTCCTCATTGCTGATTTCAAAGAGGCCATGAAGAGTGAGTTTGAAATAACAAACTTGGGTCTCTTGAAGTACTTTCTAGGCATAGAAGTAATACAAATGCATATTTGCATCTTTATCTCTAAAGAAAAATATGTAGATCAGATCTTGGAGAGATTTAAAATGTAAAACAATAAGGCAGCCCCAACACCAACAACCATAGGTTTGAAGTTAAGAAAGGAAGATTGTAGTAGTAATGTGAATCCAACATTGTATGAAAGTATGGTTGGAAGCTTGATGTATTTGAGAACAACTCAACCAGATATAATGCATGTAGTGAGTTTGATTTCCAGATTTATGGAAATTCCAAAGGATTCCCATTAGCAAGAGGGACAAAGGATTGTGAATGGCACCAAAGGATTTTCTATTTTGTATACTGCTAAAAATGAATATGGCCTTGTTGGTTATACAACTAGTGATTGGGCTGGAAGTTTGGATGATAGGAAGAGCACTTCCTCTTATGTATTTCATTTGGGTTTGGGTGCAATCTCATGGGCATGAAAGAAGCAACCAATTATTTCTCAATCTATAGCAGAGGTTGAATACATAGTAGAAAATGCAATAGTGTGTCAAATTATTTGACTGAGAAGGATCTTGGAAAATTTGAAGGAAAAATAAGAGGATGGAACTACAATTTATTGTGACAAAATTTTCTTAATAGCTTTGACAAAGAATCCAATCTTTCATGGAAGAAGAAAACATAGAGAAATCAGATATCATTTCATTAGAGAGTTGGATGAGAATGGTGAAATTAAAATGGAGTACTATAAGTCCAAGTAGTAGTTTGCAAATATCTTCACTAATCCATTGGGCATAACAAGTTTTGTGCACCTAAGTAGTCTTGGCATAATTGATTTGGATCATTAGTGATCTTTTTTTTTCTGGCTCAGGACAAAGGGGGAGTGTTGGAATATTTAATAGATTCCATTTGTCTCATGAGCCTCACATGAGTCCACTTGCTAATTTGGCATCCCATGTTTGCAACTCAAACAGTCAAAGGCATTTATTGTAGGTAGGTGAGTTCAAATTTGAAAATGAGGGAGAAAATTTGTGAGCAAAAAAATGACAAAAGGTAGGAAGGTTCTTTCATTCCACAAGCAAGGAGAGAAGACATTATGTGTGATTCAAAGTCTTGCAAAGTAGCAATAGTAGAGAATGCTTTTGGGTATTTTATGCAATAGCATTATTCATTGTTTGGTCCTGTTGAAGCAGTGATTGCTCTAGGCATATTTGTATACAACCATACTTGCTACAAGTTTGTTTTTTTCAATAACAGATATAGTTATTAGTTTTTTTTTCTTTTGGGTTTTGTAGTTTTTACATTCCAAATCTATAATAGATTATTTTTGGTTAACAATAAGCAAGCAATCAATCTTGCATATTTCCAGCCTATTGTATTTGTGTTGTATCCACCTCTTATTTTGTTGTGTGCTTAAGTTGCTTGGCATAATAGAGCAACATCTCTGTTCTTATTTTTTCTATTTTTTCTAGAATGATGTTTGAATTTTTACTGAATGTTAACATTTACTCAGCTTACTCTTGATTTGTGCTTTTTTCGAGTGATTCCTATATTGAGTGAGTGATTTATTTATTCCTTTGCCAAGTTGACTAGGGTTAACACATTGGTTATTCCACCTATTTTGGTTTCTTGACAAATATTGGGAGTCTATTATAGGTCGAGAATATGTTGTAGCTAATATACTTGAAAAACATCACCATTATGATATGAGATGATTTGATTCCTCACACAATTTGAATAGATGATAACAACATGTAACATACCATTTTTACTAAGTTGAAAGTAGAGAACATATTCTAATACTATAACTGAATATCATAACAGAATGACTTAAAGTAATTTATAAACTAATACATCTTACGGAAATAAAACTATCTCTGAATTGAATATATAAGATATAAAATCAGAATTTAATTAATGACTTTATCCATTTCATATGAAATATAATTTATTTAACTTCCATAACTAACTTCTATAATTACATTTGAAAACCAAATCAACTTTACCATATTTACAATTATACATTTTAAGTAATATAAAAGTATGTACAAGTAAAAGATTTAGAATTCATACATGAATTGAAATAATAGTCGATGTGTTGTGCAAGCCTTGACATCTAGTGAAGAGGAGAACCATTGAGATAGGATTAACCTCCCAACCATGTACCTTATCATATTACCACACAATCTCTTACAAGAAAGGCCCTCCCTACTTTAGGTTAGTCTTTGGGCACCATAGTCCTATCATCTTAGCATTCCAGTGTTAGAGCATTAATTAAGCAATAGAAAAGGCTAAAGAATTCCTCATCAACCTTCCCTCTACCAGCTAGCACTCCTAACCTCCACTAAAAAGTTGTGGTGAGCATGCCTCTAGTCTACCTTGGCCAAGGATTTATATGGGAAAATAAATAGCCCAATCACCACCACTCGACTTGACAACTGAATATATTTTGGACAATCATGAGCTAACTTGGACTAAATAGTATTCCCTTCTTCTTTAGATATTCATGCTCTTTGGTTACCTATTTTTAGTTTATTTCTTGTAGGGAAACCTCTCCTCTTCACCTATTTATAAACACAAATCTAATTCTTATCTCAACTAGTATATGGGTAATACCACTATATAAGTCAAATATGTTCTTGTGAAATATAAACAATTATTCTTATACAATCTTTCAGCATTAAGCATTGTATGAGTAATTGGTCAACAAACAAAAGGAACCTCTTTGGGTCAGACTCTACAAGTCTATACTAGCACCTGAAATTTAAGAATGATTACATAAAATGGAGGTAGAGTTGATTTTATTTTAGAGTTCTTTATACTCTTGAGCCTTGGTATCATCTTCAATACTTATTCAAATCATGGATTCATTAAACATAATATTTTTTTATTCCTTCTAGAATTTATTTTAGAGAATGCAACATAAGAGATGTACATATAAACTAAGAAATAGGATTGGTTGAATGATTTTATGACTTGAGAATTGTAGCTTTGGATTTCATGCTATTGTCAAGCAATAAGACTCCTACACAAGAATGCTATCAAGCGTAGGCAATATTGGTATAGAGGTAATCTAAATGTGATCATTTGATACATTGTTCTTAGGAAAAAAGGTGTAATGGAAAGAGAGGAAGTTTGGTTCAGAGCAATCACATGAGGAAAGAAATGATTTTGAATGCTTGGATCTTACTATAGGGAGGTTATATAATATCTCTCATGGCCTCAATTACAAGAAGGAAAATGAATCAATGCCAATATTGGTTATAAGAAACTTTAATAACTTCCAATTTTAAAAATAAATAAATAAAGCCGATATGAAAATTGGTGGTGCTCATCGATATGAAGCCAAAATAAGACATAAAGATTATATCTTCTCATGGTTTGAAACAAATATATATACATATATGTGTATATATATATATATATATGTATATATATATATATATATATATATATATGTATAGATATATGTATATGTATACATATATGTATATATATATGTATATGTATATATATATGTATATATATACATACATATATATATATATATATATATATATATATATATATATATATATATATATATATATATATATATTCATCATGCTATTGAATTTTACATATAATTGTACCTACATATACATATATCTATACGCATGTGTAACTTGAGAGTACAAATACTTCCTTTTTATCATTATATTCTCTCTAGGTATGCATGTATATATGTATACATACATGTAAGTACAATTGATAGATATTACCAAAATATTATGGTGGCATTATATATATTTACATT